>NC_061160.1:21439015-21457768 GCF_022113875.1 Hydra vulgaris | reverse complement strand
GTTTACTTATAAAGTATTACTTATATCTCAAACACACTAATTCTATTCTGATCAAAGTAATAGTATTTGTACTATCCTATTAGTAATATTTAAAGTGTTAGTTCTAAAAAAGTGCATCAGATGAGTGGAAAGATGACTCATTTTAATGGCCTGCTCTTGCTTATCATCATTTTTATCAATTTCTAATAAAAATCCTAGTAAGTAATTTATTTATTATTGATTAAGACAGATAAAGATAAAATATAAATTATAAAAGATAAATTTATTGAACAGTATTATTTAGTTTATTACACAGAGTACAAGTTGATAATAAGAATATTATTATGAACATGGTACTAGAAAAGGTGTGATTTAGACAACTAATAGCCATTTAATCATTCAAAGTTACTATAATAATAATTTTAGGGATATACTCTAGTAAAGCCATGGACAACTTTAAATCATTAGATGCTTACAAGTTTTTTATTGATGGATGGGTTCAAACTATAAAACATCAGAAACTGCCTGGTGGAGCTTACATTCTCTATAGCGAATTCAGACCATCATTTAGGACCATTGAAACATGTGTTTCTTTTAAAATAAGTTTCTTACAAGTAAGTTTCTTTTTTATTATTTCTTTAGTCACATTTTTAATTACTTTTTTTTTTCACTTCAACATAATACATAAGACATTAATGTGTAAATAATGTTTTTAACATAAATTGGTCTCTTTTTTTTTTGTAGGTTTTAGAGAGTACCTTCGTGAATGAAGTTAAAAAGTTGTTAATGTTAAGCATTTTCTAGAAGCCAAGACGGAATATCGTTAATCCTCATTTCGTTTACTAAAATTTTAAAAATATTGTTACAATGTTATAATTCATATTGTTGTAATTAGTAATTTTGATCATTTCATTATTATACTGTAAAAAAAAATTTTATTTATAAATTTTATTCAACATATAATAAAAACATGCGGAATAGATTTCACACTGAGGAAAATTTTAAACAAAAATATTGAATTTTTAAATGTTATTAGAACATTAATATGTAGTATTTTTGTTTTATTTATTGACTAGTCTGTAAACTGTGCAATAATTTCAAAATGATGAATTAATTAAATTCCATAATTCCTTTATGCATTTGTACAGATTTATTGTAATATAATGCTAAATTTCGTTCTAAAAAGTCAAGTAAAATCTCTTCAGCTTGTAAAATAGATTGTTCTTTTTACGTATTTAGTTAAAGTAATTGTTGCGTTTGAAGTTGTTGTAATAAAGCAAAAAAACAGTCATCGCAATCCCCTTAAAGTTCTTTTTTCGATCTTTCAAATGCAGCCCCTGTGTAACTTTAGTATCACCTATTTATAATATAATAATTTGATCAAAAGTACGTAAGACAAGTAATTTTATCTAATCCTTCAGATCGGTTGCGCAAACACAGCGGAGCAATAGCAGTACTTTAAGTACACATATGAACACTCAAAAAAGAATTTCTTTCTTTCAATTACCATGAAAGTTAACTTTCTGAATAATGGTAGGTAGCGTGTGACAATTGCTTCACAATCGTAATAATTAAGTCCAAAGATGTTGGATTTTTTTTAATATTTACGGTTAGCTGTTCGCAGAACGCGAACGAAAACATTAGTTTATGCAAATTTAAATAGCAAAATATACTGTCGCTTCAGGCGCCTTTAATAATAAAATTGTGTAAAAATTTAACCAATTGTATAAAAATTGCTGTATTCTTGTAAAGAGTTATATCATTGTTAAAATAAACTAGGTAAACAATAATTTACATATATAAATAAAATAATAAATAACTTAAAATTATATAAAAAACTAAATATAAATGGTGTTTTATTAGATTACATCATATATCTCCGACATTGATTTAAATGTCGCGTTCCTGCCTTAATAATTTTGTTTTATTTTGTAGTTCACATTGATATCTTCGGAACCGTTGTTATTCAACTTAAAATTTATCACAGTGAAATTATTCAACTTAAAATTTATCAACTAAAGAAAAAAATACTTTCATAGTAATTGAATGTAGGAAATTTTTGCGTATTTATATGTATACTTCTTTTTTTTTTTTATTTAGGTGCTTCAAAAAGACCTAACGGTCTTGTCACGGGGGAACGCGGAAGTACGTCTCTAGGAAGTTCACACTTTCTTCCTTACCGTGACGCGAAAATATGTCCAGAGCTCGTGTCAAAACTGAATCTCCTGCTTATAAAGCAAGCGTTGTAACCACTGCGCCACGGCCGCACTACATAAAGTACTTGCTGCTATTGCACTGTGTCCACGCAACCCGTCTGAAAGAATAGATAAAATTACTTGTCTTATGTGCTTTTGATCAAATTACTATATAATATATAATTACTATATTATGTCAATAAGTGATACACAGGGATTGCATTTGAAAGTTGGAAAAAAGAAGCTCAAAGGACTTGCGATGACTGTTCATTTGCTTAATGACAACAACTTCAAACGCAACATTATTTTACTTTACATTTCAATTAATCAGTAAAATTAGTAATCATTAAATTTCAGTAAATTACTTTACATTTCAAAACTGATTATAATATGAAACTAAATACGTAAAAAAGAAAATATGATTCAAAACTTTTTTTTTTTTAATCTACCGGGATTAGACAGAACAATCTATTCTACAGGCTGAAGAGATTTTACTTGACTTTTTAGAACAAAATTTAGCGTTATATTGGAATAAATCTGTGTAAGTGCTTTTTGAAATTATTGCACAGTTTACAGACTAGTCAATAAATAAAACAAAAATACTACATATTTTCTAATAACATTTAAAAATTCTATATTTCTAATATTTATTCTTCATGTTTTTAATATATGTGAAATAAATGTTATAAATAAAAAATACTTTTCACAGTATAATAATGAAATGATCAAAATTACTAATAACAACAATTTGAATTATTATTAAAAATAAACATTGTAACAATAATTATAAAATTTTTTAGTAATTGGTATGAGGATTAACAATATTATGTCTTGGCTTTTAGCAAATGACATAAATGACTTTTTATCTTCATTCACGAAGGTACTCTCTAAAGCCAGTGACAACAGCAGAAACTCTACAAAAGAAAATGAAACCAATTTATGCTGAAAGCATTTACAAATTAATGTCTTATGTATTATGTTAATATGAAAAATAAAAACTTTATTAAAAATATGACTAAATAAATAATAAAGAAGAAACTTACTTTGTAAGATTGTTTTTGTGATCTAAGAACAATCCTAAAGATTAAAAATGACAACATTAAAAGTATGTTTTCCTTTAAAACATGTTTCTTGCCTATTAGTAAATGATTAGAAGTAATGTAATCTTATAATCATTTGTAACATGAGACACCAACAAGAAGGTAAGCAAAGTTGTCTATCAACACAAAACATCAAAACAGTAACATTACAATATTAACACATTAAAACAAAATAAAATTATACACATAATTACTTACAAGTGAGTCAACACCACACCAGAGGTTGAAAAAGAACACAAACACACATATAATGACTTAAGGGTGAGCCAACACGGCACCAGAGGTCGACACAGAACATAAACACATATATATTGACTTATTAGTAAGCCAACATACACATAATCACTTACCCGCTAGCCAACACTGCATTATTTTTAAACTACCATCATTCTCAGCTAAGTTCACTCGTTGTTTTGTGTTGGTTCAAGACACTAACATCTTCTTGTTATTTTTGTTCACTGACTTCAACAACTTGAGAATTATTGCAATGACTTTTTTGTACACAATATTCTAAAAAAATATTAGCATGTTTCAGGTATATAGTAAATACAAACACAGACATTTAAAAATATATATGGCTTGATTTGAGTGTTTTTTTTAGCAAGCAAAGGTTGTAAAAATAAATTTGATATGTCATATTAATAAAATTTGTGCTCAACAAGCTATTGAACATTAATTTATTTAAAAATAAAAGCAATAAAAACATGATTTATAAATGCTTAGTTTTAATGCATTAATATTTATATATACAATTTATTTTTGTTATGCATCAATGCATAACAAAAATAAATTGTAACTATTACATAAACAGTTTTTACAAAAATATTTTAAACAACAAGATAAACTATATTCCAAGTGAATTATTTAATTAATTATTCTCCTTTCATTTTATGGCAACAATTGGTTATGTTGGAGGGATGATTTCACTACACAATTTTTTAGCACCTAACATATTTACTGATGGAAAATAGTCAACATGCTTTTCAAATTTTGAAATGCAACTTGACTATGTTCTTTTTTTCCTAAAAGGGAAACATACTTACTATGAATAAAAATATATAAACGAAAAAACTTCATAAGTTCAAGAAAAATTTGTGTTCAAATATTTTGACGAATCAAATACAAAACTTACCAAATACAAAATGTTTTGAGCATATTTAGACATGTTTTGCGACCAAAGTTTGTTTTTGCTTGATGAATCAATTCTATTTACTTCAATTCATAAAGCCACAATTTTCTTCTCTTTGGATCAGCAGGTAAAATATAAAAACTCAAGTTCGGATGACTATTAACATTAATTGAACAATCAAAAACACAGAATCCTTTCTCCATTTTCAAGCGCTTTGTTTGCCCCGATACCATAATGGTAGCCGTTTAGTTAGTTAAAGTGACGTCAGGTTCGCCGCAAGGATAGCCAGATAAAGCATCAGGTTTACAGAGCAGAGTTTTCAGATCATGTATATTACAGAAAGTCGTTTTCAGATGTTTGTTCAGAAGCACGAATTAGGCGTCTTCCTAACAATCCGCGCTCTTTATCATCTGTGATAACAAGACCTCTGGCAGTTGTACCAATGGCTTCTGCCTTGAATCAGTGTGCTCAAATTTCTAGTGATAAAGCCAAGGACCTTAAAAGTATGTTCAAGTATATGTCTGCTGTAGACGTTGCATTTTATAAAAGTATTTTAAAATAATTTATTTTATTGTCTAAATATTTGTATTATATGTTATGTTGTTAAATGGACTTCTTTCTGAAATGTTATATTTGTAATGGATTAACCAGATATGCTTGATTTGCCTAATTTGAGATATCATTTTACTGTACAATGTACTTTAGATGTTATGTTATTGGAATTAATAACTTAAGTTTTATTTCATTGTAAAGATCTTAAGATAATATATTATTTATCTTCTCTGTTTTGACAAAATAACGTATTCATATAGTTTTTTCAGTTGTGTAAAATAATTTTTTTTTTTCAAATAAAGCAAATATGTACCTTAGAGTACTTTTATTGCCAAAATATAAATTCATCTTGCAACAATAAATTAATTTGTAATATGTTTTTTTACACAAAATGGAGATAGAACAAAATAATACTGTATTTTACAAAAAAAGTGTGTATTACATTGTTCTATTTCTAAATCAAGGTGTAGTAAATAAGACACCTGCAATTTAAATATTTTAAAACAAATTCTTTTAAACTGTGGTAGCCTATATGGGAAATTGATAAAAATCGGTTTTGTTTGCGTTTTTTATGTTATTTGGTCTGCAGGTTCATTTAAAACTTTTTAAAAATTTAATTTTCTTATTTAAAAATTTAATTTTCTCAATTCGGAAAAACATGGAGATAGAACAAAATAATTCTAACCTCGCGAGTTGTAAATATTTAAAATTATCGATTACTGAAATAAACTAAACTATATGATCAAGCGTCACAAAATAATTTGACTCCATTAATGTTACTTTTTCTAAAAAATGTCATTCCTATATGGAACTCGACAAAAGTAAGAGTCTCACTAACTACAAACTTCAAGTAAATCTTTTAATTTTTAAAGATAAATTGTACCTTGAAAAAAATTTTAAAAAATAAACTTTTTTTAAATTTTTAAAGGTGCAATAAAACTCCTTACTATGAATATGAAACTAAACAGGAATCAAATAGATTAATTAGTTATAACTATATAATTGCACATTCTAACATCTACTGCAATATCTGGTCCGTTATCTTTTTAACTTGACTTCTTCTGACTTTCACTTCTGACTTCACAATTTACTTTGTTCCTCTTAAACTCACTTACTCTTGGTCCATCGAAGATGGTTATAATACTCTTTAGTGAGCTGAATTGATCTTCACGGGCCTTGGTATGTGGCCTCTAATGACTATTAGCCGGAGGAGGATAAACAACAATACAAAACTAAGCAGGACATGTTTAAAAAATTGACTCATTGCTTAAATCCTCTTTACAAAGTTGCATGTCATGTAGCTACAAGACTTCTTTAAAATGTGTTTTGTTTTTGTTAACTCTCTTAAAATAATGTCTCATAAAGATTGTTGAAATGACGCATAGGAATAGATCAGAGTTGTTAGTCCTAGGCCTTAGCCTTGCCTTAGGGCCAAAAATAAAAGGCCTTGGCCTTGAAAAGTTTGGCCTAGGCCTTCAATAAAAAAATACATAAAATTAAAGAATTAAAGTTTTCATTCTTTATCTTTATTTTTGTTTTTGGCTTTCATATAAATTTACAAGTAAGATTAGGATTATCGTTATTGATATTATAAAAATTAAATACAATAATAATTACAATACAATATTGTACTGTAATACCAGAGATGTAATTAAAACATTATTTATGGTTATTGTATTGCTGTGAATAAAAACAGTTACAATAACTATTGTTTTGTTTTTTTTTCTAACAATACATTGAAGCTCTTAAACTGTTGTATTGTATTGCTGTGATGTAAAACGATTACAATAACTATTGTATTGTATTGCTGGGATAAAAAACAATTACAATAAGTACTGTGGTGTATTGTATTACTATATGAAAGTCTAATAGCTATTGTATTTTATAGTATTTAGATTCTTTTTTCACGCATTTATTATTATTTGGGCACAAGATAATTTAGCGGTGCCCGTGACGCTCATTTTCAGCAGTCATTTATATATATATAAATTTTATTTATTTTGGGAAGTGAAGTGAAGCCAGGAAAGCCAAAGAAGTGTATATATTACGTATACTTAATAAATATAGGTTCAGAGGCGTACGTGGCACCCGTTTCTAGCAACCACTTACATATATAAATTTTATTTATTTTGAGTTCAATAATATAATTGTTTAAATAATAATTTATTTAGATTTAACATTAATAATATTCATTCAAAATCATACAAATATATAATTTATCATGTGCTTGTAATTAAATAACTATTTACTTTAAGAAGTGAAGTTTTTTTTTTTTTATAGCTTTGTCTAAACTGATATTGACATGTTTCACCGGATGATAACGTCTAAACTAAGGCATTAACTACATTAAGCGCGTGAAATTTTTTTTTTTTCAATATATCTAACCGCTAATGTGTAATATAAATTACAGCGTTATCGAATCAGAGAAACATTTACCTCGGTAATAATTGATTAGATTGTTTTAAAATGTGAACTACTTTTGCTTTGTTAAAAAAATTTCTACATTTTCAGAGTGTTTATCACCTATCAGACCGTACCAGTAAATTTTGTTTGCCTCATTTTTGAAAAATGAGGCTGTTTAGAACACCAAACAAATATTGTTCTTGATTGATGTAACAAAATCTTTTTATAACTTTGCAACTAGATGTTTAGTTACTTTATGAAACACATACAGTCATAAAGCCTAACGGAAACAAAGGACAAATTTATATTAGAGTAAGTGTGAGTTGAGTAAGTTTCGAAACAATTGGATTGGTGCCTAATGTAAAAGCAAATAACTTAGTGGAAGAAGTGGTAGTAATTAATCATGTCTATCCCCAGCAGTAAAAAAAAATACAGACCCGATTAAACTCACTTTTATAAAGCTATATAAAGTTTGCAATGAGGACAAGTGATATTCAGTAAATAAAATAGAAACAGAATCAATAATTATATATTAGTTGTACAGATGTTGTTATTGTTTTATAAGGATGAATTACAATACAATATTTATTGTTATTGTTTTACAGTATTACAATAGTTGTAAATCACAAGTATTGTTATTGTTTCTAAATTAAATTAACACAATAACAATAGTTATTGTTATTGTTTTTATTACAATTACAGTAGTCCTAACCTTATCTACAAGTATATTTTCTTATTGACTTCGTTGAATTCTGCACATAACCTCGGTCTATTTTTACAACATGTGGTTTTATCGTCACAGCATTTGCTACCAACAGTTTCATAAATAATTAGCCTTAATGTAAGGTAAAAGTCTTAAGATTGTACTGTATTTTAAAAATTGTTATTTTTAAAATGCTTTACTTGTTACACGTCAGTTTTAAAATTTCGTCTCATCCGCATATAAATAATACGCAATAGTTGATTTTTCTGTAATAATAGTTAACGGAAGTAACTAAAAGAATAAAAATATGTTATTAAAATAATATAGGTAAATAAATTTTTTGCATAACCTAGGTTTACTGAAAACGTGGATGTCATCGAAAAAAAGATTTTTAGTCAGTCATGGCAAAAATGCTGAATTATGAACTGAAACTAAAATAATATAAAAATAGTTTGAAATGAAATATGGACTGAAAAAAAATGATTTTCCTTAATGAAAAAACATCACTAGGTTTAACATAAAAATCAATTGCGTTTAGATAGAACAATAAGAACTATTAGGGTAAGCATTACTTGGTTTAGAAAAATAGTATTTTGAACTAAGAAAATAAAACTTCAAAGAACTAAGCATGTTTTCATATAGAGAGGTTTTACAAAAAACAATTAAATAAATACAACTGAAAAATAAATATATAAAAAAAGATAACAATTTTTATCCAACAATCCAATTTGTTGATTAAGACTTGAAAACATGGTAAAAAAAAGCGCAAACAATAATAATAATAAAATAATAATAAAAACAAATACGTAAGTAATATAAAAATATATATATATATATATGATGAGTTTACAATTCATGCTTTTAATAACCCTGTATAAAAATCAGGAATATTCATTTCTTTCGCGTGTTCTCGAATTATTTCTTGTATCTTTATTTTGCGACAAACGTGCGGAGGCGAACAACTAAATAAATTTTTTTGGAATTATAAAAACGCTACGTGTGTAAATTTATATCTATATCTATCTATCTATACACATATATGTATATGTATATATATATATATATATATACATATATGTGTGTATATATATATATATATATAATATATATATATATATATATATATATATATATATATATATATATATATATATATATATATATATATATATACACACATATATGTATATATATATATATATATATATATATATATATATATATATATATATATATATATATATATATATATATATATATATATATATATACATACATACATACATATATATATAGTTTCTCACAGTAAGAATAATCATGTTGATAGATCAAAAATTTAGTACATGCACCTTAACGACAGTGTTTCTTTAATATGCATATAATTGAAATCTGAAAAATCACCTGTCTAATTCTAATCTTCGCCTGCGACATATATTAATAGCAGTATTTCGAACCATTGAACCTAGCACTCTTCTACTAACGACCATGCCACTAATAAGAGGTCCTCCAACAGATGAACTAAAAAAAAATTTAAAAATATATTACGCAAAAATTATTTTTTTTTTTTTTAGAGTTTTATTTCAGAAATCTTCTACCGACTTTTCTGTCAATACAAAATGAAAGTAATCACTCACATAAATAGGCATAACTCACACAAATGAATAAATAATGAGTCAACAAAATACATTTTTTTCAGAACTTTAAAACTATCCTAAAAGTATTTTTTGAAGATATTAACTGATCTGTATATAAAGTATCAAACTTAATAATATTATAGTTTTTTTTTTCAATGACAGATTCAAATAACATATGAACAAACCATATTTAACTGTAACTAGCAATAGCAATTTTTTAAATGAACACAAAGTAAAGATTTTATAAAAAGCAACTTGGAAATATTTTAAAGTAGCCCTAAAATAAGGTAAATCGATCAAAATGATCATTTTACTCTGAAAACTTTATACTGTGTCGTTGAAAACTGGTTGAAAACTTGCACAAGAATGTAACAACTTGGATTTAACAACTTTTTCTTTTGTTGCAATGAACTGGTATTAAGAGTATGCATAATACTCAAAATATTCTTGAATTTTTTGGTATCAAAAAAAATATAATTTTATAATATTTTGTTTTTGTATTTTTTAGAATTAAAATAATGAATAAAATAGAAAAAAAGACTTATTTCAAGGAAGAATGGTTAAATAAAGACATTTACCCTCATTTTGACTCTTGGCTAATAAAAGGGAAAAATAACACTCAGGTTAAATGCAAAGTATGCCATAAAATAATTGAACTTTCGAACATGGGTATTCAAGAACTAAAAAGTCATGAGAAAGGGAAAAAAACATTTCACTTGCAAGCATTTTCTTCTATTTTTTTAGCCTAACTAAAAAATTGTAAAAAAGGTTTGTCTTTAGTAGTTCATTACTCTACTTAGCAGTACAATAATAAACTATTGAAAAATGATTTTATTTACATAGTTCAAGATATTTATTATTACATAGTTCGAGATAGAGTAACAAAAGCTCTATAAATTATTAAAATTTTTGTTAGCATTAAAGTTAAGTGCATTAAAAAAATTGATGGGTAAAATTTTTGTTAGCATTAAAGTTAAGTGCATTAAAAAAATTGATGGGTAAAATTTTTGTTAGCATTAAAGTTAAGTGCATTAAAAAAATTGATGGTGTCTTGTAAAATAAGCTTTAATGATGTCCCTCTATTGTAACATGACAGAAAAGTTTAAAAGAAATATCTAAGACTTTTTAGGACTATTTAGAATCAGCAGATCAAAACCTTATGTCACATTCACATCCTTGACTTATAATGAAAAAAAAAAAAAGCAATTGATAGCATCTTACCCAAAAAGAGCATTTATTTTAATACGATATAATCCTGTTTTGAGAGGATGCACAAATATTATTACAACTTCTTTTTCTGGAACTCGACTGTAATTAATATTTGCTGTTGAATAAGAATTCTCATGAGGGTCAGAAAGTTCAATTAAGTCTAAGGCCGGAAATAGTGCTTCATCGGCAAACTCTTGCAGCCAAGCAACCACTACTTTAGTTTCAGAATGACAGTGGTGTGAACGATGCTTTATATCAAAACCACCTGTTGATTCAAAGACTGATT
This sequence comes from Hydra vulgaris, assembly GCF_022113875.1. NCBI lineage: Eukaryota > Metazoa > Cnidaria > Hydrozoa > Anthoathecata > Hydridae > Hydra > Hydra vulgaris. The sequence continues at coordinate 21,446,578 of NC_061160.1, read as the reverse complement.
GCTTTTTTGAACTCTTACCTAATAAATAAAAAATCTCACTAATCTCACATAATAAACTTGAAATTTAAACATCAGTAATAGCTAAAATATTTTTATCAAAGTTTTAAAAGAAATCAACTGAAGAGAGTTTGGCAATAATAGTAGCAACTAAAAATGATAGCAATTAAAACTTCGTACCTTCAATAACTGAATGTTCCTCTGAATTTAGTTCAACTGAAGGTAACAGCTGAGAAACCATGGAATTCTCGACTACATCAAATGTAAATGATTCACCCTGTAAATTATTTAAAAAAAAAGGTAAAAAAACAATGATGATGATAATGATAATGATGATGATAAAAATTTTATACAAAAATTACCACATCTATGTTGACTGCAGGCACATGTATGGCAAGCTCAGTTAATGGGTCAGCATAATAATACAGCTTTTTATCTAATCCAAAAATAAGAAAAATAAAATTTTTATAACAATATAACGAACTTTAAAAAACAAAAAACTTACCAGCACTTAAGTTTGGAGCAAATCCACCATTCCAACCAGTATGTGTACTCATGCTTACTGGCCAACCAAGTGATTGTAGAAATTCCATGAAAAAATGGCTGTCAATTGAAGTAATCTAAGTATAAAAATTAAGTTGTTTAAAGAAAAAATTATCCAACAAGCAAAATTCAAAAATATATAAAGAATCAAATACTTTGTTTGACAGTATGCTAATTGGATCATTTTGGCCTTTTTTCACATAAAAAACAAACATTGTGTCAAAAGTGCGACAAGGATATGCATCCAACTTTTCCAACTTGTTCAACAAACATTTTTCTTCGGTATTAACTAACTTTTGTAATCCATATACTTGTCGCGTAGTTGATATCTATAATTAACATTAAATTAACTAATTAACATTGCTTAACAACTAGAAAACAATTATAAAATCGCAACCCTCAGAATTAGAAAAAAATGAGGTCAGCAAGAAAAATTTTAAACAAAGGGGTTACCATAAAAAAAACAAAAACAAGATAGGCAATTTTTTGCCGACCTCAAACACTCTAAGTTTGACAAGTTAGGTTGGCATTGCCGAATGCTGATCTTAATTCCGAGGGTTGAAATCATATATATACTTATATAAAAGTTATGCGTACTTGCAGATTTTCCAAATTGAGGAAACCAAGGTGAGATAAAATCAATCGCCCAATGTTAATGTCTTTAACAGAACTGTTAAAATATGCAAAACAAATACTATTTTGCAAAAAATTCTTTACACAGTATAAAACATATACAATTTTGCAAAAAATATTTTACACAGTACAAAATCAATCAATCAATATTGATATAATTAATAATAATCAAATCTTTCAATTCAAGAATGTTTACAAATAGCATAACTAGTAATGATGCGTAAACAGCTTATAATAATGATGTTAATAATAAATAATAAACAACTCTAAAAATCATAATGTTAACAATAATAATAATAATATTAATAACAAGAATAACAACAAAAATAATGATATTAAAAAACATAAGAACCACAATATTATTAATAATAATGGGTTATAAGTAAAAAACTGTAATGACTTTGAAGACAAAGTTAAGTAACATACTTTATATTAACTAGTGTTGCAATCTTAACTAGTTTGTAGCATTTTAAATTCTCTACAAAACTTGTTTTATCTAAATTAAAACAATTTATTGTTACAGTGAAAAATGAAAGCAAAAATAAGTGCTTGTACAGCTTGTATTTGAAAAATCCATCTAAAGGGAAAAAGTTTACAGTTGATCATTTTCTAGCTGAAGAAATTACTATTAAAACCATCTATACCATTATTTGACGCGCTTAAACATAATTCAGGACAGAAAAGTGTCCTGAATTATGTTAAAAAATTTTAAGTGCACCCGAGTATATATCAGCAAAATATTTAAAACAAAGTCCTTAAAGGATCTCCAAGTGCTGAGACAAGTTGTGTTTTAAAACAAAATATTAAAACAAATGTTTAAAAAAACGCTTAGGCTAAACTTTTTTTGATTTAAACTAAATAATGAATGTACACCATTAATTTTTAAATTCACAAATTAAGTCAAAGCTCGCTATCTCCATTATTTTTTGTATAATGTTAGCTGCAACCTGCAGACTTGATAATTTATTCAATGCGTGTTCAATTTATAACAATTTCACAAAAGCTTGCGATACAATTAAAAATTAAATTTATAAAATTTATAAATATAAAAATTTAATATATAATGAATATTTGCAGCAAAACATACTGGTTTAAACTAAATATAAACTAGATACTGAAAGAATAATTTTACTAAAGTGTATAAATTAATTCAAAGTATAAACTGAATAAAAACCCAATGACTTGAATAAAACATATAAACTGAACTAAGTAGAAAATAAATATTAAACGAATTATTTTACTAATAACCGTACAAATCAAACTAAATTAAAGTTAAAACAAATATTTTTACTAAAATATACAAAAAATAGTAATAATATAAGTATAAAAACGAAGAATCGCATTAACTTGTTTGCTAAAAGCCAAACAAAAATCTTTTTGCGACCGCACATTTTTTTGAATAAAATTTGAATGTCATAACATTGAAATTCAAATTGTAAATCTCCTTAAAAACATTACAAACTATATATCAATAGAAAGCTAAACAAATGTACTTTTTAATTAAATAAGTTTTTAACATACATCATTAAACAATAGGAAATGCAAAATTCTTTAAACCATTGTTTTTATAAATAGTAACTAAAACATTAAGTCCGAAACAAAACTCATTTAATGAATAAAAATAATATTTTTTCTTCAAAAGACTTTGGTAATTACTTAAATAAATACTTAATACTTCTACAAGTTAAGTTTTACAGTGTTAACGCTGTTTTATTTTATAACTAAACTTAATAAAGTTTTTTTTATGAAGGATTATTCAAGATTTTTTAACTCTGTCAAGTGATAACTTTTTTATAATTACACAATATAGCTCTTACTTTTTCTTGATTATGTATAGAATTAAACCTTTAGAACAAACAAATTACATGTGCCTAGAATGGAAATTTATGCACAAAACAAGATAATTTGTAAAGCATACTCGAAAGCCGCTACTAGAGGCTTGCGGCAGTGAAAGAGTTAAACCATAACTAAATGTAAATTAAACGTAAAAGAAACAACTCTATTAAACCATATGAACTAAATATAAAACAAGAAACGGCATTATACTGCTATTATTTTTTCTCTGCCTGCGAATTTTAATAATCACAAAATATGTATAATTGTGTCATGATTTTGGCTGGCTTCTAAAACAATGTAATAATAAAGCAAATATATATACATATATATATATATATATATATATATATATATATATATATATATATATATATATATATATATATATATATATATATATATATATATATATATATATATATATATATATATATATATATATATATAATACAAGTGTCAAATTCAACCTTACTGAAAAATATGAAAAGAAATTACTCATTTGGATTTGCTTTTCCGATAAAAGAATATCTTCAATCAATCTTAGCTGCAATCAACCAAGAAGTCTACAAAAATGATTGTATCAAGAACAAACTAATTCCATTTATCAAAAAACATCATTCTGATGTGAATACATATTTTAGCCTGATCTGGCATCGTCTCATTACGCAAAATCTGTACAAAACTACATGAACAAGAAAAAGATCATTTTTGTCAAAAGAAAAGATAATCCTGCAAATGTGCCTGAATGTCATCCGATTGAGAATTTTTTAGATATATTCAAGGGAAATATGTAGGGTAAAGTAGGGTAATTTCGGCAGGGAGATAATTTCGGCACCACTTCAAAAGACACCTAAAAATATTTATTTAATGAAATATCAAAACTATAATTGAGTATTGTAGAACGATAAACAGTTTTTCTAAAAATATTGGTTTAAACTTCTATTTTTACATTATAGGTACGTTATTTTATGATTATTAGCTTTTTCTTAACATTTTTTTTTTTTTTGAAAATAGAGGATAAATGATTTTTTCCAAAAATTTCTGCCAAAAATTTGTATTTATTTCATTCAAAAATATACACTGAACAAAATGTGAGCAACAATAAAATTAAACTCAAAGTATTTTACAAGATATAAGAGTTTCCCCTAGGACTGCTTTAAGGAGATAATTTCGGCTTATAAATAGTTCTTAATTTCGGCAGTGCCGAATTTGCCGACCTGTTGTTTCTCCAAAACTAAAATGGAAATAAGCGTTTTAAATATATAGAAGAATGTATAGAAGAAATTGATTTTAGTAACTCAGATAATATTAAACTAATAACGAGTTGGTAAAAAAGTGAATTTAGTTAGTGTCACTGTGAAACTTATCAAAATAATAGTTCCCCACAATATATTTTAAATTTATGTCATACATAACAATATGTATATAATAATTTTATTAATTATATACATACAGTTGAATATTATTGAATAATATGCATATAATAATAATAATAATAATAATAATATATATATATATTTATATAAATATATATTATATATATATATATATATATATACATATATATATATATGTATATATATATATTATATATATATATATATATATATATATATATATATATATATATATATATATATATATATATATATGTAAACATTATTTTACAGCATCATATAATGAGTTCAAAACGTGTAAAATATGGTAATTGGTCACAAGAATCATTAAAAATGGCAGTAAATGCAGTTTTAGTTAATGGTTGCTCGAAATATTCTGCTGCTAAACAATATAAAATACCAAGACAAACACTACATGACTATATAAAACGAGCACCTGTTGATAATTTTGTTAAAAAGTTACGTGCAGGACACCCAACAACACTCTCAGCTTTTCAAGAAAAAGAGCTCGTAGAAGTTCTTCTGACCATGTCACAGAGATTGTTTGGTTTGTCTCCAAAAGATGTAAAACAAATGGTATTTCAGTTTTGTGAAGAAAATAGAATTATTCACAAATTTAATAGTGAAACTAAGTCAGCAGGAAAAGAATGGTTTAGGGGTTTTTTGAAACGCCATAATGAACTCTCTGTCAGAGTTGCTGAGTCAACGTCATTGCATCGAGCCATTGGTTTTAATAGAATAAAAGTTAATCGTTTTTACGATGAACTAGAAAAAATAATGTTTAATGCTAATGGGATGCAGATTATTCCACCATCAAACTTATTCAACGTAGATGAATCTGGATTGTCTATTTGCCATAAACCAGGAAAAATTGTTGCTCTTAAGGGAAAACACAGTGTTGGTGGCTCAACAAGCTCCGAAAGAGGTAAAACAATCACAATAGTTTGTTGCCAATCAACAAGCGGGTTTTTTATCCCTCCGATGTTGATCTATCCACGTATTCGAGTGAAACCTGAATTTTTAGATAAAGCCCCAATAGGTTCTATTTCTGGTGGCAGCAAAAATGGCTGGATAACAACTGAGTTGTTTGAAATATGGTTTGATCATTTTTTACAAGCAGTCCAGCCTCAGTCAAGAAACCAACCAGTTCTTCTAATTTTAGATGGACATTCAAGTCATAAAAAAAATCTTAGTGTTATTAAAAAAGCGCGCCACTCAAATGTTATTATTTTATCACTTCCATCCCACTGCACCCACAAACTGCAACCACTTGATGTTTCGTTTTTTAAAAGCCTCAAAATATTCTATGATCAGGAGGTTAGTACTTGGCTTCGTCACCATCCTGGTCGTCCCGTAACTGAACTAGAGGTTGGTGAATTATTTGGAAAAGCCTATGGGAAAGCTGCAACTGTTCAAAATTGTCAGTCAGGGTTCAAAAAATGTGGAATATATCCATTTGATAGAAATGTGTTTACTCAAGAAGACTTTGCTGCAGCCAAGGCTACTGATCACTCGTATGTTGTATCAAAAATTTCAAAACCAAATAATACCTCTGAAATGCACCCTACTCTCAACAATGGGTTAGACTCTGCTAAAGAATTAGATAATATTGATTTTGTTACAGATTGTGTTATTGACACTCAAAAAGGTAAATCGTCATAAATGTTGTATTATTTTTAACATCTTCCGCATTTTATTTAAAATACAAATATGACTTTTTTAAAATCAAGCAAAATATTAACTTATCTGTTGTTTTATTAACCTAAAAAAAGGTTTCTTAAAGAAAGTTCAAATTTTTTAAAAACATTTTAACTATTTTTTATAATTTGCATGTTGCCTATTTTTATTCACCCTCTTTAGTTAAATAATTTTTATTTAGAATCTATTTCACCAAATTCATCATTTACACTTCAGAAGTCATCAGAATTAGCCACCTCACACGATGAAACCTCACAAGCTTATGGTGTTACATTTGGATCACTAGCTGGACTTGACATTAAAAATGCAAAGCGAACAGGTATAAAAAGGAGGGTAAATCATGCTGAAAAAATTACTGGATCACAATATAAATCTCAGCTAGAGGAATCTTTAAACTTGAAATATAAGAACAGACAGCCACGTAAAAAGTGCATTAAAAAAAGTATATCTACTCATCAAAAGACGTGTTTGAAAAACCTTGATGCTAAAGGTGCGATTAATAAACAACTTTGTGCAAAGTGTCAATACAGTTATGGTGATCCTGTCGATCCTTATTTAAAAGATAATTGGGATAAATGCCTTAAATACTGTAGATGGTGGCATGAAACATGTGCTGCTATATGTGGTGTTTATACTAAAAAAGTATTTACTTGTGATGACTGTATAAAGCACTGATTCTGTAAAAAAGAGTTATATGTCATATATTGATAAAATGTGTTTTAATTTTCTTAAATAAATCTCTTGTTAAAAAGTTTCCTTTGAGTTTTGTTTTTCATTTTTTTAAGTTTAATTATTGATGTTATGTAAAATATTATTTTATGAACTACTTATGAGCTTATAAACATAAATTCTTATTTAAACAGAATTTAGAAATAATCATCGAAATCGTAGAAATTAGTAATCGTTTCATTAACAATTATACTTTGGAAGCACATTTATATTTAATAAGGTTTCTGTTTTGGGTGACATTCATACTTTAATAAAAAAGGTGACATTCATACTTTAAAAATACATGACATTTATACTTTAATAAAATAAATAGGTGGTTCAAAAATTATTATTTTTTGCAACTGAAACGCCCTTAAATAAGTGCCAATTAGGTGTAACAAATTCTATTTAAGAGACAATTCTTTATACAATCCAGATTTATAGCTGTTTATAATATTTTAAATATATCAATGCGTTTTCAACAAACTTCTTAATTTTCATAACTATGCCGAATTTACTGTACCATAGTGCCGAAAATACCATACTAGGTCGCTAATTTCGTCATTTTTGAGTATTTTGTAAAACAGGTTTTACGTAAAACTTTGTAAGTTGGAAACAATTTTTTAACTATTATTTAATAGATATATCTGCAGTGCATCGATATGCATGATTTTTTAACATTATTAAAGCAACCGTTGTCTATAAACAGCAAAATAGCTTAATACGCCGAAATTACCCTACTTTACCCTAT
>NC_061160.1:21211515-21434015 GCF_022113875.1 Hydra vulgaris | reverse complement strand
CTATTTATAAAATATAATAACACAATATGAGTTGAACAAATTAAAAAATATATATTACGGTAATTTTAGTGATGTAAAAGAAAATCTGCAAAAGCAAAAAAACAATTTAAATAAAAAATAATAATTTTAAATGAATTAAATTACCCGGTTTTTGACGTTTACAATTTAAAAGTTGTAAACATCAAAAAATGTCAAATAAAATGCAATGGCGTTTTTTTTTTTTCATTTCAAAACTTTTTTTCACTAAATAAGTATTTAATTTAATAAAGATTTATGGTTTTTTTGCTAAGATTACTTTCAAATGTTATCTTTTGAGTGTACAGTAGGCACTAGCAAACAACTTATTATATATAAAAAAAATAACTAACTTATTGAGTTTTGTGTAAGTTAATTTTAATTTTTATACTGAGAAAATTGGTATTCAATAGTATACTGAAAAGTATACAGAATAGCCCTCGTAAATTTAAAAAAGCTAAAAAAGAGTTTGTCAAAGTTAAAAAATCAACTCTGAGTATCATCAATGTATTTTATATAAGTTATTGGCACAATATTAAAGATTGTTGGTTAGCATTAGAGTTGATCTGTAAATAAGATTTTAACACAATTAGCCAATCGAACAAACTAATTAGAGTAGAATTTTTCAAGTTATGGATTGTTTCCTCCCATAAAAAATAATATTTATTAACATAGATACAAATGAAAATGAAATTGCCATAGATACAAATGAAAATGAACTTTTAACACTGCATTCATAAGTGATACAAAATAATGGAAACTCATATAAGCAGTTTTTAGATATAGTCAAAAACTATTAACTACTACAAGGTGAATACTGAAACCTTCTATCTGAAATAACAACTACAACTTAAACAATTGATAATTATGTGGTTGTTTATCAGTTAGACTGCACATGTGGTGTGAACTATTTAGATGAAATGAGAAAGGAATCATCTACATGCAATAATGAATATGAAAAGAATGTAACTAAAGGCAACTGGGATGTATCTGGTCTAGTTAAACGCAAATATACAAAATTACATGGTTTATATTACAAATAATGTTTTTAATAACATACGATTTTGTAGTTTCTGCAGAATCCATTCCAGGAGGATAACACCGCTGTGATACTGGTGGTGCTTCTGGTATTTTATGTAGCCCATATGGAGTGGAAGGCTCAGTAGTATACATTTCAGCTATGTACTAAAAATTTTAATATAAAGTTCACAAAAAAAAATATCAATAAATTTTTAGTAAATTCATTAAAACATACTTGTTTAACACGTGAAAAATGGCGAAGTTGCAATAAACACACTCTCTTCCCAGTTGGACCTCGTATAATAGACATAACAGAAGGCAGTGATTCTTTGTTTAAAAAAAAAGGTTTAATATAATAAAGATAATTGACATAAAAAAATATTATTGCTAATTAAGTAAAAAAATGTGACAAATCATTTTGTTTATGCAGTTGTTTTTTTTAATACGAATCAAAACTTCTTTGTAATACTTTTATATGTATATATATATATATATATATATATATATATATATATATATATATATATATATATATATATATATATATATATATATATACACACACATATATATATATATATATATATATATATATATATATACACACACATATATATATATATATATATATATATATATATATATATATATATATATATATATATATATATATATATATATATATATATATATATATATATATATACACACATATATGTATACATATGGGCAATTCCATATTTAACTTACGTTACATGCGCAACAACTTGATCAAATATTTGCCTATTTAAACTGTATATTAAACTTTTAGCTGTTTTGTATGAAAGCTGTAGTCTAAAGAATAAAATAAGCAAAAAAATTTTGAGTCTGGCTGAGGGCGTACTTATTACTGAAAATGCCACTTAACTTATATTGCACGAAAAACTAGTTAAAAACACTGCTTCAACTTTAAGGTCAGATTTCTGCCAATCAGTAAAGCAGTTTATATTAGAAACCTTCACAAGATGTTAAAAATTTTATGCCAATTTAAAAAACATATAAAATTTTATCATAGGTGACCGGGTAAGGAAAAACTGTTTTTTTTTTATACTATATATCTAACTTATGTTACATCACTTACGTTATCTTGCAATTATTATCATGGATTTTTTACTCTTATTATTTCAAGTTAGAGTTACATAACAAAGCAATTTCAAAGGTATTAAACTTATTCATTAAAAATAATTAACAAAGGAAATTTTAAAAAACTGGTGGCACTGTTCCTGAGTGATTTTTCATAACATTTATTAAAGTTGTCAAATTGAAAACAGTTTTTCCACAAGACCAAGAGCAACTTTGAAAAATTGTTTTAGTATTACAACTTTTTAATACTTATTTGAGTGGCTTAAATAAGTAAATCTTTGGTTTGTCGAAGTTTTTACTTACACTCTATACGTTTACGCGTATTGCCTTATTTTCATTAGGTTGAATTTTTAAAATGCTGCAAAATATTTACATTTAAATCTTTTGAAATATTTTTGAAGAAAAAACTGCTATCACAGTTTAGGAGGGAGAAAGATTTTTGGTATTTTTTAGGAGGGAGAGGATTTGTGATTGCTTGTGACAGGAGGGAAGGGGTTAAAAATTGACAAATATTAAGTGACATGCTTTATGAATGACCCCTAATAGCATTTACAAACGATTTGTTTAACAAAAACAACAACAAAAATTATAACTGATTTTTTTTTGTATTAGGAGAATAGCAAATAAATCTGTTTTTTTTTAATGTCTAAGTACAATTATTTATATAATTCTTATTTTTATTTATTTATGTGTATTTATGTCAAATAAAATAAGAATACATAAACAAACAAAAAAGCAATAATATAAATAATTTTATTTAACATTGAAAAAAAAATTTTTTTTTTAAATTTTCCTTATACAGTTAAAACCTTCTCAACGAAATAATAATTACTTAATGACATAATTCATTTTGTTAATGAAAAAGCGCTTGAGAAAATGTTTGTAGTTTTAAGTAACGTTACACAAATTTAAAATAAAATTGTGCTTTAATCTAGCATCGTTATATAAAACTTTAAATGCAAAAATGTAACATTTAATATTCTTTCGCATATATTGTCAAAAAACTTTTTTTAACTAAATTTTACAACAAATAAAACTTTATCATATTTTTGATAACTTATGTTACATGAAAATTGCAAAAGTTCATTCATTATTTTTTTTAAATATATATATTTTATAAAGTATAAAATTTGACCAACAACAATTTTAACATGTTAGCTCCATCCGATTATGCAAATAAATTCATGATTAGAATAACATATTACAATGATACCTTTTTTACCATGCGACAATGAGAAAAACCCTAACTTTCGGAGGCATAAAAATGACTTAAATAAATAAATTTTAATATTAAAGACATATTAAATAAACTTTTATGTGTCTACATCAATATTCATTAGCTAAAAGTTGACAAGAAAGAGAATAAAATATAAAATTTGACTACTTTTTCATTTTCCGCCATGGAATTGCCCACACACACACACACACACACACACACACACACACACACACACACACACACACACACACACACACACACACACACACACACACACACACACACACATATATATATATATATATATATATATATATATATATATATATATATATATATATATATATATATATATATATATATATATATATATATATATATATATATATATATATAAAGAGGCCATTTGCAAAACTAGTACTATTAGTTGCGCATAAACTGAAACTGAAATTTTCTTCGTCTATTTTTAGGGCAAAAAAACTTTCAATTGGTATAATATTTAAATGGATGATAGATTTTAGTATATAGAATGTGGAAATTGCACTAACACAAAATCTTTTATTTTATGACTTATTGCGTTTTGCAGATGGGCTCCTTATATATATAAATAAATATTTAAATATATAAATATATATATACATCTATATATATATATATATATATATATATATATATATATATATATATATATATATATATATATATATATATATATATATATATATATGTATATATACATATATATACACACATACATTTGTGTATATATGAATATATATATATATATATGAATATATATATATATATATATATATATACATATATATATATATATATATATATATATATATATATATATATATATATATATATATATATATATATATATATATATATATATATATATATATATATATATATATATATATATATATATATATATATTAGGGTCTGGAGGTTAATGATAAAAAATATAGTTAGTAAAAAACTTGCTCCATGCCCTTTTTTCCATTCTTTTATGCATGCAAATGAAATGAGTAAATTTTTAGTTAAACTTAAATACTGTAAGCCTTGCCATCAGCATTAAGGTAATATTGGAAAAGTTATTGCGCTACCGTAACTAATAAGTAACAAGTGGCAAATTGGCTGACTTCCTGTTGGCATTTATTCAATCGTAAGTGTTATAAATTTAAACTTTCTAGATAGTACTTTGTATTTGATTGCTACTTAATTAATGACAGAAATAGATTAGTGTATACCAAATGTGCTATGACTCTGAGGAAGGATGATGATACCTGTCTGATAAGAAAGCTCATATTAGAATTACCATCTTGCTGAGTCCCCACAAAAGATGTTATTTGCTTGTTCTTCTTTTTGTAAGATTAATAAAGTACGAAAAGCACAGCAGTTGTAATGGTGCTGTGGCAGGCAAAGTTGTTATATGCTCAGCAGTGTTGGGCTAAAACAAACATTAAAATACAACGTAAGACAAAGTAAAAGCAAAGATTCAAAGATCTGTATGATAGCTTTTTGTCAGGTCAGATTATCCTGCTTCTGGTAAAAAGTAACCTAATAAAAACTGCCTTTTGTCCTGCTGCCTTGTAGAATATACTTTCTTTAGGCAAAGACTAGGAGAAGCCAACTCTGACTTAACATGCTGAATCTTTTTGACTCAATGCATGGGTTCTGCTTGTGTCTGACTAGGCAACTCATTCTATTATCTCTTAATGAGGATTCAGCTCTAAAACTCAGTTTTATGGTTCTGAGGTCGGCTGGTTGCCAGGTTTCCCGAACTCTGTGGCAGCTATCAGAGAGGCTCATTCCATCAACAGCTGTAAAATATGAGAGTATTAACAGTGCCATGTTGCGCATGAATGGTGTCCCTGTTCATACTTTTGATGTGCATTGCCAAGGCCACATTTGGAGCCCTATGCTATTGCTTAGGGTTTATTAATAGTAATGAGGCATTTGCTTGGACTATTAAATATTTTTTTGAGTAGTAGTTTCGCTTTGAGTCAAGTTCTTTAACCAATTTAAAAATTGAATGAAGGACCAAAAACTATAAAAAAAAAAAAAAAAACATCATTTTCACCAAGTTCTTTAACTCATTCACTAATAATTGTGGTCTTCAAAGTAACTTTTCTTCTGTTGAGTCTTGCAAAGTTTAACAGACCGACTTGCTCTTAGCGAGACTAATTTAAGTTCGACTCTCTTAACTTGTGATCTTAGTGTTGATGTTTATCTTCCTTTAGTTAAAGACTCCAATAGTCACATGTTTGGCCTGGACATTTACATTTGTAAGAATTCATCCATTTTTCAGAAAACTAGGTTTGACTCCACAGACTGTTCTTTTATGTATTTTCGTTTAGAATCATTTCACTCTATTACCTTTAGCATCATTTCACTCTATTACCTTTCTATATCACTTTTTTTTTTTTATTGTTAATTCACCTACCCAAGGCCGAAAAGGTCACTACAGACAAGGAGGCTACTTAATTGTGTTTATAACCTTCTCTCAACTCTATAACTCCTAAACACGACCCTTGACAAACAAGGCTGCTGCGTACAGAAACAAGTTAAGCATGGTACTACCAGAGAAATAGTGGGGATCAAACTTGGAACCTCTCACTTATGACGCAAGTGTTCCACCACTACACCACTATCTTCTTTATCTTAAGACTGGACTTTTTTCTGAAGTAATTTCTGATCGAATTGATCGATCCTTTTCTCTTTATCTTTTCAGCCAATATTGTTGTTGTTGGTGAATTTAATGCTCATGTATAGCTTGGCTCTAGTGTCAAAGATTCTTCAGGCATTAAGGCTCACAACTTTTGTCTTTCTCAATCTTTCCAACCTACTTTCTAGATAATTTGAAACATTTACCTTTGCTGCTCCACTTATGTCTTGATCCAAGTCAGTACTTAGTTTCTCCATATTCACCCTTATGTTTTTCTGATCACGGTTTGAATTCTCTAAAACTATTATCTTATTCTTCTTCATCATCAGAATCTCCCTGACATCGTACCTCTTACAACTACCTTAAAGCTGACTGGGACTTTAACCATGATTTCCTTTGTGATGGCCCTGAAGGCCAGCGGTCAAATTGACCGGGCTAACCCTTGGAATTGACGGTCACCTGTTTTTTTTGAACAGTCAACATTTTTATTATTTTCTTTGTTTTCATTTTAATCTTCATAATAGTTCTTCATGACTCAAATTTATAAATACAAAAATAACTTAATATTTGATAATTAACAAATTAGTATTTCTTTTTTAAACTTGTAAATAACTAACATCAAAATTATACGACAATGTTAATAGTTTAAAATTAAGCGCGCAGATTTTCATTTTATTTCTTAAAGGAAGTTTGATAAATTGGAGTTTGATAAACTTACCAACTCCGCTATTAAACTAATAATGTTTGTCACTAATTAACAGATTAAATTATATATATATATATATATATATATATATATATATATATATATATATATATATATATATATATATATATATATATATATATATATATATATATATATATATATATATATATATATATATATATATATATATATATATATATATATATATATATATATATACATATATATATATATATATATATATATATATATATATATATATATATATATATATATATATATATATATATATATATATATATATATATATATATATATAAATTATATTATAATTAACAGATTAAATTATATATTTAACATATAAAGACATTAAAACATATAAAGACATAAAAAAAAATTAAAAAAAAATAATTTAAGCAAATAAGCGCTTATTAAATGATTATTATTTTTTTTCTTAAAGGTAGTAACTACGCATAAGCTTAGTTATTATCATTTTAATTTTAATTTCGATTTAAATGATTTTTTAAAAAATTTAGGACATTACAGTTGAAAATAACTCCAACTTTTTATAAAAATTTTCTACTTTATTTTCATCGTTATTTTTATTTGAGTCGAGAAGAATATGAAGAGAAACAAAACTTTCTGAAATAGTTTTCGTTTCACTAACGCCAAATAAAAAAGCAAGCTAAAGATCAAGTTCATTCATTTTTAAATTTCGCGAATACTAAATTGTCAGAAGGATTAATATTTTTACTTTTTTTCATGAACAAGATGTTTTTAATATTGAGCATCATTATAAATGGTTAACTTTTAGTTGCCAGCAAGCAAAATTCGACAATTTTAAAATTGTCAACAAGTAGAGAATAACAAAACGAATTTTGTTATTCTTTGCTTGTTGACAACTTTACGCATAACGATAATTTTCGATTTATTTAAAAATAATCGTTATCATAATTAAGGGTGGGAAAAGCCATGAGAAAATAAATGAAAAGATTGAATTAAAAAAAAATTACTTAAGAAGAGAAAATGTTCTTAGTTACATACCACAATTTCATATAATAATTAATTAAGAACTTTAATATTTAAAGTTAACGAAGTTAAAGAAAAAAAATGATTGCACATTTTGCTCATTAAAATCATTTTAAAAACTGCTAATGTTAATTAAAATAGAGTTAATAAAATTAGCGAATTATAATTTTATTAGTTCGCGCAAAGATTTTGTACTCAAAATTAACATCGAAATTAATTTGATGATCTATTGAATTTCTTTTTGATCTCAACACTCTACTGCATAGTTTAAATTTTGAAGCTCCTCAACACTCTACTGCATAGTTTAAATTTTGAAGCTCCTCAACACTCTACTGCATAGTTTAAATTTTGAAGCTCCTCATTCATTCAGTTTACGGCAAAAACTTATGCGTAAACAAATAAAAAGTTAAAAGATAAATTTTTTTGAGATTAATGCAATTATTATATATAATTATATTATTATTAAAATAATATATTAAATGCAACTATTATTATATACTTTATTAAATTAACTATAAAATAAGAACTTCAATCATTTATGAAAAAAGGATTTTCACCACCAATAAAATAAAAGTAATTTAAATAAGTGAAGAAAAGAATTATTAGATGTCACGTCTTATGTTATATTCTTTAGCAAAAGAAATTTAAGTAATTTATTGTAAACAATAAGCCTAATTTGAGCACTATTTCAAAATTTAATGACTATATGATAATTTAGTACATGCTCAGGCCTTGCGATAAAGCGCCGGGCAATGTGAATTTTA
This sequence comes from Hydra vulgaris, assembly GCF_022113875.1. Classification (NCBI taxonomy): domain Eukaryota; kingdom Metazoa; phylum Cnidaria; class Hydrozoa; order Anthoathecata; family Hydridae; genus Hydra; species Hydra vulgaris. The sequence goes on along the minus strand of NC_061160.1, from coordinate 21,425,460 downwards.
CGTCGTCCAAGAGCGATTTTGCGTGTAGCTAGGGCTATTTGCGTCGAGCAAAAAATTTTTTGTTCGAGTATATTTAAAGATATATTTGAGCGGAGTTTTAATGAAGTAATTTACGATTATTTTAACATTTAATAAAGTATTTTAAAAACCGCACGCAGTTAATATAAAAGTTTGAAATAAAAAAAATTAAATATGCTTATTATTTACAAGTAGAAAAAATTCAGATTAAAAAAAAAGTTTAAATCTTTTAAGCTAACATTTTAATAAAATTATTCAGCAATAGCAAAGTTGTCGATAAAATTGAACAAAAATACTTTCTTTTAGTTTTAGATTTTAAACTTAAATAATTATTTTACGGGGGTTTGTTAGACTTTAAAATTATTCCATAGATTTAAAAATATGACACTGTGTAATGGGAAGAATTTTGTGTTTAATTTGGCAAAAATTATTTGTTGCTACAATCAGCCCAGATCACACCAAAATTTAAGGATTTTCAACAGCATTGAGACTCACTTGCTCAGCAGTTCACATACAAAACGCTTGACATTTGCGATCATAGACTGAAACATCATTAACGAGTAGTTGTTGCCTTTTTTCATGAACTGCTGACTGTTCCTGAATCTCACGATGCATCAAAAGATGCAATGCATTGTGACAACTATCAATAAAGTGCTAAGTTGATACTGATACTTGTGGGAGAAAAACCACCTTGTGGTGTACCCTGATTACAGCCTGGAGCATTTAGTCATGCCTGATGGATGGCAGCCATCCTATACAGTGCAAAGATGTATGCATTCGATGAGCAGCTGAATTATGACCACTGTAAAATAGACAAGTTACATTGCATTTGCTTATTCTATGCCCTTTTCTACATAAAGGCATGGCTTTAAGCACATTTAGCTGCAGAGGAATCAGTGAATGATCTGCAGTTGTGAATTGATCTCATTTGGTATAAATTAGTCCAGAAGTCATTCCAGACATTGATGTAATTGTGATGTCAAAGATCACAATTACAAAGGACAAAATGGGAAGAGACAATACTTATTACAAACAGTTAAAAAACACAGATGAAATTTAAAATTTCAAGAACACAACTTTGCTTATGAGTAAGCGTTATGACATTACAAACTGTAAACCTTCAAGAAATTATTCCTGGACTGTTACCTAATATTTATAATTGATTACTTGACACTTTATTGGAAAGTATAAGTAAAGCACATTAAAATTATTTAAAAAAGCTTTTAAATAAATTTTAATGATTTTATTTTATATACACACATAATACAAATTTTTGTTATCTAAATCAAAACGTTTATTAAATTATATATATGATAGCAATTATCTCCTATTATTGTTTTAATCCTCTATTTAAAAACTTTAATAAAGATTTGTATTGTATAAAAGTGAATAGAGGTCGCCATATAAAAAACATAAAAGTGAATGTCTAGAGGTCGCCATATTAAAAACATAAAAGTGAATGTCTAGAGGTCGCCATATTAAAAACATAAAGCCACAAAATCTTTCATTTTTTAAAAATCCTAATGAAAATGTAATTAAAACTTAATCAATTTAAGGCTATATTTAGACTCAAGTTTTTTTTAAGAATATTAATAAAGAATATACTAATAATTGAAAAAGTACTATAAAGTATTAATCAGTTTTGATTTTAAATAAGATCACACTCGCAAAAATTCACATTAATTTTGATTCCTCTTTTGGAGCAACCATTTGTTACTTCTAATTGTTTAACAAAAAGTTTCTGCAGTTTGAGAACGTCGACTCTTGTGGAGCCATACTTGACCATTTATTAGTTCTAGTAAATTGAAAAGGCGCTAAGACTGTGGCCCAAAAAAAATTAAAAAAGGTTGAAGAATTTCATGTCAAAAATTTTGATTTTCCAATTAAAAAAGTTTTTGGTCTTGAGGTAGAAAAAGTTTCTTTACCATTATTGTTCTAGTGAAGAGCTTGTCATTTTATTTTTCACTAAATAAAAATAAAATAACAAGGATTTTGGTTAAATACCAAAGGTCTGACACCTTAATCGACAAAATCACAGTAGTTGCATTATCTGAATCCTCTTTTTGATACCAATTTATTGCAACAAAAAATTCGAAGTCATCGAATAGAGCAAATACCAAAATTCTAAAGCAGAGAAATTGCACAGAATAAAAAAGACTAATAAACTTAGACATGCAGTGGGTCATTTTTTCGCTCATCATTGAACATAATAAATTTATCAGATAAGAGTTCTATTTTTAAATTATTTATAAAATATGTCATAAATCTTGCATAATGAATTGCAACTGGTTTGTGAATTTTGTATATTCTGTCCACTGAGAGTTATTCCCCAAGGTAGATAAGAGCTAATTCAATTAACTCAAGCTCACCAAAATGTCACATCAATTTTTGAATAAAAACATAAATAAGACCTACAACATATTTTTTTTATCGATTGCAGCTTGACTAGTTATCCGGTTCAAAGTAACTAATTAACCAATCTTGGTTTTCTAAGATACATCATAATATAATACTCACCTACTTAATAAACTAGTTTTAAAACTATTATTCTAATTGATATAACATCTAACTTTTAAAAATTAAGTTTATGAAGTTTTATATACATAAATATAAATATTTATTTCTTGATGCAAATAATTTAATCACTCAACAACCTTTATGCTCAAAAATATATTTTGCGTACATTAGAACAATTTCTTTGAAGCCATTAAGTCTATAGGAACAACTTTTAGTAGTCAATTATGCTCAAAAATATATTTTGCATATATTAGAACAATTTCTTTGAAGCCATTAAGTCTATAGGAACAACTTTTAGTAGTCAATTATGCTCGAAAATTTATATTTGCATACATTAGAACAATTTCTTTAAAGCCATTAAGTCTATAGGAACAACTTTTTGTTGAAAAAAATGTCAAAAAGTAAAACTTTATGGTGACTATAAAACTTAATCGCTTAATATGGCGACTTCTAGATAAACCACTTAACAATTAACCAAATCTTTTTGAAAATTTGGCCAAATGTTAATTTGATAATCTTAAATACACCAAGTAACATAACATAAAATAAATTATTTTTTATTTTATTAAAATTCAAAGTTGATAAAAGTGTGAAAAACACCATTTTTCAAGATGGCGACCTTTAGACGATTATTTTGAAATTTTAAAAAAATTTACAGATGTGTTTTTTCCCATTATTTACCACGTTATGCAAATATATCTTAAGGGGTAAACAGATTCTATCTGTTGACCAGCCTCGCACCCCTTCTTCATCTATTAGGCTGGCTCAGATGTATTTGTATTACATTGTTTCCAGTTTAGGATGTTGAACGCTGGATCTTCTTGACTCGATTCATGGGTTTTGCTTGTGTCTCTGTTTTTATGACTAGGCAACTCATTCTATTATCTCCAAATGAGGGTACAGCTCTAAAACTCAGTTTTATGGTTCTGAGGCCGGCCGGTAGTCAGGTTTCCCGAACTCTGTGATAGCTCTCAGAGAGGCTGATTCCATCAACAGCTGAAAAATATCAGAGTACTAACAGTGCCATGTTGCGCATGGATGGTGTCCCTGTTAGTACTTTTGGTGTGCATTGCCAAGGCCACATTGGAGCCCTTTGTTACAGCTTAGGGTTTATTAGTGGAAATGAGGCAATTGCTTGAGCTATAAAGCAGTGTACTGAGTCCTATCTATGTTTCGAGTCAAGTTCTTTAGCAAATTTAAAAATGAATAAAGCAACAAAAACTATAAAACACAAAAAACCACAGTCATCACCAAGTTCGCTAAACCTATCATTCACCAATATTCGTGGTCTTCGAAGTAACTTTTCTTCTGTTGAGTCTTATCTCTTGCAAAGTTCACCAGACCTACTTGCTCTTTGTGAGACTAATTTGAGTTCAGCTGTCTCATCTTGTGATCTTAGTGTAGATGGTTATCTTCCTTTAATTCGTAAAGACTCCAATAGTCACATGCTTGGCCTGGGCATTTACATTCGTAGGAATTCACCCATTTGTCGGGAAACTAGGTTTGAATCCACAGACTACTCTTTTATGTGCTTTCGTTTAGCACCACTTCACTCTATCACCTTTCTCTTTGTTCTATATCGCTCTCCTTCATTTCAAGACTGCACTCTTCTTGATTTTATTTCTGATTATATTGACCAAGCCCTCATTCTTTATCCATCAGCCAATATTGTTGTTGTCGGTGACTTTAATGTTCATTACACTGAATGGCTTGGCTCTAGTGTCAGTGACTCTGCAGGCATTAAGGCTTACAACTTTTGTCTTTCTCAATCCCTAACTCAAATAGTCAACTTTCCAACTCGCTTTCCAGACAACCCGAATCATTTACCTTCTCTACTCGACTTATGTCTTGTTTCTGATCCCAGTAAGTGCTCAGTTTCTTCACACTCACCCTTAGGTGCTTCTGATCATGGTTTGGTCTCTTAAAAACTATTATCTCATTCTTTACCATCAGAATCCCCCTATCATTGTACATCTTACAACTACCTTAAAGCTGACTGGGACTCTTTCTGTGATTTTCTTTGTGATGGGCCTTGGGTAGAAATCTTTTGTCTCCCTGTTGACAAATGTGCTTCTTACATAACTTCGTGGATTCAGGCTGGCATGGAATCCTTTATTCCCTCGCGACAATTCCAGGTCAAGCCTCACTCTTGGTTTTCCTCACATTGTGCTGCTGCAATTGCCAATCGAAACCATTACTTCCATATCTATCAGCAAACAATTCTCCAGAAAACAGACGTCTGTTTATTACTGCTAGGAAACATTGTAAAAAGGTTTTGTCTAACGCCAAAGCCCGCTATTCTCAGATCATGAATTCTCGTATTTCATCACAAAAATTAGGCTCTTGTGACTTCTGGAGAATCTTTAATAGTATCAATAATAAGGGCAAGTCTGTAATTCCACCTCTTTTGTATGGTACAGACTTTGTCACCTCACCTAAAGACAAAGCTGAATTGTTTGCCAAGAACTTTTCATCAATATCATCTCTTGATGCCACTAGTTGCGTTCTACCTGATATAGCCGTCAAACAGGTTGATCCATTGCTCGACATTTGTATCACACCAGCTTCTGTATCTAAAGTGATTTCCCGCTTAGACTCTTCTACAGCTTGCGGCCCGGACAACATACCTGTTATAGTCTTGCAGAAGTGTTCTCCGGAGCTGTCATATATCCTTTCAAAACTATTTAACAAGTGCTTATCAGAGTCTTGTTTTCCAGCCTGCTGGAAAGCAGCATCTGTTATCCCTATTTTTAAAAATTCTGGAGAGCGATCTGATTCGTCTAACTACTGCCCCATTAGTCTTTTTCCTATCACAAGCAAGGTTTTTGAATCTTTAATTAACAAACACTTATTCTCTCATCTCGAATATCATAACCTACTTTCTGATCATCAATATGGATTTCGATCTTCTCGTTCTATAGCTGATTTGCTAACAGTAATAACTGATAGGTTTTATTGCGCATTAGATAAAGGTGGAGAGGTTAAGGCCATTGCTCTTGACATTTCTAAAGCGTTTGATAAAGCTGGTCTCCTCCATAAGCTTTATTCTTACGGTGTATCTGGAAACATCTTTAAGATTATTGAATCCTTTCTTTCCAATATTAGTATAAAAGTTGTCTTTGATGGACAGCACTCTTCTTCTTATTCTGTAGCCTCAGAGGTTCCCCAAGGTTCAATCCTTGGCCCTATGTTCTTTTTAATTTACATTAACGATCTTCCAGATATTCTCACATCTAAGGTGGCATTGTTCGCTGATGATACTACCATTTATTCTTGTCACGATAAAAAGCCAACTCCCTCTGATTGCTTGCAGGGGGCATCTGAGTTTTTAAGTAAATGAACTTAAAAGTTTATTTACTTAAAAATTCTAAATGAATATCGGTTTTAAAGTCTTTTTAAGAGAGTTAAAACAAATTGATGCAAGAGATAGAGATGCAAGCAGAGATAGAGATGCAAGCAGAGATAGAGATGCAAGCAGAGATAGAGATGCAAGCAGAGATAGACAAATGCAACTGTTAATAAATTCTTACTGATCTGTTAATAAAAGCAATCAAATTTATTCAGTGTATTTAGGAATATCACTCAAACAAATAATTTTTAAGATAACTGCAGGGATTGTATATAAGAACCAACAGTTAAAATGCATTGAATAACATTAGATTAGAATGGGGTTTTTTTAGAAGTCTTGAATACATAAGCCAATGGTCTAAACTAAGTTACCTAATAAAAAATACATCAAATGAACCATTATTTCTGATTTTTAAACATTTTTGTGCAATTTTCACAGATTCAAAAACTTGATTCTAACTTCCAAACATTTATTTTTTCACTTAACTCTTGATGTTTTTTTATAAAAATCATTAAAGATTAATTTTTTGCAACATCAAGATCCATTTTTCATTTAAAAAGCAACTATAAATATCCCTAAAACTGATAAACCCAATTCAATGATAAGCAGAATAAATTTTCACCTCATTTATATGTGTTATCAGAAAAATGTTTTTATTCAGAAAAGATTTTATTTTTCTGAGTTTAATTTTTAGTTTTTTAATATTGCTATCTCAATTACATGTGCAAATGAAAAAAAAAGCAATAAAAAAATCCTCCAAGATTTCAATAAATTTCAGTGACAAAGTACATAGCTAAAAAACTCAGACAAATTTCCAAACAAAAACAAGTAATATTGTTAGGTTACTAATATTTTTAATATTATCAACTTAAAATCAATTTTAGTGTATCAATTGTTATTTTATGAGATTGATATAATTTATTGCTAACATTTTTACTTTTTTTTTTTAATTTTTTTTTTAATTTGAATTCACTCCAACAAGGTTGCAAGCAACTACTATTAAATTAGGAGCTACTAGAAAAAAAAGAAGAAGAGATTTAAAGTGTAAGGAAATGGTTGATGGAAGACTTAAAAAGTCATTTGTTGTATGAGTAAGGAAAACATGAAGATGGGAGAGATTTCTAAAGTATTGAAATGCATGGAAAAAAACTAGACAAATGAAAATTTTTAGAGCATGCAGAGACTAATATAATATAATTTTGCTAAAATAAATTTTAGAGCATGCAGGGACTAAAATAATATAACTTTGCTGATAAAAGAGTCAAACTAAAATTAATTTTAGTTGATGGAACTAGAGATGATAGCTTATTTGAGCAGCAACCATAATATTATTTGTAGAAAAGAAAGAGAGATTCAACAAAGATGTTCAAGCTTGGAAGATAAAGCAGATCCAACAACATTTACAATGTGCATTTGGACCTTCTCTGGAAGAGAAAGAGCATCATTAGAAGAACCAGCCTATATATGATATCAGTATTCCGTACAATGACACATGATAAGTTATATAATTATAGTTGTATCCTACCACAAGCATGTAAAAATATATTTTAAAATACTTAAGTTTAACATTCATTACCTGGCAAACTGTGTAGACCATCTTCCAAAAGTCCTATGATTAATGAACCATCCAATGCATAGTAATTAAACTAAATTAAAAAATTACATTATTACTGAATTGTCTATAAGATAAAATGTTGTGTGTTGCAATTGAAGGATGCAGAATTTTATACATTACAGTTGTATTTAAAAAATGTCTCATTAAACTTTTTTTAAAAGGCTGTCATACTTTCAATTGGAACACATTTTCTCTTGCAGCTTGTGATTCGGCTTTTTAAAAAATCGTTCTTCTATTGTTTGTTTTTTAGTATAGTTTATTTTCTTTTAGTATAGTTTATTTATGTTATTATATACTTGCTATTATTTTCTTACACATACTTTGTAACTATCATCTTAAATTTTGTTCTTAAAATAAACTAATTTATAGCTATATTGACTTGTTAATGCTTGCTATTTTTAATTGATTTTATTGTTGTCTTTTTTTTGTTTGTTTTGTTTTCATTCTGTTTCAAAATTTCACACATTTGTTTAATTGTTCATCATAGTAAAAAGAAAAAATAATTTTTATAGAGAAGACAATTTTGTTTAATTAAGGATAGGTTAAAGACAGAGTTAATCAAAACGTGGGTTTAATAATAATAATAATAATAATAACAATAATAATAATAATAATAATAATAATAATAAAAACAATCAATAAAAATCATTAATAAAAAAAGTTACAATCAAGTTGCTTAAGCTGGTGTAAACAACGAAACAAACAAAAAATAAATATAAAATATTAGTCTTGATTAAAAACTTATGATTTTATTTTTTATTGAAGTTTTAATTATAGTAATAGTGATGATTTTAGACAAAAAATCAAAATAATAATAAAAAACTGAATATCAAAATGAAGTAAAAACTAGAACATAAGTATGATTAAATTTGCTTGATAAAAAAGATAAAAAAAACAAAATAATTAGCATTAGTATTGTAATTGACTTACTTTACGATCATTTTCAGTACAAAAGTCTTTCTCATCCATTAAAGTAAACATTGATTCAGGACCACAAGGTGTTGGAAAAAAACCCTTAAAAAAATTATTTGTAGAAATAACAACAAAGACTAAAAAAAGTTTTTTTGTTTAGGACAAAATGGAAATAAAGTCATTTTTCCTCAACTAAAAAATATTCACTTTATGTATCCCATAGCGCAGTCATACATTACATAATAATTATAAAAGAAATACTTCAAAACCCATAGGAATTGTTTAATTTACAAAAATAACACTAATGACAAAACTTTGAAACAAACAGAAGCAGCTTACATAAATAGATTAATGTTTGCAGCAAAATGGATGCATCTTAGATTAGAAAAGCATCTGGAATCAAATTTATCTTACTATAATATTTAGTAAACCAATTATCTTAAGTTTAAGATGTGGATGAATTTACTTATCTCTATGATCGATAATTTTATACATTTAATTGAGTGTTAGTGCATGTTAAATGTGTTGGATGTTTATACATGGTAAATACATTCAGTCCAAAAAATACAATAGGATAAAAATTACATAATAATCAAAAAAAAATTCAACCTTTAATAAACTAAAATAAAGTTGAATTTTACAAACAAACTTCAGAAACATTAAAAAAAACTTTGTTTTGCTGTAATTTTCAAAATCAAACTTTTTATTTTTCTATAATAGCAGTGGTGTACACTGGATTTTTATATGTTTGAGTTTTGACACTTACAGGCATTGTGCAAACTCCAAACTTTAGTATGTTCATGCTTATGTCAAATGAGAATGTTTTGCAAAGAGTTGCAGTGATTGGAGCTTGGGGACAAAAAACCCCAATTTTTGGGCACACCCAGCCCTTAACGTGGGAGCAACAAGTTTATAAAATAATTTCTTTAGTATTTTTATCTAAGATTATATTCATCGATAAATTATAAATTCATGCAATAATCTCTTATTTTTTGAAAATTATGACTATATTAAGTTTTAACTCCCCTCAATTTGAGGGGGCTGTAAACTTTGTAGGGTCATAAAAACTAAACGGATGATGGCTGTTGTAGTTTAAGTAATCATGAGTACTGATTTCTTTATAATATATGTTAGTTTTTATTTTATTGCTGTTTTCAAGAATGATTAATATAGGAAATAATTAATATAATCTTAGAAACTAATATTAAATGTGTTTACAAGTGCTTACCATCTTTAATGTTACCATTGTTTACAAATTCTATGCCCAGGTCTGTTGTGGAAGTTACATACCACGATTGTATTATCTAGTTCGGTTAGTGAATTTTTTAACTTGATGATATCCAAATGGTTTGGCCAGATGATGAAACTATCAATATCCAGGGCTCGAAATAAGTATCGGACATCACACATTGTCCCGCACTTGTTTGGTAAAAATTATCAATTTGTCATTTTGTCTGACCCATACTTTATGTGCATTTATTTTCTAATCATTTTAATTGTTCCAAAATTATTAATAAATTCAGTATTGTTTATAAACTTTATTTTTTGAACTTTTTATTTTTTGTACAAAATAAAATTGAAGTTGAACACGCGGCTACGTTAATAAAATACGTCATTTTTTTAATGAAAATATATATAAATTTTTTTTTTGATAGAATAATTCATTTTTTAAAAGACGCCAAAGCATTTCAATTTTTTTAATTAAGTAGGCGGTTTTTATCATTTATATTAAAACGTTGCAATTAGTTATTATTTTAAGTTTATAGCTTAGTATTTATTTTATTTTTGTCTGATGGTTTTTATAAATTTCAAACAAATATTTTAGCTTTTTAAACACCTCTTAAATTTATTTTTTAAAATTTTAACGTAATAGTTATTTTAATGCTTATAGAAACCAGTACTTTTTATTACACTATAAAATTTGAGTTGTTATTTAACTTTTGCTTTCGCGCTAACAATTTTCGCTATTTAAAGTCTTTATAAAATTAATCCTAGAAAAAGTTTGATAAGATTTATAAAAAAAATTGTATAATATTCTTTGATAATTTAAATAAAATAAAAAAAATTTTTCTAAACATGTTGGTTGATTAATGATCTGCTATAAGAAAAAAAAGTTATGATATTTAATGATTTGGAACTTACTGTTTTTAATCCTGGAGTCCTGGAGTCCTTGCCACCATTATACCTGAGGACTTCGGGTTCAAAAATTAATTGTTCTTCTGACCTATAAGTCTTGATTTTTTCCCCATTAGTAGCCCATAAGTTTTTTTTATATTTTTAAAGCTACTGGATATCAAAAACTTGAAAGAAGTAATCTTTTTGTGACTTGCAAATCTGGAACCCTTTTTGGGACTCTGCATTCCTGATTTAATATATTTACATAGCAATTATTTTAGCCTAGTAATTTTTTAAAAACATACTATAAATATATTATCCTTTTCAAATTTTAGTTTTTTGAGCTTAGATTTCTTTTTTATTAGGACTTTCTTTTTGTTAGATAATTTATCTTACAAATTGTGTAACCAAGTTGTAAAAACAAAATATTTTATACATGGTTAGGAATGGCGTTCGATCGCACTTCTTTAATTTTTCTTGGACATGTCCGGCAAACTTGAGTCTTTATTGGACAAATTGTCCAGTACAAAAAAGTTTGTTATTTCAAGCCCTGAATATCTATAAAAAATTTTTATGTCATTAACTTCTTTGCTGGAAAATTATTTAGGTAAAATTTTAGAAAAATGTCTTGTTTCTTCTAAACTACAGATTGTGAGGCAAGCATAATCTGGAGCGAAGTTAGTACCCATGGTTGTTCCTGTAATTTGGTGAAACATTTGGTTGTTAAATAAAAAGTCAATGTTATTTAAAATAAAAGATGCTGATTCCATAATAAATTTAAAAAATGAATTTTTCATTTATTAAATTTTTATGTTTTATGATCCAGAACTTTAAAGCTTTCAAACCTAGGTTGTGTGTAATACTAGTATATAGATTGGCAATGTAACATCCCAAAATATAACTGTCTGAATGCTCTTGGCATTTTTCTTAAGAAATCCCAATCATCTTTACTGAAAGTTTTTTGCTTTGTTATAATTGGAGATAAAATTATATGTAAGAACTGACTTAAATGTGATGTTGGTGAGTTAATTCCAGCAATAACTGGTCTACCTTTAGGATCTTTTGGTGGACTCATTTTGTATATGGTAAGTTCGATACGCTTACTTTGTGTATAATTTCTTGACACTTATGAAAAACATTTTCATGAACAAAAACATGATTTTTAATTGACATATGACTAATAGATTGCCATAGTTACTATCAGCATCAACTATTTTTAAAAAAATAGGGGGAAATTTTTGTTTTTTTCACTGTATGTATGTCTATATATACATAAATACATAAAGTATATATATAAATATATATATATATATATATACATATATAAATATATATATATAGATATATAAATATATATATATACATATATATACATATATATATATATATATATATATATATATATATATATATATATATATATATATATACACATATATATATATATATACATATATATATATATATATATATATATATATATATATATATATATATATATATATATATATATATATATATATATATATATATATATATATATATATATATATATATATATATATATATATACACTGTAAAAAACCTTGTGATGAAAATCAACACTTGATCTTGTGTTGCTTCCGTTAAACACAAGTTTGTGTTAAATTATAAAAATATTATTCAAAAGCGCATGTGTTACCTGCAAACAAAAATTATTTGTTATTTTCTTGCTAACACAAGACTTGTGTAGAGGAATTCTCATAATACGCATGCTTAACACCTCATGGAATTAGTACTATTTCAAATAGATTTTTAAAAATTTTAGGACAGCTTTTTTGAATCAAGATTAATAATTTTTAGTTTGTAGTTAATTACTTAAAATTTTTTTCATCACTGTTAAGTATTAACAATGGGTTATTTTTGTGTTTTTTGTGAGTCTATTTTAGTATCATTGAAGGCTGTAAGTGATCTTTTAAAACATTTTCATTATCGCCATGGTATTACTTCAACTCAAAATTGTAAAATTTCTTGTAGACAAGGTGGCTGTTGCAGAACATATGACAGTGTCCATTCCCTTAAAATTCATTTATATAGAAAGCATCCAATTGACCCTCATTTGGAATATAACGATATAAATATTTCTCCTATGGAAAGCAATGGCGAGCTAATGGATCAGCTAGGTATTTATACAGCAGCACATATTGATAAAGATAACAGAAATACTATTTTTTCAAGTGAGTTAAATGGGGAAAAGATAAAAGAAATGATTTTAGATGTTTTAATGACTCTAAGATGTCGTAACACAAGTGAAGTTATAATTCAGTATGTAGGTAAAAGTATTCAAAATATTTTATCCACAGTTATTGAAAGTGTACAAAAAACAATTCAAAATGATGAAACAGATGCTGGCAGAGTAAGTGATGTCCTAAATGATATTGAATGTGAGTGTGTAAAGTGTAGTTTAATTACATCTAGTTACCTGCAAACAAAACACTTGCAACAAAAAGGGATGGTTGCACCTATTGAAATAACTGTTGGGTTCAGATCTGAGATGCTTCATAAAGTTTATAAAAATAATGTAATGAGTTATCGAAATGAAACTATGCAGTATATTTCTATTCTAGAAACCATTTCTATGGTGATTTCAAAGTACTCTGTTGACAAAATAGATAATAACGTTTTAACAAAATTAAATAAATTAACTTGTTATAGTGATGCAGAACAATATAAGAATCATCCTTTATACAAGAAACATCCAGATGCTCTACAGCTTCAACTATAATGTGATGATTTGAAACAGTAAATCCTTTAGGATCAAAAACTAAAGTTCACAAAGTTTGTGCAGTTTATTTGTCCATCAAAAATGTTAACATAAAGAAATGCTCTAAATTGACTAACATATATCCTGTAATTTATTGTTTTTCAGCTGATGTTGCAAAGTATGGATATGAAAAGCTTTTAAAGCCATTAATAAAAGACTTGGTAGCTCTAGAGAAGGGAGTTAAATTGTATATAAATGGAAATTACATTTGCATATATGGTGCAGTAGTTATGTGGTCTGGGGACAATCTTGCAATGCACCAAATTTTTGGATTTAGTTCAAACTTTATTGCCAACAAGAGCTGTCATTACTGCTATACAACAAAAGAACAAATACAACACACTTTTTATGAAGAAGATCTAGACCTAAGAACTAAAGAGCGTCACATTGCAGATTGTCAAGCACTTTTTAGTGAAGCTAATAATAATAAATTATCTGGTGTATATAAACAAAATCCATTGTCAGAGCTTCAGTATTTTTCTGTTCCTGATAATATTTGCCCAGATTCAATGCATGACATACTTGAGGGTTGCTTACAGTATGAATTAAAAATAGTTCTTCATCGCTTATTACTAATTGATTACCTGTTGACCATTGAGGAATTCAATGGTCGATTGCAAACCTTTAATTTTGGCATTGATAAGAAAAATAGGCCGTTGCAAATAACACGTGAAAAACTTGTTTCTAAAGACAAAAGGTTAGGTTTAAATGCAACATAAAGTTGGTGTTTCGGAAGATTTTTTTGTTTGTTGCTTGGTGATGTTGTAGATACTGATAACCAGTACTTTCATTTAATTCATTTATTATTGGAAATATGTGGAATAACCTTTGCTCCAAAAGTGACTGTTCATTTAATAACTTATTTAACAGAGGTCATTAGCATCACAAGTTGTTTAGAAAAATATTTTCTGGACATACTGTTATTTCAAAACAACATTTTCTTGTCCATTATCCTTCAAAAATTTTACAACTAGGTCCTTCACCAAATTATTGGTGTATGCGATTTGAAGGAAAACATGCTCCTGCAAAGGAGCAATGTCACATTTTGCACAACTTTAAAAATGTTTGCAAAAGTATTGCATGGCATCAGCAAATACAATTACATCTTGATTTGTCAAATTTTGCAAGTATACTCAGTGCAGAAGTAGGTCCTGGTATTGAAATTATGCCTGCTTGCTTACCTTTGCCAGTGGCTGTTTTTGGTGAAATTCCACTGTATGAAGAATGTTTTTGTTCAAATTATGTAATCACAGATGGTGTAAAGTACATGCCAGACTTTATTTAAGTTTTAGGGCTAACCAAACTTTGTCTCCCACGTTTCGGAAAGATTCTATATCTACTTGTCCCTGAAAACGAATGCACACTTATAGTTGAAAGTCTTTTTACCATACACTATGATGCTCATATTGCTGGCTATAATGTATGTAAAACATCTAAATATACAGCTGTTAAAATAGATAATTTATTTGATTCTCATGTACTGTCGTTGTCCGTTGTCAACTGGCTTCAGAAATTATTCTGATGAAAGTTTTGTTATAACAAGACATGAATATATTAGCCTGGATATAATAACATAATTTTTTAGTTTTGATATTGATTTGATTTTGTTATTAATGAAACAAAATTAAGATAATGAAATATTTACCAACTTTTGTTTTTCTAAATTTTGAATTTATTTTGAAATTATGTATTTAGGTTAATAATATTAATAGGCAATTAATAATGTTAATAGGCAATAATAAGGTTAATAGGCAATTTTGTTCAAACATGGATAATGTTTATTGATTTTCTTTGATTTTCTTACTTTTAGTAAAGTTTTTTTATAATAATGGAGGAAATTAACAACTTCTTAAGTAAAGTTCTTCCAGTGGAGGATATTAATCGTCTCCTGCCTCATTTGGTAGAGCTAGGTGCTAGTTCAATGGAAGATTTGCTGTTTTTAAACATTGAAACAGACCTGCCTAATGTACTACCTCCTCTTTTGAGACGTAAGTTAGAAGCAGCTTTAGCAACTTCAAATTCTAAACCTGTTCATTCGCAAAATGTGGACCTTATTGGTATGTTAATACAATTTATTTTTAGTACACAAATTTCATTTTTTGTCATTTTTTATTGATGCGACATGCAAATAGTAACAGTTTGTTATATGATTTACTTTATGATGCACAATAGAAACATCTGTGGTAACTCCCATTGCATGTACCAAGTCATGTGGTCAAAAAAAGATGGTACCTAATATTTTATTATATTTTAACATTTTTTTTATTTTATTGTTGATTTTTTTTAAATATATTTTTATATTTTATTTAGGTTATATAGATATTTTTTTAATTTTCAATTAGTATAAATATTTCTTGTCAGTTTTTGAATTAAAATGTAATATGTTTGTTAGAAGATTATAGTTGCAACAGCGTTATACTCTTTGACTAGTTGATTAATTCAAAAACTTCTGTATTGGTTTCTTCTATTAGGTTGTGTCAATAACAGATGCAATAGAAAATCATCCTTTAAAAAATAGCATCATTATTGAGGCACAAAAAGCTGTAATGGATGATCGCTTGCATCGTCTTCTTGTCAAAGTAGCATGCTCTTACTTAATTGATTGCTTCGGAAAGTAAGTTATATAATATTATTTAAAAGTATATAATTATAATACATGATTACATAATTATCTTACTAAAATATGTATGTTAGGTTATCCTGCTACTGGTAACATGAAATCCAGTACAACCTGTTTCATGTTAACGTCAGGAAGGGCATCCGGTTGTAAAAAATTGCTTCAACTCTTACATAGTGGCATTTATGTCACTTTGTAGAACCATCCAAACCACACTAGTGTGGAAACATGGATGTAAAACTTCGAGAGAAAAAAAATTAAAAAAAATAAAAATAAAAATGTTCCATTAAGTATGTTAATTATATTATGTGATTAATTTAATTTATTATAAATAACATAATTAATATAAGTAACATAATTGTATAGCTAATAAAATTAATTAGTTTACTATATATTTAAATCTATTCAGTTTAAACTGTAATACTTTCTCAGGCATCAATTAGCCATGGCAAAAAGTATTGTTTCAACTTTTAAGTTTAGGGCATGTCAAAGCGGAAATGGACATGTAAGTTGTTTTGTTTTTTTTCAATTTTTTGTTTTAAAATTATGTAGTAGACTATACTTTCATTACCTAATATTTTAAATGTGTCAAACACACTGCACCATCTTTACATGATTCTAACTTTAATGTCTCAACAAATTTTCTTCTTGTATTATTATTAATTCAATTTATTGTAAAAATAAATTTAAGATTTGTTTGTTGTTTATTACTTAGTTTATTATTTCACAAAACTTATTAATGTTATATGATTGATTTTGATATTGTTTACTTCTCGTTAAAGATATAATTTATTTTAAAAAAATAGGAATTATACTACTGTCCAGGTACATCAAAGGGTTTTCTCACTAACCGTTTTAGAGAAATTTATCGTTGTTACCCAGCAGATGTAAAAAAATACCGTTCTCGCAGTAAAAAGAGTATGTTAATTTTTTATTACCTAGTTAATTGCCGAGTATTTTTCTATAACCTATTTAAAAAGACGTTTTTAAACATTTTATAATTTTATAAAGCATTTATTAACAGTAAATTCATAACACATTTTTATAGATAAATATTTAAAAAATTATAAAAAGTTTTAACACACATTTTTAATGCTTATACTATGCTTATATTATAATGCTCATGTTAATACCATATTTTTTAAAATTGGAAATCTTTTCTTAAAAATAGGACATAATACAGGGCTTATACATAATGTAATTTAGTATAAATTTTATCTTTATAGTTTTATACTTTATGTGTTTTGTAAAATATTATTTGTTTTGTAATATTTTTTTACTATTAGGTGATGGGTTTATTGCTGTTGGAGATGACCCAGCGGAAATAAGCAACAAAGAATATGATTTAATAAAGACAAAATTGTTGTATCTTATTTATACAGACCGAAATGAAAATGAGATTGTAGAACTGATGAACAAATCACGTTTATGCAGGCAATTGTGGATCCGAAATGATTTTCCGACAGCTAATAGGATACTTAAGGAATTTCCAAGATTTATGGACACTCCATTGTTGGTAAAAAAAAAAATAATTCCTGGGTAGACAAATTTTTGAGGGGTAGTTTCAATTTTTGCATTAAATTAATTTGTAACATTTGCATTAAAATAATTTGTAACATTTGCTTGTACTATTCAGTTAAATGATGAATTCCAATCCATTAATCGAAGTTATGTAGAAAATATTCCAGTTTTATTGGAAACAAAAATTTCGAAACAAATAATTGCATACTGCAGGCTGCCTGGCAAATGCATTGACATTATAGGTGACATAGATACTGAAGGAAACAGCAATACAGGTAAATAATCTCCAAAAAAGCTTAAACGAAAAAGTTATATTTATTAAGTTATATTTGTATCTATATAAATGATATTATAATTTTAATTTTGTTTAGATGCATTAGTACTAAAATCTTTAAAAGCCCTTGTTTATCTTTTGCCAACTATGGGAAAATATCGTGTTTCAGCAGGTGCAGCAATGCTTTTCCTAATTGAAGAACTAAAGGTAAGATTTATTTCGAAATCTCATTTGTTTCTTAAATTATTAATATACCATTAGTATATAAGTATTAAATTTAATTATACTAACAACTGTTCAATCTTCTTTATCTCGTTATTTTACTTGTGTTTAATTTTTGTTCGATTAGATTTACTTTAAACTTAAAAAAAATGCATACTTTTTTTTTCAGGACGGCGAGACACTCGAGATGTTCCTTAATCGCTCAAATCCAAAACAGCAACCGTTCATTTTGTCGTGTGGATCGTCTTTTTTTGTTGTATGCAATGGAAAAGCAATTATAGTTAAACCTTCGAAAGTTTCTGTTGCCTTTGACTGTCTTTTCAAGTCAGTTTTTTTTGTATTTAATCTTGAATATCCAAAGCAACTACAAATTTTATACAATTTCTTTCAAAAATTAGTTTATAAACTGCCTGGTTCTGTTGCGTCCACTAAAGCACGTAAATTATTCGAAGAGATATCTGATATGTAGTATATTCAGAAACAATAAAGCCTCAAACTGATGCTGACAAATTTTAGACAGTAATTTAGGACATTTTAGTAATTTTAGCCTTTATCTTCTTCTTTGAAATTTTTTTTTACTGCAAATCTTTTATGTGAAACTATAAATTAATAATATGCACGATATTTTCAGTAAATTTTAAAAATATATTTCAAACTACAAACATAACATATTATTTAAAATAAATGGATAAAGTATATACTAATATATGATGTAAATTTTGTTCAGATGATAAAATGAAATTATTAAACATACTTTTGTATTCTATTTCTTAACAAACTTTCAATAAAATGAAAGCATACCTCCTCTAAAAAATCGTCGCAACTTTTTTTAGTCATTTAGTTCAAGATTGCTGCGTAAAATATGTTTTAAAACGTGTTTTATGAGTAAAAATAAACAAAAAACTAACTTTGCGATTAACCGCAAGATTACGCATAAATTTCTACACAATGCTTTGTGTTGTTTGTTTAACACAAGGCATTATGTTAAATTAACATCGTCTTGTGTTGTATATGACAAAAGTTTTGTGTTGCGGAACACACAAGCTTGTGTTGTTTTAACACAACGTTTTTTAGAGTGTATAAATATATATATATATATATATATATATATACATGCATATATATATATATATATATATATTATATATATATATATATATATATATATATATATATTTATATATATACTTTATGTATATATAGACATACATACAGTGAAAAAACAAAAATTTCCTCCCTATTTTTTTAAAAATAGTTTATTTTTTTGTCAAACGAAAAGTAAACATAATTGCCTCTTTTTTTGCATATTTTTCATAATTGCTTTTTTTTTTTGTTTTTTTGTTTTTTTGTTTTTTTGTTTTGTTTTTGCCCAACAGTAAAACTGTTTCTCTTCAGCTAACAAATCAATAACAAATTCATTTTATATTAGAAATACTCTTAAAACATTTAAAAGAACAGATAGCATTCCAATGACAAACAAGGTCCAGAAGTTTAAAATAACAACAGAGCCTGAAAACTGTCTTAAATTTTATCAATTAGGAGCCAATCCAAAGTTAAGTTATTGCAAACTTACCAACAATGAGCAAAAACCATGAAAAACGTCTTTAAATACAGATATGTAGCTGTTAGAAAACTTCTACTGACAATCTGAGATCAGCAAGAATGTGGTGTAATAAGTGGATTAGGTGGTCAAACAAGCAATTTTTAGTAAATAAAGGAAATTTGAATAAAAAAATCAAAGATATCTGATAAGTATATTAATCCCTTTATTGAACAATAAAGAGTATTGCACATAGGGGTATAGTAATTGCTTTATTGAACATCCATAAATTATGCCACAATTTTTGACAGTTATAGACCTCATAGTAATAAATTGTCTTTCTGTACTGACTCTCCCCTCTTATTAAAAAATGTAACAAATTTATAACCTCTTCTCTCCTCGCACTTGAAAATGTTTTTGTCGTTTAAATAAAATGTTTTAAATTTTCTCAGCTGCTTTTATTAAACTAATTTTTAATGAAAACTAATTTAATTTAACATTTAATTTCTTATAAATTTTAATTTTTATAATTTAGTATTATTTTTTGCAACTCTATAGTTCGTTATAAAATTGTATATTTTATAATAAACATTCTTTAATATTTCTGCAATCATTAGGTTACTGTAGTCTAATGGATGTGACGAGATACACAAAAGCTAAGTTGTGGGTTGAAATCGTGGAATAGGATGTTTTTATTCTTAAATAATAAACCATATGAATGAGATTTTAAATTCTAGTTTAGATATTTATTTTTGTAAATTTTAATATATCGTAGAATTTTAAATTGATATCTTATATTATTCTGTTTGATAACATTTTTATATACATCGCTAATTAAATAAATAGTTAAATCTTCTTTGGTTTTTTTTCTGTGACTTTAAGTGGTTTCTAAGCAACAATATTTACATTAAATTTATTTGCATGTGGTTTTTAAAAAGTTAAAACAAAAAAAAGATTTCTGCTCAAATACATAAAAGCAAAAGAGAAAAAGATATTTATAGCTTTTAAAGTAAATACATACAAGCAAAAGACAAAAAGCTATTTATAGCTTTTAAAGAAAATATATACAAGCAAAAGAGAAAAAGCTATTTATAGCTTTTAAAGTAAATACATACAAGCAAAAGAGAAAAAGCTATTTACAGCTTTTAAAGTAAAGGAAGAAATTTTTTTTAATATCAAAGTAATGTTTTACTAGTATTTGAATATTTTCCGAAAATTTATTAATTTTATATTTTCCGAAAATTTAAAAAATAATGTTTAGTGGACTTAATTCAATTTTATATTAATAAAAATAAAACTTAAGTTTTAAAAATTAATTTTTATTCTTGCCCACAGTTAACAAATATGCAACTTTATGTATAAAATGTTTTGATGGATTTCAGTAACTAATATCATATATTTTATAAACTTGGCTTTTTAAAATTTTAAAATCTGCAAAAATTTATAGCTTTTTTAAAAAGATTTTGGTTGAGCTTTTTACTGAAAAGGAGTTCAGTTAAAAAACTTTTATTAATGTTTCAGAGAATATGAGAAACTTTTTTCATATATTTTCTTTTACCTTTTCTTTTAATATTTGCAAATAATGAGTGATTCAATTTCACAGTGGAACTGCCTTTCTGGCATTTTCGAAACTTTCTCATTTTTTCAGATGTAATTTTGAAAAAAATCTTGTTTCCATCCTTGTCTTGGAAGTCTGGCATTTTTATTTTTTTTTATCAGGATTTCTTTTCATGTAACTCTTTTAATTCAGGGTTTTTTTTTGTTTAAATCTGGTGACTATTCTAAAAAGTAAATATACAAACAACTTTAAAATTAAATTAGTTAATTTTAAAATATTTGCACTACAAATGTAAGGCTTTTTTATTTTGATTGGACAAACAACCAACAGATTTGTACTGAGATTTCAAATTTTAAATTTACTGTAAATGTTTTAAAGTTATAAATAATTTCTTCTTCAAGTGTGACATAAAAATAAATGTATTGAATTGAGTAACAAAAACAAAAAAAATAAAAAAAATTCAACTTTTGATTTTGTTATTCATTTATACAACAGAACGATTAGATGATTTTTTTTAATTATTAAATGCCAAACTATTTTTTTTTATTACAAAACTTTAAATAGACAAATTAAGCAGCATGAATTATAGATACACAGTTTACAAATATGCATTTTAGGTATAAAATGGTATAACTGTGGAAGTTTTAATTGATTTAGGTTACTAATATCATGAATTTTAAGTATAGGACTTTGGAAAAAAATGAGTGGGCCTTTTTAAGAAAATTTAATTTAAAAATCTGCAAAATACTCTTAAAATTTTTTTTTTTAGGATTTTAAATGGCTTAGCTTCTTAAACCAGAATTATAATCAAAAATGAGGGTTAGCTTCTTTAACCAGTATTAAAATCAAAAATGAGGGTGATAATAGAATGTGTATAAGTTTGTTTATACTATAAGACTTAAAAAACCCAAAAATTTTAGATTTGGTTTCCACTCTATATTTGTTGTTGTATTGTATAATTAGGTATATTTTTATCTTTAAATAATGATTTTGCTATAGCAGCATAGAAGTATTTTTTATGTTTTCTCAATATTTATATTCATATTTGTCTTTTTTATTGTTTACATCTATCTATATTGTAATTACAATATTGTATGCCAAATAAACTTTTATTCTGGTTTGTACTGTCTTCTCATGCTCACATTCTAAACCTAAATTAGAATAATATATTAACTGATTTGTTTAAAATAGATAATCTGCAAAACTCAAGAATCAAATCTACAAAACTAGTATGAAAAATTTAAAAGTCATGCAATGTATACTCTCTAAATATGTAAGAAAAGCCATAGGAACAATCAGAGACTGGTTTGTGCCTACTTCTACCTCAAAGATTTCAAATATATATTCATCAACCTGAAACTGGAGAAATAGATTAAAAACCGCCTCAATTTCAAAACATATCAAGGGGCTTCGAAAATGTAGTACTAAATTTGAATCATTCATGGAGGCAAAACTAAATGAGATATCCTGTCTGATTTTTATGCTGTAAAGACTATAGAAAGTTATATAAGTTATAGTTGAAGAAAAGATAAGCAATAAGCTCACAAAGATAGTTACGAGAGACTTTGCTTACATAGAAGACTTTACAAAGTTTCACAACTTTATCATTTGTTTCAGAGGACAAAATTACTATTGTACCTTTGTCAGAGTTAGAGTTGATTCAGGTAATAAAAATATAAGTTGAGTATTTTTTTAATTTAGTACTTAGTAAAACATCCCTAAATTCTATGTATTATGATACAATTTAGGCAGAGGTTGATTGAAAATAATCTGCAAAATGTTTGACCCTGAGCAGTTGTCTTGCATATATAGATAACAGGCCTTGTAACCAGATTTTTTTTGCATAACACTAATGATTAAGGCTAATAAATATAACTTATATCACCTTTGACATTTATATTGTTAAAAGTTAAATTGCATCATTTGCATATTTTGAAGTATTGCATTGTAATTAAACACAATTTTAAACTTTAAAAATACTTTAGACAATGTAAATATAACAAAAATTACTGATGAAATTAAAATTAGCATTTGAAAAAGATTATAATTTATTTCTTAAAACAATCTTATACATAAAATAATTAAGCTGTCTATTTATTTTTGTTTTAAAGTATTTAATGAACTATTTTAAGAAAAAATTCTAAAAAAAATCAGTTACCAGTAAGACATTTGTAAACATAACTTACAACAACTTACATGATGTTGAATTGATAAAAAACAAAAAAACTAAAATCCATTTATGAAAAAAATTCTCTTAAACAAAAATACTTCTTGATAAAACATTCAAAAAGGTAAAAGTTTTTGCTTGGCATAAAGTTGCTGAATCTGTACACAAATTGCCATTTTTTAAGTAAAATTCAAATTTGCAGCCTAACACTTAAATTCCAATATGCAGCTTAACGCTTCTTGACAAGACCTGAGATCAACCTATAGCAAATTGTCGAGATCTGCATGACTGCAAATATTCTCTGGCAGCAGACATAAAACTCATCAACATACTGTTGAAAATTTTGGAATTATATATTATAATCCAAATTGATACTTTTTTATTATTTGAACACATGTACTAACCGATAAAATGTAAATCAGGAGCTTTACATAAAACACTATAGGCTCACAGAGGAAAATATTCCTGTGCCTGGTGTGAAGGGACACCATTATTGTTGCTAGAAATCACATGTTGAGCTCTCTAGAAGATTGCTATACACTAAATTACTAGCTGGATTCCCACAAAAAAGAATGCAGGACTTATAGGTAATTTAAATACAGAATTTTATAAGCTGCTGGGACTTGTAAATCATATCATCATTCCTAACCAACTAGTGGCCTGAGTTTGAAGATGGAATTCGCTCCCTTCATCTTGTTTTCCTGCTTTATATAATTTGCAATCTTTTAAATTGTTTCTGTTAACTGTTATCTTGCTCTATAAATTTCATCTTTTCACTTACAAATATTATCTTAGTATAAATCTTAAATAACATTTTTTGATGGGCAGAGACAAAAGAGAATTAAAGGTTATACTAATTGTAAGAATAAAACATTCAAAGAAATTTTTTAGATAAAAGTGATATGATTAACCACAAGACTCAAGTAACCTTTTTTAGAAATTTATCCCTAACCCTAAAAAAAGTTTGTGATAAGAATGGTTTATAATAAAATAGTTTTTTAAATTTAAAACAAAAAATAATTACAGCATGTTCCATTATTAATGCAAGTAGTGCTTCAGCTGATTCACGAACTCTGAATGAAACTGGTTTCAATTCTTTATCCCCTAATAAATAAAGAAATATAAAATTAATAATAAACTTTAAAAAAGTTAAATGGAGATTTTAAAGGAACATGGAAAATTGCTAATCAAAAAGAAATAAAAAAAGAAACCTTTTAATACATTAGTTACTTCTGCAAACCGACCCTAATGTGTTTCAAAAAATGTTTTGATAAAAAAGTGTATAAACTTATACTTAAAAAGTCAAAAAAAAAACTGAAGGTTATACAATTATAAAAAAAGAGATTTAAAAAAAAAGGTTTTTAAATGAAATCTTATAACAATTTTGAAACAAACAAAGAAAACAAAGAAAACAAAAAAATATTTAAGTTTTTTCTTTAACTACACACAAATAATATAAGTATAAAAGGTTACTTTTGATTTATTCCCTGAAATTCCTAACTCAATCACCTCCATGACTGAAGTAAGACATTGCTTCAAAAAAAAAAAAATGGCTTGTTAGACTTTCAATATAATATTAATTGTTCATTATCTATAGCTATCATTTTTTTTTCATATTTTTGTGATAAAACATTTTTTTCATATTTTTGTGATAAAGACTGCTTGCACCATATTTTGCATTATATTAATTAAAATATGTTTTAATGTTGTTAATTTTAATATTGTAAAAAAAAAAAAAAAACATTTTTTTACTATACATTATCATCAAGAAGCCAAGAGTGACTAACAACCCACACACTAATGCAAGAAAATGTTGCAACTATAACTGAATGTAAATCTTTAGAATGTGATGGAGGAGGTTGCTTAGCTTGAAACTCTATGTAATCACAAAGCCATTTCAATGTTTTTCTTGCAACTTTTTTATCTGAAAAAAGAAAATTTAGTAATTGTAATAATATCCCAAACTAATCATACAATTTCATTGAGTTAGCAACATAGTGTGCACTTGATATCTTAATTGTCAAAACTCAATGTATCTATCTATATCACTCTATGCATGGTATTACAGTACTCTTGTAATACTTTAAATATGGTGTCAAATAACTTTGCAACACTCTATGTGTGAGATCACCTCACTCAACAATAAGCTATATAACATCATGATGTAATCCTGACATCAAGATACATGATGCTATTGGCTTGAATTAAACCTTGAATAATCTAAGAGTTTTAATAAAAAATACATCTAATAGTTTTAATAAATAATACATCTAATAGTTTTAATAAATAAGGTAGATTAACAGATTCTTTCTGGTGGGTTAAGTTGTTTTAATTCAACTTTTTGAAAAAACACTACATTCTGATAAATTTTAAACAAAAAATTCTTCAATAAATTTTAAACACTACATGCTGAAAAATAAAAAAAAATAAAAAATTTTTATATATAATAAAATTAAAAACCTGTAAATAAATTTAATGTAGTTTAAGATGAGATAAAAGCAATTTTAACTCTATTACTTTAAAAACTTTAGATAATAGAGCCAAGCAAACGTAGGGAGCCAAAACAGGATCTGGGAGAGCCCAAGATTTTTGTAAGAAGCTGGAAACTTGGGAACTAGAGCTCGAGCTTTTTGAAAGGAACTGAAGCCATTAAAAAACTGCCGGCTGTTCAGCTCACTTAAATTTTCAGTTTAAACTATCAGTTGTATAATAAGTTTCATAAATAGCCTTCCATTCATTCTGTTTAAAAAAAATAATGAGATACTAGATTCTACAACCTACAGGTAATAATTAAGTCAAGACCATGCATGTGGTGCTTCTGCAAATAAAAGATTAAACTATTTTACTGATTTTGATATATAAAAATATTCTATATAAAAAACATAGAGTCTATAATCTACATTATTTCTATCATTTAGACAATTTATGAAGTTAATAAATTTTATCTCTATAGTTCATATCAACTTTTTAACTAGCAGAAATTAAAATGAGAGAACATTCTTATTTTATCATTTAAAATTATAACATTTTGTTTTTTTGAAATTGTTCACAATTTTAAATGTTTATTTAGCATTTCTATATTTTGTTTAACGCTTTAGTTTTTTTAAATATTTTATGGGACAAAAATATTTGTGGTTTTGGTTTTATTCGATTTTTTTAATCAGCAGTTTCAATTTTAGAAGTTAAAATATATATGATTGATTTTTTATTACTGATTTGAAAAAATTAGCACTAAAAATTTAAAAAGTGTGATTGAAAAAAAAAGTAAAATTTTTTGATATGAAGACAAAAATGTATTTGTTAAATATTTTTTTTTTAACATCTAACAAGGCTGCAAACAACCACTATTAAAGTTAAAAGTTAATGGAAGAGAAAAAATAAAGATTGTAGAGCAAGTAAACGATTGACAGAAGACTTAAAAGATTGCAAATTATATGAATCAGGAAAGCAAGATGAAGGAAGCGAATTCCAAAGAACTGATGTTCAAGAAAAAAAACTAGAGGAATAGGAGTTTTTGGAGCACTTAGGAACAGTCGCATAAAAAGGATGAGACTTAATTGAATGACGAGTAACACAAGAATGAATTTTAGTAGATGGCACAAGAGACACTAGCTCTTTAGAGCAGTTTTTTTGTAGCAGTATTTGTAGAAAAGAGAAAGAGAAGCAACATTACGACAATGTGATAGTAGTTGGAGGTTGGCTGCAAGAACAGGTCCAACTATGTTTACATTGCGTTTTTGCACCTTGTCTAAAAGAGAAAAGGCATCATTAGAAGAAATGACAACAGTATTCCATACAAAGCCGGATTTGAGATTAATAGAGATAAAGAATAGAATCCAGAGAAAGAAAGTGTTGAGCTCGATAAAGAGATGCAACCTTAGCAGATACTAATTTTGCAATGCATTTGATATATGGTTTCCAAGAAAGATCAGAAGTAAGAGTTAATCCTAGAAGATGAAGGGTAGATGACTATATCAAGTACATCACCGTTCATAAATATAGAAAGATCTAAATTATTGCGATAACCATTGGCTGAAAAAAATTGAGTTTTATCTAAACTAAAGTTCACCAGCCAATGTTATCCTCATGCTGTAGCAGAAGTGAGATCTTTTTCAAGTTCAAATGCCCCTTCCAAGCAATCAGAGAGTGTTGGCTTCTTATCATGACAAGAATAAATGGTAGTGCCATCAGTGAACAATGCCACCTCAAATGTGAGAATATCTGGAAGATCATTAATGTAAATTAAAAAGAGTATAGGACCAAGGATTGAACCTTGAAAAAACCCAATTTTCGAGCCCACCCAGCCCTTAACGTGGGAGCAACAAGTTGATAAAATAATTTTTTTAGTATTTTTATCTAAGTTTATAATCATCAAGAAATTTCAAATTTCATCCAATAATTTTTTATTTTTCGAAAATTATGACCATATAAAGTTTTAACCCCCCTCAATTTGAGGGGGCTGTAAACTTTGTAGGGTCATAAAAACTAAAAACTAAGAGGTTATTGCATGAAATTTGAAATTTGTTGATGAATATAAACTTAGATAAAAATACTAAAGAAATTATTTTATCAACTTGTTGCTCCCACCTTAAGGGCTGGGTTTTGGGGACAAAAAAACCCCGAAAATTGGGGTTTTTTTGTCCCCAAGCTATAATCACCACAACTTTTTGCAAAACATTCTCATTTGACATAAGTATGAACATACAAAAGTTTGGAGTTTGTAAAATGTGTGTAAGTGTCAAAACTCAAACATCTAAAAATCCAGTGTACACCACTGTATATATATATATATATATATTATTTTTGGCACAAAATAGTAAGAACTATTATCCTGTAAATGTGTTACCTGGATAAACATCTGTTTTATATAAATAATATTCAAAATATGTTAGTTAAGAGAGTTTTAGTGAACTTTGCTATATTTGTAAATTTTTTTTTTCTGCAAAATTTTTGCAATCTGGTAAATTATTCACCCTTTAAATTCATTTAGAAACTAAAACTAGTCAATGGTAAGCCCAGCTTTTTATTCTGCATGTTTAGATGCCTTTATTTTTACCATTTATTCTAAAATGCCTAAAACATCCTGTCATTGCTGTCAGATTAGTAAATTTATTTGCAACCAATAAAAATCATAGTTAAACATTCAATAGAGTTGGTGTTTACCTTACACCAAGTTAAAAAACTTATAAATTACACCAAGTTAAAAAGTTTACAAAAATATAGCATACCTACAAACTTTATATTAAGTTGTGCCATGCCAGATAAAAACTCTAAAGCAGCTAATGTTACAGCAAGGTCACCTCTCCATTTTCCAGCAAACATCAATTTTTGACACAAAAGATCTGACATGGAGCAAAATAATCCTTTGGTTGTCATAATATCTATGATTAAAATAAAAATAAGCTTTCTAAACTTATATATTATACTTACATTAAATCTTTGAAATAGATAAAACATTCGAAATATATTATTAATTGGATATATTGTCCATAACAATAAAAAAATGTTTTTAAAAGAAAAATGTTTTTTAGTAAAGTAAAAAATTGCTTTTAAAATAAAACATTAACATCAAACAAATTTATAAAATTACCACTAGAATCTCCTAACAACCCAATATTATCTTCAGTAGTTGTTGCATCATTGTTTGTAGATTCAGCTAAATCAATAAGTTTTGAAGTACCAGAAGTCTCGGGCTCATCTAAAATAATAGATGGAATGGTTTTTGCTTTAGAGCTATAGAGTTCATGATTATGCAGTTCAACTTGCATGGCATCTTCCATCAATAATTTTGCACCTAAAAAAGGGCACATAATGTAAAATCACAAAAATCATAATACAAAATATAAAACATAAAAAATCACATAAAACTAAAATTATAACACAAATAGATAAAACCTCCGAGGAGCATTTGAGTGTTCATCGGATTTGTTTCCACTTCAATAGCTTTAACTAATAGCCTTGTGACTCGCGGATGCAAAGAAATGAAAGCAATTTGGGGAAAATGGCTGTTGGCTGTATCAGAACTATTAACTTTTTCTTGACATAAAGCTTGATAAAAAAACAAATGAAAAATTACTTATATTTTATCAAAATAAGCAAATTATGTCTTAGCAAATGTTTTAACAAAGTAAAATCTAGTTAACAACAACAACAGCTAACAACAACTTAAATCGATTGTGTCACCAACAGAGTCCTATGGAGATATTGTATGGAAAACTTTATTCTATCTATTAAAACTATCAATCAAACTGTCAATCAAAATTACTAATACAAATTTTATACTAATTTAAAGAGGTTTCTGGTTACATGAAGTTATTTTGATTCTGAGTACATTTACAGAACTTAATAGTTAAAAGTATTCTTAAATAATTTGCATAAATAACTGAAAATCTTGAGGGTGTAAAAATAACACAATTTATTATTAAATGCCAAGGTTTAAAATATAAAAAGAACTATTTTTTATTAAGTTGAAATAATGCTAACTACATATCCTTTGTAAACTCTATATATCTATAAACTCAATGAGAGCAAAATTCATAGAATATTTGTTCCTAGACTCTTTTAACACCATATTTTGTTCCTAGACTCCTTTAACACCATATTTTGTTCCTAGACTCAATACCAATTTTATATAATTCAATACCATATTTTATATAATGAAAAAAGAAAAAAAAATTTGCATGTTTAACACTAAAAAATTTACTTTTGTCAACATCATAAATTACAAACTATCAATTAACCTTGTATAGGCAATGACATAAAGTGCAATGGTAAGCATATCATCGAAAGAAGGATCTGAATGCAAGACTGACGCAGCTCAACAATAGAGAAATCATATCTAAAATCAAAAAAGAATTTTTAAAAATTGCTTAGTTTAATTTTTGAATCAACTTTTACTTTAAACTCCTTCACAGCAAAAAATATTGATACAAGGCTATATTCAAGCATTGTGCTGAGTGTTATTCAATAAGTAAAACTTTTTTGGAAGAAATTAAACATGATAACAAAAAATTAAAAACTAAAAGTTAAAGTTTTTTTATCTATTATTTTAATATCTACTAAATTATAAGAGATTTTTTGACATAAAAATTTAGCACAAGAATACCAGGGGTGAGGTAGAGTCTGTATATATATATATATATATATATATATATATATATATATATATATATATATATATATATATATATATATATATATATATATATATATATATATATATATATATATATATATATATATATATATATATATAATATATATATATATATATATATATATATATATAAATATATATATATATATATATATATATATATATACATATATATATGTCATAAATGATATCTGAAGACACAAACTCTTGATACACCTTGTGTGCATTTATTCTTAAAATTTATTTTTAAAAAGTGGGAGAGGTAATAAGATCATTTTCATGAATGAGAGATATATAGATATATCAGTAGCAGCAGTTAGCAAGTCAGCTGTAGAGAGGTTCGCAAGACTGTACTGCTTGAGCGAGAGGTTCGAGAGGTTCGAGAGGTTCGCAAGACTGTACTGAGCGAGAGGTTCGCAAACTGTACTGCTTGTTTTACAGCAAGTTATTTGAGTCAAGATAGGATGTTAAAAATTTTTTGATCAAAGATTTAAAATCAGTTTGCAAATTTAACACAAATTAAAGAGACAACTTTTTCTTATAGGAAAAATTATTATCTAACTATTTTCTTCAAAATTAAATAACAGGGCAAGAAAAATTACTATCTAATAATTTTCTTCAAAACTGATTACAGCTCATAGTCTGTACCCGTTTTTTTTTTATAGAACTTAAGAATTTTACAAAAAGAAGTTATAAAGTATTGAACATTAATAGTTAACTCAAAACAAAGATTTTTTTACCACTTACTAGAAATTATGGAAGTAAAATGACTATATAAAGAATAAATATAGAAAGGGTCAGTGCAGAATAGACTTACCATGACCTGTATTATACGACTCATGGTAAGCTCATTATTATTTGAATACCTGCATTGGGTACTGACATCCGTACCACTGATAAATAGCATTTTGTGCAACCACTACCTAAGCGTTTATAATTTTTTTGAATTAATTATGTTATAAATTATTTTTTTATTCATAACTCTAAAAGACAATATAATCACAATATTGTTTTACCAAAAATATTTAAGAATAATCATGATCAGACGTAAACAATATACAGAAGTTGGGTAGTATAAAGAACTACTTTGTTGACATGGTGTCATGAGTGGTCTGTTTTTTATACTTATAATTACTACTTCAAAATATTTGTTAATAAAAAAACCTATAGCAAATAGAAAACTTTTTATGAGCACAGTCTTCACCAATTTTTGAATCTTATGATTGCTCTTGCAAAACATTATCTCAAGATAAGATAATCGCAAACTCTGTATGTATATATGTATGCAGGCCTCGGCGGGTTAGTTATAACTCTCGCTTTTGCCCACACTCCCCTAAAACAGTTTACGGGAGCAATTTACGGCTCTCGCAAATGAATAATTTTTCTTACGAAAGTATAATTATTGTTGAAATTAAAACAAAAAATACAATGTCATTTATAAAAAAACTAATTGCATATTATACTGCAATGCTTTTTAAAAAGCAGGGTTGTTGCAAAAAAAAAATTAAAGTTTAAGTTAAAATTTAGGAGAGCTTTTTTCTGCTCTCGTGCTCATTTACTTCCGCAGAGGCCTGTGCATGTATATACACCTTGGACAGGAATGGCATGCAATTGGACTCTGTAATGTGCGATCGGACTCTGTAACTGGCCACACTAATAGTTTTTTTCTTTACAACTTGACCACAGCTAAATTGATGTTTTAACATTTCAAATGCAATAAAAAGTGTTACATTATGAATAACTTTTAATCATTGATCTTTCCTAAAGTTTTTATTTTATGCAAAGGCTTTAAAATAAAACCATACAATTAATTATTTTAATGATTGTTTACACGTGTGTAAATTAATAAAACATGTGTAAATTAATAAAAAATAAACACGTGAGTAAATTAATAAAAAATGTTATATTTAATTTTTTTTATGTAGGCATGTATTTTTCAAGATAAATTTAAACATTTGAAACTATTTTCCTATTTTTTTACTAAAAATCTTTTTAAAGCATTAATTTTAGAAAGATTTTTCACTTTACTTATTCAGAAATTAAAGTAACTTTAAGTTACTTTAATTTCTGAATAAGTTCAAAACCTTTTGTGACTACTAGCTTTTACACATTTTATGTGAATTATACAAGAATATAAAATAACTTTATTAACTTATATAAGCATATATTTTGTTGATTAATGGAAAAGTTTTGAAGAATTTTGTAATGTTCATACAATTAATTTTTATATTATTATTTTCATTATATTATATTTTTATATTAAACTTATGATAACTTTACGTAACGTGAAGTAACTTTACGTGAAGCGCTTTTTAATAAAGTTGTAATGCTCAAATTAAATTCAAATTAAATTGCTTGTTGGCAGTTTACTTTATTTAAATCGCAGGCGCATTGTATTTAATTTTTTTTTTTTCCCTATTTTTATGAATAAAAGAGTTAGAAACCTTTTTTTAACTAGACATTATTTAGAGCATGAAATTATTAAAAATTACTATTTTAAAAAAATACATTATTTTTTTAAACAATTTTTTTTGCATTTTTTTCAAAAAATAAATGTTTAT
This sequence comes from Hydra vulgaris, assembly GCF_022113875.1. Classification (NCBI taxonomy): domain Eukaryota; kingdom Metazoa; phylum Cnidaria; class Hydrozoa; order Anthoathecata; family Hydridae; genus Hydra; species Hydra vulgaris. Next base: position 21,392,515 of record NC_061160.1, on the reverse strand, counting down.
ACAATTTAAAAATATTAAATAGAATTCTTTATTAATTACATATTAAATACATCATTAGTAGTAATTTGTTACTTAATTTAAAAGCGTTTTGCGTAATTTTAATAAAACGTTTAAAAAGATTTATTTCAAATGTAATTAAAAACGTAACAAAAATTTTCGTTTTGAGTTTAAGTTTTTATTTTTTGTTTTCATTTTAATGCTCATAAAATTTCTTTTTCATAAAGAATTTTTTTTCGCTTCCTTTTTCATAGGAATTTAGTTTTTTTTTTAACTTTTTTCCAAGTTTAAGTTTAACTTAGCGTTTCTACATTCAGTGCATTTCTGAAATAGTTAAATCATCAAAACATATAAATAATCGTGGTCAAGTTCTCAAGAAATAAAATCATTTGCGTGGTCAGCAATAGCGCTCGATCGCACGCCATTCCTGCCCAAGCCTATATATATGTATATATACATTACGTTTTTACGGCAAATACTGTTTTATACTCGAAAAAAACATTGATATATATATATATATATAATAATAATAACAATAATAATAATAATAATAATAACAATAATAACAATAATAATGATAATAATAATAACAAATTTCTCAACACACCCTAGAGCTAGCTCTGAATCAGGTACAGGGAGTACTATTTCTAAGGCTTGCAATACATGAGGTACCAACACTTGAACTCCTTGCAAGTCTAACTTGAATAAATCTTTTGCTGAAAGTAAGATGCTTCCTAATACCATCCCAGCACGAGTCTAAATTAAAAAAATTAAATGAGAAAATTTTAGCCACATGTTTTAAACATGATTCAGTTATGCATTTTAACATTAATTTCAATCATTTTAGTACCTCTAATTAAATTAAATAAAAGGTTTTACTTGTAGGAAAATAAGTATTTATGAAACCAGGTAAGTTTACAGAGGAAAGAGAAGGGAGCTGATGCACCACTTTAAATTTTTTAAAAAACTAAATATTTATTGATATAAAGAAAGATCACCATCTATATCGGATAATTTTATATGCATATAATTTTGCTGCCTCTTTACTCTTTAAATTTTAGAAAATTAATTTAAACGAATAATATAATTTTTTTTACTTTAACTAGTTAATTATTTTATTTATTCCTTGTTTAGTATTTTTAAAAACAACACCCTTAATATTCCCTGGGCCCTTTACATTACAGCCTCTCTCTACTCCAGTCTCTCGTAGTAAATTTCTGATTATATTTAATGAAAGAACAAAAAAATATTTTTTATTTACACATTTGAAAGATAAAAACTGATTTTATTTTCTATTGCACAGTGATATTTAATAAATACATTAAAAAAATTAAACAGATAAATTAGAAATAAGAAAGGATTTAATTAATTTAATAACTTTTCCAAACACTTCATATGAAGCACATTTATGGAGAAGAACACCAGCATGAAAAACTTTATCAAAAGCCTTTGATATATCAACCAATGGCCTCACTGCTTCTATCTAATCCCTCTGTTAAAACTTTTGTTACAACAGTTATCAAGCCAGCAGCAGAACAAGAGAAACAAAATCTTGATTGTCAGAGAGTTAGTTGTTAATCTCAAGATGGGATATTAGAAAATATGTTGGTAAGAAGTCTGGACAATAGTTAGAGAGGTCAGAGCAATCTCTAGAGATTTTAAAAATAAGAACCAATCAGATGTCATTTTGAGAAAAACAAAATTCAGTTAAGCAGTTTTTTGTTTAAATTTTTTAAACTGGATAGTAATAAGGAGTGATCAAAAGAACACTTTTGTAAGACTATGACAAGAATGTTGTCTGCACCGCAAGCTGTAGAAGAGTTTAAAATAACTTTAGCAATGGAAGCAGGAATGATTTGGATGTCTAATAGTGGCTTAAGCTGTTTCTCAGAAATGACAAAAAGAGTGTGGTCATTAGGTTCAAGAAATGAAACAGATTTAAAGCTCTTTGCAAATACTTCTGCTTTATCACTGGAAAAGATAATAAGATCAAACTCATGTATGAGAAATGGACTTTTTTAATGACACAAAAGATTTTACAACTCTTTAGAACCTAATTCTTTGAGACCTAATTCTTTAAAAGAAAATTCTTTAGAAAATTACAAGTCTTTAGAACCTAATTTCTAACTTATAGGAATTCGATTTTGTAATCAATGAGAAATTTTTTAATCTGAGATGAATGAAAGAGTGCATCAATTTCATGCAATAATAAAAAGACACAAGTTCTTTCAAAAACTTGTGGAAAAATTGAAAGAAACAACTAGAAATAGCAGCTGAACAAGCAAGAAAGAAAATAGAAAGGAGTAGAATATAGTAGCTTAATTTAAAACAGACAATAAAAATAAAAAGTCCCTATGCTTGCCTGGTTCCAGAAAATCAAAAAAGAATATTTAATTTTCCCAAAGAGAGACAAAAGGCATCAGGCCAAGGATGGTCACAAAAAAAAACACAAAAAGAATCCCAGTCAGCTTTAAGGTAATAGTATGAGGTTAGATTTGATGTAGAAGAAGACTAGATGAAAGTTTTAGTGAGATCATAGCATGATTTAAACCACTAAAAATAGAACAAGGAAAAACTAAGCATAATTTAGTAACAGAGACAAGACACAAATTAAGGAATGAGATTATGTGATTAGGATTTTCTGGAAAAGTTAAACATTTAAGTAAGAGAATGAGCTTTAGAGCTAGCAGGATAAATGGTACTAGATCCAAATCATGTGATGAGCATTCAAATCACTAATAAAAACTATAATGGCAACAATAATAGAGAAAAGTGTAAGTCAATTTGATCAGAAACAACATCAAAAAAACTGTAGTATTTGGAAGAAGGAAAACAATAAAAAATTTGATTGAGTGAGTGAAAAGTACATAAAAGAATAGTTGAAGGATTCAAACTTGATTTCAAATGAATCAATACATAAGTACATCCCCGGAATCAATACATAACTACATCCCCAGAACAAACATTCTTCAAGTTTTTGAAAATCAAAGGAATTAGCAATTAATACTAATATCTAAAGATGATCTTACAAAAAACATATTTTTTGTAAAGTTAATTTTTGCAAAGCACTTTGCAAAAATAAACTTCGGAAATTTGGAATATTTACTTTGCAATATTGGAATTTTTTGGGAATATTTGTAAAGAATAGATTGTAACAATTTAGTGGTAAAATATTTTTTTAAATATTTTTAGGTACCTTTACTCACATTTTTAATTAATATAGAGAACTTGACTCAATTATATACATAGTGTATGACACTCAAAGAAAAAAATAAGCAGTTACCTCATTCCTGCTAATCAAGCCAAATTTGTAATAAAAAGCTCCTTAAGGTAAGTTTCTTTATTAAGCCTTGTTTTCCTGCTTGTTGGAAAATGGCATCTGTGGTTCCAATATTCAAAAACTCTGGAGAAAATTCTAACCCTTCCAATTATCGTCCGATCAGTCTTCTTTCTGTTATTAGCAAAGTCTTTGAGTCTTTGATCAACAAATTCCTCACATCTCATCTTGAGTCAAATAAACTACTGTCAGACAATCAATACGGTTTTCGATCCTCTCGCTCTACGGCCGACTTGCTAACTGCTGTAACTGAAAGATTTTATCGTGCATTAGATGGAGGCGGTGAGGCTAGGGCTATTGCTCTCGACATATCTAAACCTTCGACAAAGTTTGGCATGCTGGTCTTCTCCATAAGCTTGCTTCATATGGTGTTTCTGGGAAAGTTTTTGAGATTATCAAATCATTTCTTCCTAACCGGTTTATTAAAGTCATCCTTGAAGGCCAACACTCTTCTTTATTTCCAGTAACTTCTGGGGTTCCCCAAGGTTCCAACCTGGGCCCTGTTTTGTTTCTTATCTACATAAACGATCTTCGTGACAATTTTTTATCTAAAGTAGCTCTTTTTGCTGAGGACTCAACTTTATACTCCTGTCTTGACAAAAAGTCCTCTCTTTTCGATCGCCTAGAACAAGCAGCTGATCTTGAATCTGATCTCACTTCAGTAATAGATTGGGGTTCACAGTGGCTTGTGAATTTCAACTCTAAAAAAACCCAATTGCTTACTGCAAACAACTACCGTAATATGGTCAACATTCCTATATTAATGAATGGCAATCCTCTTACTGAGTCTTCCTCTTTACGTCTTCTTGGATTATTGCTTACTACTGACCTTTCATGGAAACCATATATACAATCGATTGCTAAATTAGCTTCTGCTAAGGTTGCTTCTCTTTATCATGCTCGCCATTTCTTTACTTCTGATTCCATTCTCTACCTCTACAAATCTCTTATTCGTCCCTGTATGGAATACTGTTGTCATATTTGGGCTGGTTCTTCTAACGATTCACTTTCTCTTCTTGACAAGGTCCAAAAACGCATTGTAAATGTTGTTGGACCTGGACTATCTGCTAAGCTTGAACCTCTTTCCCATCGTCGTAAAATTGCATCTCTTTCTCTTTTCTACAAATACTATCATGGTCACTGCTCAAAGGAGTTATCATCTCAAGTTCCATCAACTAAAATTCATTCTCGTTTTACTCGTCATTTAGCTAAGTCTCATTCGTTTACTGTATCTGTCCCTGCATGTTCTAAAAACTTTTATTCATCTAGTTTTTTTCCCCGCACTTCAATCCTTTGGAACTCTCTCCCATCTTCAAGTTTTCCTGACTCATACAACCTTCAACTTTTCAAGTCTTCTGTCAACCGTTTCCTTGCTCTATAACTCTGTTCTTTTTTTCCTAGTAACTCCCAACTTGATAGTGGTTGCTTGCAGCTTTGTTGGGAGTGAATGCAAATTAAAAAAAAAAAAAAAAAAAAAAGCCTAAACAATGCACATCAAAGTGCTAACAGAGACAACATTCATGAGCAATATAGCAATGTTAATTATCTTTCAAAGCACCAGGTCGATCATTACTTTATTTTTTAAAGCACCAGGTAGATCATTACTTTATTTTTCAAAGCACCAGGTCGATCTTTACTTTTTTTTCAAAGCACCAGGTCGATCATTACTTTTTTTTTCAAAGCACCAGGTCGATCATTACTTTTTTTTTCAAAGCACCAGGTCGATCATTACTTTTTTTTTCAAAGCACCAGGTCGATCATTACTTTTTTTTTCAAAGCACCAGGTCGATCATTACTTTTTTTTTCAAAGCACCAGGTAGATCATTACTTTTTTTTCAAAGCATTAGGTAGATCATTACTTTTTTTTTCAAAGCACCAGGTCGATCTTTACTTTTTTTTCAAAGCACCAGGTCAATCATTACTTTTTTTTTCAAAGCACCAGGTTGATCATTACTTTTTTTTTCAAAGCACCAGGTCGATCATTACTTTTTTTTTCAAAACACCAGGTCGATCATCACCTGGTGCTTTGAAAAAAAAAATTAATGATCTACCTGGTGCTTTGAAAAAAAAAGTAATGATCGACCTGGTGCTTTGAAAAAAAAAGTAATGATCGACCTGGTGCTTTGAAAAAAAAAGTAATGATCGACCTGGTGCTTTGAAAAAAAAAGTAATGATCGACCTGGTGCTTTGAAAAAAAAAGTAATGATCGACCTGGTGCTTTGAAAAAAAAAGTAATGATCGACCTGGTGCTTTGAAAAAAAAAGTAATGATCTACCTGGTGCTTTGAAAAAAAAAGTAATGATCGACCTGGTGCTTTGAAAAAAAGTAATGATCGACCTGGTGCTTTGAAAAAAAAAGTAATGATCGACCTGGTGCTTTGAAAAAAAAAGTAATGATCGACATATTGCTCAAGACATCTCGAAACATTTTATGTGATTTTTTTTTTTTTTTTATCTGCTTCAGTTAAAAAAAAAAAAGAAAAGAAGTTTGTCTATGCAACATAATGTAATCAAAGAACAAGTTTGAGGGCATATTTCTGTTTTAAAACTTCACTTAAGTAATTTTTCAAACTAAAAAAAAATATATTTGCACATTAAATAAAAAATACATTTATTTTTAAATGGAAAAACAACTAACTTAAAAATTAGTAAGACCAATTTTTGAGTGGTTTTTATTTTCTAAAATTTAAATATAATGTATGTTGGTTTATTTTAAAATTCTTATCTATTTTTTTTAAATTTCAATAGTATTGAACATTTTTTGAAAAAAAATGCAGCAAAATATTTTAATTTTGGGCAAATTGCTGAAAATATTAAACTACAAACACATTTTGAGACACCATTAAATATTTTTGACATTTAAATTGTTTGAGGAACATTTTTCTAACATTATTAGTAATCCCATGCCTATGTAAATACTATATTAAGAGATATTTAAAAACAAAAATCTACTTATTCATAATATATATATATATATATATATATATATATATATATATATATATATATATATATATATATATATATATATATATATATATATATATATATATATATATATAATGTTTTTAATATTTAATCATTAAAAAACACCTTAAAAGATTAGGAATGATTTGCTATCAGAAATATTGAAATTTAAAAAAACACAATCATTGCCTTAATTTCCTAAAAATATAATTATTTTGAATTTAATTTCTTATACCTCTCCATAACAAAGACCAACAGCCAGACATAAATAGAATCTAGATAAGTAAACAGGAAGAATAGCTTGACCCACTGCTTTTTGACGACAAAATATATGACAAAGAGTGCAGAATGTTTGCGCTCTGCCAGGCTCAAAGTCATTTTTTTTTACAGGCAAGAAACTAAAAAATAAATAAAAAACTAAAATATTATTTTACTTTAAGTAAAATATAAACATTTAGGGTAGCCCATAAGCAAGTGGGAAATATAATCAAAACATAAACCTACCTTAGTCCATAAGGAAGTTGGACAGGCTTTTAACCTACTATCTCTGATTTTCTACATTTTTATCAAAAAAATCACCTTTATTATACAAAATAAATTGTGAAATAGTTGCACTGTTATCAAACTGGTTTTTCAGATATGGTCACTTTTTTTGTTAAGTGGATTTTTTTGTTCAGCAACCATCTTATTTTTAATGTTGTCTTTGTTTAACAAATTAATGTACAAACATATATATTATGATCATACTAAACATTTATTTCAGTATAGTTTTAAAGATAACTTATCATAAAAACAACATTGATTGCATATTAACTATAGTCTGATAAAATGTAATAGACCATGAAAAAAGGCCTTGAAAGCAAGTATTATATTTTTAACATTATATAATTGTGATTATTTTAAATTTAATTATTTTAAATTTTGACATTATATAATTGTATTGATATTATATAATTGTGAGTAAAATGTGGGTATGTGTTCATTTTTTTTTTAATTGACATTAAAAACATTTATACTAAAGAAAAACTAAAAAAAATCATTTCACAAATTCAATAAAGAAACCTTTATTTAATGTCTGCTTCCTTTTAGATATTAATGGTATATTTAGTTGTGTGGTCTTTTATTAATTACCTCATTTCACACCAAACTGCGCCTTAATTGTGTGTAATCAAAACAACATCGCAAGGTTGATTTATTTAAAGAGCTTTTGCATTTTCTGCATCAAATTACAGCTACAAAAACCACTTCTATATATGATGCAGGCCTTGGCGGGAATAAATGAGTATGAGAGCAGAGAAAAGCTTTCCATAAAATGAACTTCGGGAGCTGTGCGAGCTGCTCCTCACTTAAATCAGCGCTCTTTTTTAATTTTAATTTTTTTTTGCAACAACCGTGCTTTCTAAAAAGCATTTCAGTATATTATGCAATTATCTTTTTTAAAATGACATTGTGTTTTTTATTCTATTTAAAATGATAATTATACATTTATGAGAAAAATTATACTTTTGCGAGAGCCGTAAATAGCTCTCGTAAACCGTTTCAGGGGAGAATGGGCAAATGCAAGAGCTAAAGTTCTCGCTTCCTGCCGAGACTTAATGATGTAAATGAAAAAATATAAAATGTGTTTAAAATATAACAGTTAAAACTTGTTTTATTATTGGTGCGAATATTAGAGATATTGTACTGAAACAAAAATTGTTATAAAACAGAAAAAAACAACTGAAATTGAAACTAAAGAACTAGTATTAATTAGGTATTTGGTCAGCTGATGTTTTTTTTCCCTAGTAGGGTTTCCAATTATCCGAATTTAATGATGATCGGGATATTGAATACTAAAAAGTCAAACTATTTGGATAAATAAGGATATAACAAAAAAGAAAATAAAGATGATAGATTGAATTTATTACTCTCATAGCGTTTTTAAAACAATAATTAAATTTAATCTAAGTATTTTAGTTATATACATTGAAAATTCAAATTTAAAAAAAAATAAAAGGACTATAAAATTAAAATTTATTTCATTATTAAAAATGCATATTTAAAAAAATAATTGCATTAAAAGTGTCAAGCGAGTTTTAATTTTTGTTAAATCTGTAATTGAAAAAACATGCTCTTTTGCAGTAGATGTTGGTCTTTTTGTTAGAAGTGCATTTAAGAAAATATTTAAGTTATTTGTTCTTGTTTTAGTAGTTGTTGAAAACACTTTTCAACAATGTAGTAATTATGTTGCTCTGCTTTTCTGCATAGATAATTGAGGAAATCGCTGCTTTCAGCTTTTGCTGAAGAATATTATTAGCATTTTGACTTTTTAACATACTTTCACTTGCAATTTCTTTTACAACTTCCTCATTGTGCGTAGTATTGTTACTGTCACCACTAGATGTCACTACTGTCACCACTAGAATCCTTTTAAATACTTCTACTGCTAATGCAATGGCACACAGCTGTTTCACTCAATATAAAAACGAGCTTGACGTCACAGTTATTTTTGTGTTTATCAAAAAAAAAAGTATTTCCGCAAAAAAAGTTTCAAAATGCACTAAGTTTTAAATGATAGTGTTTTTTCCTATAAGCGCTTTCATCTTCAAATTAAAAAAATATAAAAGACCTATCATTTTTTTTTAAATAAATATTTACAATAAATGGAATAAAAATATTAATGTTTAAATATTGCTAATGATTTGGGATCACTTTTCTGTTTTTTGTGGTTTTTACGGAAAACCTATCTTGGGTCAACTAAGATTTCATAACATAGCTACATGCCTTATGGTTGAAATTTGGAACATTTATAAATAAATGTCTATTCTATCTAATTTTTTTTTGGTGCAGATTGCTTATTTTTTATTTTTTAATGCATTTATATTTTTAATTATATTATTAAATAATGAAAATTGTATTATTTTTGTAATCCGCACCAAATTATTAAAATTTCAACCCTTTCTGCATATAAAAATCAAAAAATTGTTTGCTGTACCTCTAGCTATGTTATGAAATATGTTTTTAAACTTGGCTAGTTTAAAAACAAATTTTTCAAGTTTAATGCGCAAAACATTGTTTACATTTCAAAACAATCACGTGACCTTAAATTCTGTATGTCCCAAGCAAATATGTAATAAATTTTATGAAAACAACTTTCTTAGCGAGATGAATTTTGTATAAAATAAACAAAGTTAGGCGGTTTTTTCTTTAGAATGGTGCATAAATCTATTATCAACTGGATGTTCAAAGATTGTTTTCTACTTAAAGAACTTAGTAGTGGATCAACTCATTATAAAACAGTTTTTTATGAGAATAAAAACACATTATCAAACAATTTAAATTAGCTATTTGTATATTTAAAGAAACTTTTTTTTTTTGTGAAAAAAGATTGATTCAAGTGCCATAGAATAATTAAAAAAATTACCAAATGCGAGGTTAATTCAAAAATTTCAAGTCAGTTTTGGTCATGAATTATTTTATTAAAGTCTTTATTTATTAACAACCTAACACCATATTATTAAAACTGTATGCATAAAAAAAGAATTGCTAAAGTTTTTTAAAGGCTTTAGCTTAAAATGTTAAGACTAAATATTTCAAAATCGAAATCTGGTTTTATTTTTTAATGCATTGAATTTATCAACTTAGTGAATTATTTTCTAAAATAAGAACTTCTAGATTCAAAAATGTGCTCATTTAACAGCCAATCCCCCCTTTAACGACATTTTTCATAATTTTGCAAAAAATGCGGTTTGCTTGAAGACTTCAATAAAGACTGTTTCGGTTTACCTTTAACAATTAAGTAAGATTTTTTTATTTTAATAATAGTTAAACAATTAGCATATTTGATAATAACTATCAGAAATACATTTTTCAGATTTTTTTTTGATAAAAAGTAACAACAAATTACTAAAATTTAACCAAGTTCATCATTTGTTGCGCTTTTTATAAACTAAAAAAAGTTTACTATTGTATTAAATGTCGTATGATAAAACATTTTATTGTTGTTTTTATTCCTTTTACAAAACAAAATTATCTCTAATATTTCAAAAGTTATAAATGTTTTAGTAACACCCATCTAAGTCAAAATTTTCAAAAAAAAAACAAGAAGCCGTAAAGCTCACTCTGAAACAGCCGTGGGCAGCAGATTTTAAAGTTATTTAAATACTCAATTTTTTATTTATAATAACTATATTCAACTTTTCATTTATAGGATCCTTTATTTGAAGGAATCATTTGAGCATGGTTATCAATGAATTCCACCAAGTTTTGACATCTAACATCAACTGCAATTTCATGCCTGCTTGTTTACTAACATACCCTTGTAAAATGTAGTTTATTTTATCATTTTTATAATTCTTCTGAGATTTTTTATAACTTCTTGAAAACCTTCAGTGAGATCTATGATTTCAATATTTTCCCCTATCTCACAGATTATGCTAGCATCTTCAAAACTATTTGTATTCAACTCATCATAAATGCTTTTGAGAGATTTGCTTTCACTATCTTTGTTAAAATCTACATAATCTGTGACTTCTTGATTTTCTTTACAAAATTTTGATTATTTTTTTTTATACAACATATCAGTTATTGGTAAATAGTTATAACAAAGTTGAGATATGATGCCTAATACCTTGATCATAACAGTGGCTCCATCGTGTGTAGATGATATTATATCTGACATAATGTCAATTTCGAATTCTTTTAACTCATTTTCAAGATATAGCTTTGTTTATTCAGCATTATGTGTACTATTTATTTGAACTAACCCCAATATATACACTCTATTTTTTCATTAAATTATCAACAAGGGCATGAAGTGTAACATTAATTCCATAATATTCATAAAGTTATCAGCCCAATCAAAAAAAGAAAATAAAAGCAAATTAATAAAAGATAAAAGCTGTTCAAGAAAACAAAAATCACTAAAACAATATTACAAAAAAACCATTATACTTAAAATTAAATTAAAAAAAAAAAAATTAGAAAATAGAATGTTAAAAACATTTAATTTATAACCAAAACGCCTAAGTTAAAAGAATATATAAATATAAAAATAACAATTTCCTACTTAACATTACATTCATGTAATTTTGACACAAATCATTGTGCTTAAACAACTGAGCTATAAAGTGTTACAACAAACAATTGTTACAAAGAGCAGAAAAAAATAAACTAATATTTAACAAAATAAAATGAAGTTTTTAATTATTTGAAAGATTGTTATTTTAAATTAAACTTTCCATCTTTTTAACTCTATGTTTAAGTTACCCGCCATTGGAAAACAATATTTTAATTTATCAAAAAATATTTATATTGGCTGATATTCAATGGAAATTATCCAAATTTTCTAATAGTCAAAATATAATGGATTATCCGGATCAGATATTCGGATATCCGGGTTAGAAACCCTACTTCCTAGCTAGTTACTAAATTAAAAACTAAATTAACTAAATTAAAAACTGTTCAATTAGAACAAAAAAACATGTAAAAATAGTATATCTAAAATGGAAAAGAATTTGTTTACAGTTGGTACTTGATTACCACTATCATAAAATGGTACACAATAAATCACATAGGTTGAGATATATCTCAAGGTTTTCAGACAGAAATTTATTTATCAATATTAAAACCCTAAAATCTTTAAACTTGAGCAACAGATTGTTAATTTAAAAAAAAATTGAATTGACTTAAATGAAACCAATATAAAAGGTAAAATCAGGCTTGGTCGGGAAGCGGGAGCGATCGCTCTCGATTGCTGACCACGTAAATAATATTTAGTTGCGAAAAGCTGGCCAGATTTTTTAGTCGTTTTGAGAGCATTTTTGAAAGCAAAAAAAAAAAGCGATAAAGATTAATTGGACCGATGAGAGACAATTACAAAAAAAAAAAAAAATCTAAAGCTAAATAAATTACGTTTAGACAAATATTTTCGAAACATCGCTCTTTTATAATTTTTTTTTATAAAATTAGGCGATGTTTTTTATATATGTAACAACTTGCGATTGTTTAAAAAGGAAATAAATATTTTTTATTAAAAAAGTTTTATATAAGCTAAATTATTTTATAAATAAAAAAGTTAATTTTTCTAATACCTATTTTTTGTAGTATATATTATATTATTTGTAGTATAATATTTCGCGTAGTTTGAAAAGTTTAACATATTTGAAGCAATTCTTCTAAGTGAGATAAACAAATGAAATAATTAAATCATTGAGTTACTTTAGAAATTAAATTAACAAGATAGAAATCAACTAAAAAGGTTAAACATACTTAATTAAGAGGAAGCGAAACTGCTTCACAATATCGCTGATGATGTTTAGTGAGTGGGCTTTTTAATTTTAATTAGTATTTAAAGCAGAAAAACAAGTTTTAAGAATGGCAACTTAAACGAAAATAATTAGAGTTTGTAAACCAATATCTAGAAACTTTTTTTTGTATTTAACTATTTGCTATAAATGTTTGTTATGTCGTGACCTCAGGCGCGGTGGTTGTTTATCTGCGAGTTACTTTGTACGCGTTGTTTGTGTTTAGTAACTAGAAACTTTTGTGTTTGTTACATAATTAGTTTTATTAACTATAACGATTATAACTTCATTGAAAACGCAATTATTTTTGTAAGTCTTTGCTTAAATCGTAAAAATTGCTTTAAAAGATACATTACGATAAAAAACAGATAAACAAAATTAAATTTACATAAAGAATACATACTTTTTAAATAAAAAATAATAATATACTAATAAAATCTATAATTTATAATAAAATTTTAACATTTTGACAATTTAATATATATTTAAAAATTTTATTTTTGTAAACAAATAATATATTTAGTCTTAAAACAATTTATGCTAGAAATCTCAAAATGTAACAAATCGTTTCTAAAACATTTTCTAAAACATTTCAACAATACTCTAGAACTTTATTTCGCTAACTAAGCGTATTTTTTAAACCAATAGAGAATTAGTTTCTTCGTTAATTTGGCGGGTTTTTAGTGTTCGCGAATATTCTTTTTATTCTTTTGCACAAAGATGTTTTGAGAACATTCAAGTTTATAATGTTTCCATGTAAGTCCGTAAAACAAAATTTTTTTGTTTCGTACAGAAACTTAAATGTTCTCAAACGACTAAAAAACCTGGCCAGTTTTTCGCAACTAAATATAATTTCCGTGGTCAGTATTCGAGAGCGATTGCTCCCGCTTCCCGACCAAGCCTGTAAAATCATTAGTATTATTTAAGTAACTAATTTTTTATCAGTAATTAAAAAAATAAAATTTTATCTTAATTAGATTTTAATTTTTGCTACTCCTTATAATTATAGGCAGTTTGCAAGAAATTCAACTGATAAAAAACTCAATTGATATTAACAATTGATAGTAACAACACTTGATAATGAAATTCAATTAATATTAACAATTGATAATAATAACACTTAATATTGACATTCAATAAATAAAATGACTGTCAAACAAAAAAAATTTCCTTAAAACATCTGATTTTAAAAAAGCCATATCTCAAAAACTAATTTGATAACATTGGTGAAACATTACAAACCCATATTGTAAATGATCATTTTGACAAAGTATGAAAAAAGTACCTCTTCAAAATCTACACCTAATACATCTTATGGATCTACACTTCATTTTAAAAACCTATCCTTAGTACCTCTTGAGAATCTACACCTGTACTAGGTGTAGATTCTCAAGAGTCTTTGATTTCTGCCATTTGTAGCGCTTTGTAGGGACCTAGTCCTAATACCCTTCGAGACATTAAAACATTGGGATAAAAGATTAAAACATATAGAAAATAGAGTGAAACCTAAAAACTAACAGATTTAACAATGGTAAGGCAAGAAAACCTCTTTTTGAAAAAAAAATATCAAAATAATACTTCTTTTCAAAATAAAAATTTAAATAAATATCAAAACTAGATAAATTTAAGAATAATATTTCAGGATTCATACTTTCGGTGTTGCTCTTTGTCATCTTTGCTCATTTCAAGACAACTCAAAGGCAATCCAAGACTTATCTTTCCAACTGTATGCAGCACTTTTTCTAAGTCGATGCCAGTCAAGCATGTTTCAAACAACCATGCACTAAATATATGTAAAACTGAATTTGTATCAACCACACATTCCACATTCCTTTTACTTTGCTTTGATTGTATATTAATGTCATCACGCACAAGCTTAGCTAAGTTAGACTTTTCAAAGTATCTAGGTAAACCTAAAAAATATTTAAGTATAAATAATTTGCAATAATTAATTAGCATTAATTAAATAATCAAAAAAAGTAAGTAAAATCAAATAACTGTTATATTAAACCAAAACTCTCAGAGGATGTATGTTCATTAGGGTATGTCATACTTTAACAAAATTCAAAATTTTAAAAATAATTTGGGGAGTTATTTTATCATGAAGCAGGTATTTCTATGTGTTCATATGGTTTCTATTTCTAATATTCAATTTAAAAATATCTTTACATGAAAGTAAGTAATGTGAAAATAAAAAAATTATTAAAAGGATACAAAATTGAATCTTTAAAACACATGGTTGTTAAATTTACCAAACAACATAATTTTATAAAATAAATAAAATTGCTAATGGCTATAAAAAAAAAGTTTTTGCTACAAAACCAGTAAATTAAGGAAGAGAGCTAGTTTTTTTTAATTAAAATTATCCATGGGCGCCCACAGGATTTTTAGTGTTTCACATATAACACTTTCATTGCTATTTGAGCCATTAAGCTGAAAACTTAACTTATATGTATTTATAGACCATAACTTCCGAACACATGCCCATGATTTGCCTGAACTTGTCATATCTAAAACATCAAAAAATCTTATGGGGGGGGGGGGCGTTGCGGTGCAATTTGGATGGATTTGCCTGAATTTGTGTTTATATAAAATTTTAAAATGTCATGATGGAAAAATGAATAAATTTTTTACTAAATTTAAGCTTTAATAATAATGAAATAATTTCATAAAATCTAACTTGGTTTTAAAATTTTACATCTCTGCGTGTTATTTGAATCTGTGTATTAAGTATATTTTATAATTTTTTTCTTTTTTCAAAAAATAAAAAAATCAAGTTACTGATCAGCATTTGTTATACTTCATTTACTTCCCTCAACCTGTCTTGCTCTTTCTGAATTGTAAATTTGATACATTTGATATGCTGATATGATAGCCTGACTTTTCTTCGACCTCTTCGAGATCTGCAACATATAAATAAAGTTGTGGTGCCTTAATGTATCTAGAGGAAATGCTTAAAAAATAAACTACGGCAAATTTTTGAGAAAAATTGTTCTTTACATGGAGCATTTTCACCAGCACGTAATTTTTGTTTGTACTGATGAAAACACAAATATTTTGTTATATCCAATAATTTGTCCAGCTTACCTACCCACAATTTGACAATTTTTTCTTCTATTTCTTTTTAATTAGAAATGTCTTAAAACTTATTCCAGGCAGATAAAATTTGATTTGAAAGCATTT
Source organism: Hydra vulgaris (assembly GCF_022113875.1). Lineage (NCBI taxonomy): Eukaryota > Metazoa > Cnidaria > Hydrozoa > Anthoathecata > Hydridae > Hydra > Hydra vulgaris. The sequence continues at coordinate 21,376,748 of NC_061160.1, read as the reverse complement.
TTTTGAAACATGACTACAGGACTCTTAAACATAGAATTGAATTGAGACTATTGATTTAATATCAAGTCTGCCAATATTTTTTTTAGAAGAAGACAACAAACAAAAACCATCAAACGTAAACTTTTATAAAATTGTTTATTTAAAACACCTGAACTTGAAAGAATTGAACACTCACTTATTAAGATTGTCTGAAAGAAGCAATTTTTCCTTAAGTGACCTTAGTATATTTATCAGTGTAGGAAATACAGTAGCTTTCATAAATTTAGATGCATTCATTTTTTTTTTCATATATGTAAGAAAATACTCAAAATAAAAATAAAATAAAAGTGCTACCGCTATGTTTGATATATAATTTAAAAGAGGAAATAAAACTCTATTATAGAGTACCTTAATTTTTTTTTACAGGATGTTTATTACTCATTTTATACCGATTAACACAAAAAAGTTAATTGATAAACTTGATTTTATTTTGTTCATAAATTTAGACGCACAATTAAAAAAGTCTTATATCTTGTTAATTGATAGTTAATTAGTAGTTTTTTTCTTATATTTCTCATTAATAGGCCTAAATTAATTGATTTTGTCAAAAAACCTTATATAAATATGACTTACCTGGAATTATTTAATCATTATTTAATAAATAAACAAAAGTTAAGTTAGTTTTGCACTAAAAAAACGTAAAAAATGGGCAAAAGACGTATCACTTAAGGTGAAAGATGGCAAATTATTGCGCACATCAAAGAAGGAACCAAAAGTAATAGAGAAATCGCCAAGTTAATTGGAGTTTCTGAGAAATGCGTTCGGACAACGAAACAAAACTTTCTTCACACTGGTGGTGCTAGCGAGAAAACGAGGCCAGGTAGACCCTTGTCAACCACGAGAAAGGACGATAGTGTTCTTTTTAGAGCTGTCAGAGCTAATCCAAGAATTAGTTACAAAGAATTGACCACAGAATTCAATACAACGCGAAATACATCTATTTCTCAAAGCGCAGTCCGCCGAATACTTATCAAATACAAGATTGGAGTCTACACTGCTTTGAAGAAACCGCTTCTGCATCCATATGATAAACAAAGGAGACTAAAATGGTGTCGTGAAAGAAGGTATTGGACAATAGATCAATGGGTAAACATTATGTGGAGTGATGAGAGTTACTTTGAGCTTATCAATCGCAAATCTAACATAACAGTCAAAAGAATGGCTCACGAAAAGTATTACGCCAGGTACATTAAACCAACTGTACAAAGTGGAGGAGGCTCGATAGGAATCTGGTCATGCTTCAATGACAAAGGTGTTGGTATGTGCCAAACATACACCGGAAGAATCAACTCCAGAATATACGTAGAAGTACTGGAAAACAACCTAATTCCATCAATTGACCTGCTTATGCTCAATGATAAACCATGGAAACTTTAACAAGATAGCGCTACTGCACATACTGCATACTATACAAAGGAGTGGTTCAACGATAATAATATTATGACAATACCGTGGCCTCCATATTCACCTGATTTGAACCCGATTGAAAACATTTGGGCTTGGATTGATCGTGAATTAGCAAAGGTTCAAATTTCCACACTTGGTCAGCTGAAGGAATTCCTTAAGGAGACCTGGTATGGGGTCCCAGAAGTGATGTGCAAAAATCTTGTTGAGTCTATGCCTAGAAGAGTTCTTAGTTGTATTAAAGCAAAAGGCGGATACACAAAATATTGATTGGTTCATAAATTACGCCTTCTAATGTATCGTGCGTCTAAATTTATGAATAATTTTTTTTGTCTGATTTTTTTAATACCATGTAGTTGTACCTAATTATTACTTAGTATTTCATTTTTTTTGTAAACTTTTTTTAAATTCATTTTTTTTGTAAACTTTTTTTTTTATTCTGTATGTATTTATCTGATAAATAGAAAAAAAACTAAACCAAAATCTTTTTTCGTCATTGTTTTATCGTTAAAATACCTAAAATTTTCTATTCTCAAATATGAGTGCGTCTAAATTTATGAAAACCACTGTACAAACCATAAATGCACAATTTTTTAAAAAAGCTCTAAAACTTTGTTAACTAGTAGCAAATGTGTAATAGTACAAATGCTCCAAACATTTTTGTAAGCAAGACTTACTGTTCACTTATAATTTCATTTGAATTTTTAATTTTGTTTAACTTTAGACTAATTGTTCTTTACAGGGTTTTTTTTTAATTTTTTTATTTTAATTCACCTCCTCAAGGCCGAGAAGGCCACTACAGACGAGGAGGCTACTTATTTGTGGTTATAACCCTCTCTCAACTCTATAACTCCGAAACACGAACCTTGATGAACAAGGCCGCTGTGGGGAGAAACGAGTTGAGCGCGGTACTACCAGGGACGTGGTGGGGATCGAACTCAGAACCACTCGTTTAGGAAGCGAGCGCTCTACCACTACACCACTACCGCATTAGTGCAAGGTGCCTTGCACTAGTGAAAAACAATTAATCTGTCACTTTATCCAAGCCTTGCGATAAAGCGTCGGGCGATGTGAATTTTACGTCGTTTAAGAGCGATTTTGCGTGTAGCTAGGGCTATTTGCGTCGAGCAAAAAATTTTTTGTTTGAGTATATTTAAAGATATTTTTGAGCGGAATTTTAATAAAGTAATTTACGATTATTTTAACATTTAATAAAGTATTTTAAAAACCGCACGCAGTTGAAATAAAAGTTTGAATTTAAAAAAATTAAATATGCTCATTATTTACAAGTAGAAAAAATTCAAAAATTAAAAAAAAGTTTAAATCTTTTAAGCTAACATTTTAATAAAATTATTCAGCAATAGCAACGTTGTCGATAAAATTGAACAAAAATACTTTCTTTTAGTTTTAGATTTTAAACTTAAATAATTATTTTACAGGGGTTTGAAAATTATTCCATAGATTTAAAAATATTTATTAACTGTTAGACGTATTTAAAGTATTTAAGAGTAATTTTGAGGAAACATTTTAAAAAATGGTGAGGGCAAATAAAAAAAAAAAAAGGATTAATATTAAAACGTATTCTACTTGATTCAATAAAAAAGTACAGTAATTAAAATTTTTGTCAAAAAAATTACTTAAATAATAACGATCGCTTTTATGTTAAAAGTTACCAAAACTCAACAAAGCGTGCTCAAGAAGAGCTGCTGAAAAATAGAACGTCAATAGTTTTTCGAATAATTTTTAAGAATAATTTTTTCGCTGAAATATTTATTTTATACCTATAAGACTTTTATTCTAACATTTTATTTTATTTTACTAGAAATAAAATTCCTTGTTAACATTAAAAATCTATTCAAAACGTTCGTTTAAGTTTTTTATTAAAATGAGTGATTGTGCTTATCAACCGCTTTATGAAAATAAATAAAAATAAATAAATAAATATTATATAAAATCGTTTGTAAAAATATTAGCTATTGCACAGTTTTTAATCGTACAATATTAAAATTTCCAGTTTATTACTCGCTGACTTTTTAAAAAGAAAAAATAATTATTTGAAAAAATTTAAATTACATATTTAAGAAAAAAAAAAATCAAATATTAGCATATTTTATAATCTTTTTTAAATTTAAGTTATAATGATTTTTATTCATTTAGTATAGACAAAACGTGACAAACGTCGAGAAAATAAACAAATGTTTTTACATTTTAAAAAATGAAACATTCCAAAACATTTTTAACTAATAACATTTCTACATAAACGATTTAAAGTAGTTTTGCGGTAATTAAGTAAATTAGTGCAGTTTATGTCGATAAATATGAAAAGCAAATAAAAAGAATTTAATGACGTCAAAAATCACGTTGTGCTTATGCGTCGCGCAGTTCTTATTCATCGCAAGGCCTGCTTTATCTATCTGTTGAACTAAGCATTATTAATCCTGTTCTAAAACAAAATGGCTACTTTGTTCATCATGAAAACATTAGGCTTACAATTATTAACTGCACAAACATATTTGTAAATTAGGATTGTGTAGAGCTATTAAAACAAGGCTATAGCAAGTAACCAGAATAAAGCAACTCCTTATTGCTGAACTAAACTAATATTTTATAATAAAAATTGAACAGTTTGTCAAATATCTGTTTTTGATATTGTCATTTATTGAAATTAATTATAAATAATCACATTATTTCAATAAGAGAAAAATAAAATGTAGCAATAAATAGACTAGATAAAATTTTAAAATTTTTCATATTGTTTAAATTATAAAATACATAATATATAATAAAGTGACCCTACCACATGAAGTAATTTGTGGACAAACCTTTAGGTGACCAACATCCTCATGTAGAAGAATGCCATAAAAAACTTAATTTTAATTAACTTTTATAATGCGTTCATCGAAGTAAAATGAAAGACGCTGGCATTATAAATAAAACTCTATATGTATAGTATCTAAAGGTACAGTATCTCTATAAAAATCAAGATAATTTAAAAATGCTTTAAAAGTCTTACTTACATGTTTCATTTTAAAATAAATCTAATAAAAGTATTATACTAACCTAATATATATAAACTACATAAATTAGGTTTTTGTAGTATTGAAAAATATATAAATTATTCAGACATTTTTTTAAAGCAAATTTCTTTTTTGGATTTGGTGAGAAATGATATAAATAAATTTGTTTTGTATATTGCCAATGAATATAAAATTAAATAAATAAAACAAAACATTGTCAATGAATATAAAATACTGTGTATTTTATAAAAATTTATTTAATCAAAAGCAATTTTTATAAAAAATTGAGAAAGTTTAATTTCATATTTCATTTTGTCAAGCCTCCAGCAACATTTTAAAATAAAACATTTGATGACATTGAAATGCTGAGCAAACATAGATAGTATTATAAAGTGAGAATCAAAGCTCGTATGAAATATAAAAGCAGAAGAAAAAAATGAATACACTACTCAACTGTAGTAGCCTCTTTGGCTTTAAAGAGATTAGAGCAAAAAAATAAAAATTACTTTAAATTACTATAAACTGATTATTTTAAAGTTATCCATTGATTTTTTAATTATTTTTTTCTCACCATTATTAACTTATTTCTCTTTATTCCAAAAGTTCAAAATTTTTATAAATTTGAAATTAAAAAAATTAAATAAAAACTAATATTCTGTTACATTGTTGTCAAATTGCATATTTTAATAAATTTATATAAATAGTTGTTAGTATTTGTCGATATTTCAAAACTGTATGATAAAAAAAATCCATGACAAATTAAAACTCTATAATAAATTAAATTATTCTAAAACAAATCAAATTTAAAAACATTACTTGAAGATTTTTTTGTGTCTTTGAGGCCAACTTGCTTTTCACTAACACTGATACTTGTTAATTTTCTCTCTCCTCTATAGAAAGTCTGCGGAGATTTTATTTGGTCATTACACTTAGATGCACCCAAAAACATGCTAACCATAACAGATATACCATTCATAATATTATAAAAACTATCAGGTAGTGATTTTAATGATGGATGTAATTCTGGTAATCTATCAAACTGAGAGTTGTATAGTCTGAATTGCTCAGTATTGCTGATTTCTTCATACTTACATAGATCAACTGGATTGCCAATAATATGCATAAATCTGTGCCAACACTGCACCACTACTTCGTTTGACATGTTTGATGGCAGGTTAACTGGCTCTGACTTTGGATCTTCATCATTATAAGAACTAGGTAAAGGATAATCAGGCCCATATAAAATCATAAGGACTTTACATGTAAGTGAAAACATCAATTTGTTCCATTGTAAAATGAGCATATGATGATGTCTCCATGTTAAAACCATTTCTGCAAGAGTACACCAAAGTGGAGGTGATGGAAAATTATTACAACAAGCATGAAGCCAAACATTTAAAAGACAGTTAATTAGTTTTCCACATAATTGCTCTGCAAGACCACCTTGCACTGGTGGAACAGATAATAAGTGGCCAGATACTCCTAAATAAAATCGCAATACATTTTCAAGAGAGGCCTTTTTAAGATGACCTTCCTCAACAATTTCTCGAACATTTTGTAAAACTTTCACACAAAATGAAGCTTGGACAAAAGTTGCAGAGCTTTCACGTGGAATAAATAAATTTGCCATATGTTTTAACATCACCGAAAAATAATGTTCTTTATTTTCAATAATTTGAACAGGTATTCCAGGTTTTGGTTTTAGCAACATCACAGTAATCCACTCTAAATATAAAAAAACACAATTTTTGATCATTTCTGCTTCTGCTAAGGACATTGTTAAACCATAACATATTACATCCATAGTCCACTCAAGATCTTTTGTTGTTTTGAAAAAACCCTTTTTATCATTAGGTAACAAAACTAAACTACGAATGATTGAGGACGTGACGTCTCGCCCAACATTTTGGGGATAGCTATTTAAAACACTAGAACAACCACATTCATCTTCTACTGAACGCCTTTCTGATATCCAACCACTGTACATTTATAAATAATCTAAGTGTATAAATATATATTATAAATAAGTAGTAATATCATTGATTATATAACAATTGTGCATAAAAAAATAACGCATATGCAGAAATAAATTAATATAAACGTTACTTTTAAATAGTATACCTATTTAAAAGTAGTTTTAATTAAACTCATTTTATTAAGTTTTATTTAAATATTAAATTAAATATCAATCATTAAAAAAAAATCAAATTTGTTTTTATCTCCGTTTTCATTAAATCAAAAACATCAATATACAAATAAAGTTAAAAACATGGCTTTGAACATTTTGACAACTTCTCAAACAACAAACCAACTCTTTGTAAATCAAGAAGCTCAGTATATCCACCAATAAAAGAACCATTTATAAAGATTTGCGGAACAGTTCTACAATTAGTTTTTTTCATAAGTTCAAATGTTAATTTTCCACCTTCTGGTGGTTCCATTTTGTCCAATTCAATACATTTATATTTGATATTCATAGTATTCAATAGTTCCTTGGCTTTGTCACAATAACCACATATAGTTGTTGAGAATAATACTACACAATCATTTTTTATCTTGTTATCAATAGATTCAACTGAAACTTGTGAAGATGTGTTACCCATAAAATATACCTATAAAGTTAACAATTAAAACTATAGATATATTTTAAAGTTGTTTTAAATTGTATTACTAGTTTGTAAACTTATTTTGCAATATAAAATGTCCAATAAATATAAAAACTTAATAATATTTTAAACATCATGAATAATGATGTTTCATAATAATGACATTGTCTTTATTTTTAACAAGTTTGCGAGTTGTGGATTTAACTTTTTTTTTTTTTTTTTGAGCGCATTTATTTTATTTTATTTTTATTTTTTTGTGCAATATGGAAAAATGAATCTTAATTAACAAGTTTATGGAGAGCATAATGAATCTTAATTAACAAGTTTATGGAGAGCATAGTCATAAGAAATAAGATTATTATCATAGATATTATTATCTATTTCTTATGACTATGTGGAGAGGAAGGGAATAAAATTGTTTTACATTTAAATTTGACGTTTATTTAAATTGCTTACAGAAAAAATAAAAATCCTTATTAAAAAATGATTTCCTTAACAGCTCGTTTGTGGTGCAAAAAGTGCAAAATAATTATTAGTAACCTTCGAATAAAATTATTTTGCATCTTTATTGCAAAAAAAATTAATAATAAATAGTTCAAAGAATAAAGTGTACAATAACACTTTTAAGCAGTAATTATTTGGTTGTACTCAACATTATTGGGCATAAATCTAAAAAAATTATAAGTTATAAAAAAAAGTTCCAAGAAACGCTGTTAGGAATAAAAATGTTTAACTCTTGATTTTCAACAATCAATAGACGAGACGATAACAATATTGATATAATAAAAAATAGGAGTTACCAAAACAATTTATAACCAACCGGCAATAACTTAAAGGCGGAATACAATCCGAATAACGAGAATAATCAAAGCCTTCTAAAGTAGAAGGCTCGCTCATGAAATGAAAAAACTCTTATGACGTCACTTTAGTAGTCCGATGTTAAATTTTTCGATTATCTATTTCTGAAGATTTAGTTTTCATATTTTCAATGCAGTTTATTATGAATTTATCCAAAGATTAAAGAATTAAGGATTTGTTGAATAATTCGACAAATCCTAAAATCTTTCATTGTTCATCTTTTTTAAAGGAGCGAAATTTTTTCGAGGAATTCGACGAATTCCTCGAGAAAGTTTAGCTCCTTCAAATAAAACTGCTGTGTGAAAAAATATCTCATTCATACATTTATTGTTCGTCTTGATACAATAAAAGGATGTAATATGTGTTGAGAGAATGTATTTGAGATGATGTAATACGTGTTAAAAAAAAAGACCAAAATTAACACAAGATGCTTACCCATCATTATTTCCTAACATTCCTTTTTATTTATCAATAGAATTTATATTTACAATAACCTACTTGTTGGAGCGTTTACTTGTAATTTGAAGATAGACAGCAGTTTTGTGGCTAAAGTACTTAACGATGAATGTAAACTTACTTATTTGACTCAATTGTCCACTGTTAACACAAATTTTCAGTCTAGTTCAGATTATGTTTTAACAATTCTATGTAATTTAAATAATCTATGTGAACAAGTTAAAGACAGTGATGAATATTCTACAGATGTTCATAAATGTTTAGTATTTTTATGTAAACAAAGAAAATATTATTGATTTATCAACCTCGATATAGTCCTGATACTCTGGCTTTTGGTTTTTATCTAAAATGCATGTCAAAGTACAAACATCTATAACTTCTTTATTATCATCATACAAAGTTGTTGTTCAGTATCATTTAAAGATGTTGTTTCAGTAAAAATATGACTGCTGTCTATCTAAAAGACATTACTATAAAAGTAGTTGAAATAATAAAAAATTGTGGTTACAAAGTTCTTTCTTTAATTTTAGACATTATTCGGATTAATTGAAACATGTTTATTGCCTTTTGTAGTGGTGATTTTAAGTCATTTATTCAACATTCTTGGAGTCGGAGGTCACGTGACAAATCGGATTTTTATAGCTACCATTATGGATTAGGGAAAACAAACTGTTAAAGCACCAAGATTAACATTGTTTATCTAATTTGCAAATTTAAACTCATTCAAATTTAATGTTAAACCTACAATACAATCTGGGAATTAGTTCCCAAAAAAAAAAGAGTCAATAGCACTTTTTTTCTAGCAATATCACTAGCAGGCACCTTGTTTAAAATGTTTGAATATGTATCAGGGTTAAGTGATTCACAAACAGAAATTGGTTGTTGTGTTCCCATGAGCTGGAAAGGGAAGGAGTTTTTGAACTTAAAACCACCTAAAAAAAAAACTTAGATCAGATTTAAAAAACTTTAACGAGATTAAAGACTCTGCTCTAGGTTGTTTTGTTGACAGTGCAGATCTTCAAATTGATATGCAAACAAAGCATTTAGCATACAGCAAAAATGTATCTGAGCTAATCAATCAACTTTTCGAAAATAGAGAATGATTTCCAGATTGTATTGTAAAGGTTGGGATAGATAGAGAAGGAGATTTTTTAAAGGGTTGTTTAAGTATTCTTGATTGTAAAGTAAATGGACCTAAGACCAAATTTTCATTCAAAAAGGGTTTAATAGATGACAAGATTAAGATGTTAGAGAAGTTAAAAAATTTATCATTATAGCTATTGTTCAAGATGTCAAAGGGAATCCCAACAACATCAAGCAGGTAAAAGATCAACTGGGAATTGCGAAAGAGAAGTATTTCTTAGCATTTAACTTAAAGCTTTCTAATATTTATTTTGGAATTAAAGCAGGTTCTTTTACTCATCCCTGCAATTGGTTTAAACTGTAAACGAAGGACATGAAAGACTTCACAATCTGTGGTCATACATGGTAATTAGGAATTGGTTTATCATTGTTAAAATTATTTTCTTTTGCACAATTAAACAGTCAAATTTTTAATCAGGATTTTAATTTAGGTTTTTTTTCAGGAAACTTGGTATGAGTAGAGATAATGCAGAACAGTACAAAAGAGTTTGCAAAACAGAAAAAAAATTCTCTACTGCAGCATTCAAGAATTGTGTTCAAAATCAATTACAAGATTTACCAGATGATACACCTATTTCAGAAATTTTCTTTTCAATGGAGCTTCACATATTTTTTGGAAATACAAACCGTATGTATAATATAAGTGATAAAATGGTGTCCAAAAAAGAAACATTAGTTTTAATGAATATGTGGAATAAAGCAACATGGTTTAATAAGCCAAATTTGCACTGGGGCCAGTTCAAGGGAGGATAGTGTTTAAAGCTATTATAGAACATAAAACATTAGAAAATATTCTTAAATCCAAGCTTGATGTTGTACCTACAACAAAGCATATATTGCGTTTAAAGAAAATTTATCTCATAAAGTTTATGCTTTAGTTGTCCATATCTACTTTACTGGAATCAATGGCTGACAAATAATCAGGAACAATTCTTGGTTTTTGGTCAGAGCAGAATTTCTAAAACTGTTTATAACGACTTCAAACGGTTCTATTAGCAAGGATACAAAGTTCCAAGTTATCACAAACTGTATCAATTAAAACTGCTGAGTTCAGTTATTGTTTATAGCAGTAGAATTTCACATTTCAAAATTCAATTACGTATATTTTTTATTAATCTTTTAATTTTATCTTATATTAAAATTGACCTTATATTCGTAATTCATATGAAAAAATATACAATATATTCAAATATCGAATCTTAATATGTTTTTATGAGTCTTAAAAAATAATTTAACAGCTATTTAAAATAAAAATAACCATCATTATGTCATTATAAATTTTCAAAAAAATTTATGATGACATTAACCTTAAACAATGCATCGGTATGTCTATTTTTAACATTGCGAAGTAAAATTATTTCAAAAATTTGTCAAAAAATTAATTTTTACATTTTGTCCATCAACTCAGTATTATTTTTGCTATGAGAACATTTTACCCATCGAATAAAAGTCTGTTTTGAACATTACTTTTGTGAACAAGACGTTAAAAGTTTTTAAGGTATGTAACCCAGTAAGCACAGATCGTTTTTGAAAACGTTTAGAAAACGTTAAAAACCGTTTTAATAGGTTTTTTAAACGTTTTAAAAACGTTCTGTGCTTACTGGGAATAAACTTGGAATAATTTATTGCGCATATAAATAAAAATACTGAACTTTTGTGTTTTTACAAAAAAGCATTTTTTTTCTTAGATCAATAAAAAAATTTTCCTAGGTGTTATTTTCTGAAAGTAGACATCAGTACGTTTCCAATAAGGTTTGACATGACCAAATTTAGTGTAATATACAGGGGCAGACTAAGCATTTTTTGGTCTTTGAGATAGCTAACTTTCGGACATGGAGCAAACTTCAAACTTTAATATGTTTATACTTATTTCAAATAAGGATGCTTTGCAAAATATTTCGATGATTGGAGGTTGGGAACAAAAAAAACCAAAAATTTGCGCCCCCTCCTGCCCCAAACGTGAGAGCAACAAATTGATGAAATACTTTTTATACTATTTTTAACTAGACTTATATTCATTGATGAATTTTAAATTTCATAGTAAAATAATTTAGCGTTCAAAAATTATGACCATATAAAGTTTTAACCCATCTCAATTTGAGGGGATTGCAAATTTTATACGGTCATAATTTTTGAGCGCTAAATTATTTTACTATAAAATTTAAAATTTATCGATGAATATAAGTCTAGTTAAAAATAGTATAAAAAGTATTTTATCAACTTGTTGCTTTCACGTTTGGGGCAGGGGGGCACAAATTTTTGGGTTTTTTTGTTCCCAACCTCCAATCATCGCAATTTTTTGCAAAGCATCCTTATTTGACATAAGTATAAACATATAAAAGTTTGAAGTTTGCTCCATGTCCGGAAGTTAGCTATCTCAAAGACCAAAAAATGCCTTATCCGCCCCTGGTAATATATGCTTGATATATATATATATATATATATATATATATATATATATATATATATATATATATATATATATATATATATATATATATATATATATATATATATATATATATATATATATATATATATATATATATATATATATATATATATATATATATATATATATATATATATATATATATATATATATAAATATATATATATATATATATATAGATATAGATATATATATATAGATATAGATATATATAGATATATATATATATATATATATATATATATATATATATATATATATATATATATATATATATATATATATATATATATATATATACATATATATATATATATATATATATTGATAAATGTTGTATACTGCTGGAAATACAACTCTTGTCTGTTTAAGAGTGATCAATATCTTTTTTTAAAAAAATAGATCAAATTATATTAAAATAACTTAAATGAAAAAAGTACAACTTTATGATGGAACTAAAAGTTTCATGCCATTTGGCAATCATCAGCCATATTATTCAAAAACCGTTAACATTTTTAATAAAAGATCGCATTAATAAAGAAGGAAAAAATTATTCTTAAAAATCATGAAGTTTTCAACAAAATCAATATAAACAGTTCTTCCAATTGTTTCATTACATTAAAAGACCATAAACTTAATTTTTTAAATAATCCTACTGTTCGTCTAATTAACCCAGCTAAGAATGAGGTTGGTAGAATAAGTAAGCATATTTTATCAGGTATTAACACCAACCTTAGAAATATTTTGCGATTAAATCAGTGGAATAGTACACAAAATGTAATAAATTGGTTCAAAAACATCAATGACAAACATTTTTATAAGTTCCTTATTTTCGACATCGTTGACTTTTACCCTTCTATTAATGAAAAGCTACTTATCGATTCCATAAAATTTGTAGAACAATAGGTTTCCATTGATGCTGATCATAAATCTTTAATTCTCCACGCGCGTAAACCTTTATTATTTACCAATGACCAAGTTTAGATTAAAAAATCAGGTGGTTTGTTTAATGTTACCATGGGTGCATTTGATGGAGCGGAGGTGTGCGTATTAGTTCGTATTTTTCTTCTTTTCCAGATTTCGCAATTTTATAATTTTATTTTTTAAGAATAATTTTATATATATATATATTCAACAACGTCCACAAGCAAGTCCTTAGTAGCCCTGTGGTACGACGGACTTGCATATATTTTTTTAAATGCATGGGTTAATAGCCAGCACTTTATATTATAAACAACGAATAGTTGTTTATAATATAAAGTGCTGGCTATTAACCCATTATACCACTTAAAACCTTATTTTGTACATTGTACAACGCACATGCGCTGAACAGAATTATGAATTTTGTCTTGTAAAAATTTTAATGGTAAAATTTGTCTTGTAAAAATTTTAATGGTACAAAAATTGTTTAATTGTACGTTTTGTACTTATATGTAAAAATATGTAATTTTGTTTTATTGAAATATATACGGATACTTGTGTTGTAAAAAAAAAAAAAAAATAAAAAATAAAATAATAAAACTGATTTTGGATTATATAGAGACGATGGCTGAGCCGTATTTAAAAACGCAAGCGGTCCAAAAATGGAAAAAGTTAAGAAGCATTTTACTCAAATATTTAAACAAAACAACATCAGTATTTCCATTCAATCTAAAATGAAAATTGTTAATTACCTTGATGTTACATTTAATCTTAATAACAGCACTTTTCAACCTTACCATAATCCTGATAGTACGTTAAATTATATCCATGCTAATTCTAACCATCCACCAAGCATTTTAAAACAATTACCAATCTTAATTGGACATAGGTTATCTTCCAATTCTTCAAGCGAAAAAAATATTACAAAAGACTGCTCCAATTTATAATGACGCATTTGAAAAGTCTGGATTTCACATTATTCTCCAATATCATTCAAATCTAAATTCTTCTATTACTTATAAACGAAAAAGAAATAATATATGGTTTAACCCTCCTTACATTAAAAAAGGTGATAACAAAAATTGGACATCTTTTCTTAAACTTAATTGACTTGCATTTTCCATTTAATCATAAGCTCCACAAAATATTCAACAGAAACACAATAAAAATTAGTTACAGCTGCATGCCAAATATTCGATCAATAATTCACACAACCAACAAATTTTGCGCAACAAACTTATCAATAATGATATAAACTGCATCTGCGTTAATAAAACCGCGTGCCCGTTAAATAATCAATGTCTATCAAAAAATGTTGTATATAAAGCCACTTTAGAATCACCTAATAACAGTCTTACCAAAAAATCCTTCATCGAAATTAGTGAAAACACATTCAAGCTCAGATTTGCAAACCATCTTAAATCATTTAATGCAAACAGGTATAGGAATGATACGGAACTTTCCAAGGAAATCTGGAAACTTAAAGACGCGGGTAACATGTCTATAATTAAGTGAAACATAATTAAAAGATGCTAATCTTTTAACCCATCTACAAAAAAGTGTAACCTTTGCATCAATGAAAAGTATTTTATTATGACTTTTGATAGTCGACTACTACTTAACAAAAAAAGTGAATTGGTTTCTGCTTGTAGGAATAGGAAAAAATTTTTACTAATTTTGATTATTTAAATAATATGGCTGATGATTGCCGAACGGCATGAAACTTTTAGTTCGATCCTAAAGTTGTATTTTTTTCATTTAAATTATTTTAATATATATATATATATATATATCTATCTCTCTCTCTCTCTCTTTCTCTCTCTCTCTCTTTCTCTCTCTCTCTCTCTCTCTCTCTCTCTCTCTATATATATATATATATATATATATATATATATATATATATATATATATATATATATATATATATATATATATATATATATATATATATATATATATATTAATTCATAATATAATTTTATTCATATATATATATATAAAATATATATATATGAATAAAATTTATATAAATATATATATATATATGTATATATATATATATATATATATATATATATATATATATATATATATACATATATATATATATATATATATATATATATATATATATATATATATATATATATATATATATATATATATATATATATATATATATATTATTTATAGTTACATTAGCTACTGTAATAATTTTTAATATAATTTTATTCATATATATATACATATATATATATATATATATGAATAATATATATATATATATATATATATATATATATATATATATATATATATATATATATATATATATATATACATATTATTGATAGTTACATTAGCTACTGTAACATTGCTTGAGCCAGTACTTGTTCATCAGCATTAAAGAAAATATATATAAAACAAAAACAAGCCAGTAGAGTTATATGTAATATGCATAAATGTGCCCACGCCAAATCGTTACTCCGTGAAATCAAAGCTTTTAACGTCTATGAGTTAAATTTGTAGCAAAACCTATTATTTATGTTTAAATATCAAAACGACATGCTTACTAAGTTCTTTAACAATCATTTTTCAATTATTTCTCATAAATACTTAACGATGTGCTCTATTCACAATTTTAACTTACCTAAGTCAACATTAAAAAAAACAGATTACTCAATTTCATATAGAGGACCTCGTCTATGGAACAGAATTCTTGACGACAAAATGAAAAGTATAACCTTAATACAATCTTTTAAAAATGTAGTTAAACAGAATTTGCTCGACTTAACAGATACAAACATAGACAAACACTTTTATATATTTAGTTTTAAAATTTAATTTTTTTTTACGTTACTTATTTGTTTTTCTTGCTGTTTACTTTACTTTTGAAGTATTTTTATCTTCTTACAATAAAGTTTATATTTATTTGCTTTATATAATGAGTATTTGTATATAGCTAGCAGTAAGCAACCCGTAATACGCGTTGTTAGTAAATAAATTTAAAAAAAAACCGCGTATAGAAAAGCCTAGAAACTACTTTAAAATAGAAAAGCCTAGAAAATAACGTAACTCGACTAATAATAAAGCTATTAAATTAGCGTATTCATATAATCAGATGAAATAATGACACAAAAAAAAAGTAAATAATTATTATATATATTTTATTTCTATATTTTACTTTAGAAGTCTTATTATAGTATAGCTATTTTTAACTTGCTATATAAAATGATTATTTATTTTTTAGTTGCAAAAACTTGTAAAACTAATCTTTTAAATTTCTTTATTTATTTAATTTAGCAAATTTTATTTTATTATTGTTATTTTAACTTGCTTTATATAGTGAATATAAACTATTATATTTTATATATTATGGATACTTTGTAAAAAATATATCACGCAAATTGTAGGGGCTTGACGACAAGACTTATGTCTTCTACTTGCTCCTGTCATTCTTTATATTTTGATTTATATTATTGAACTTGGAAACGAGAACATTGTAAAATGCTTATATATGACAAAATAAATTATCAATCTATATATATATATATATATATATATATATATATATATATATATATATATATATATATATATATATATATATATATATATATATATATATATATATATATATATATATATATAATATATATATATATATATATATATATATATATATATATATATATATATATAAGATCGGTTCTTCATTTCTTACTTTTGTATTTTATTTCGTCATCTGGCTAAATAAAATGTAAATCGTTATGTAAGTTGATATTGTGGTTTATCCTCCTCCGGCTAATTGATATATAGAGTTTTGTAAGGCCTGTGAAGACGAAGTGAAAATCAGAAGTCGAGTTAGAAAGATAGCATATAGTAAGTGAACAGATACTGCACTAGATGTTATAATATGCAATTTAGGTTCAAATCAAGTTAATTTGATATAAACTCTTGTTACGTATAAAGTTTTACACAATTTACGTAACACACCATACATATAACATATAACATAACAACATAACATATAGCATAAGACATAACAAAGTAAACCGTTAAGTAAGTAATACGGCCGTTCATTTCTATAACTAACTTCAAAATATGGAATTAATAATATTAATTCCATATTTCGTTTAATAAACGTATAAAATAGTAGGTTTGTAATGTACGCATTAAGAGCTATTATCTGAGAAATAAAGGCAAAGTCTGGAAGTGATATCTTCAAAATTTCTTCATTGTTAAATATTTTCTAGAAAATAATAAAGTTAAGCCATTGGTAAACTTTTTTGTAAATTCCTACCTGTTGAGAAAATATTGGGTCCCGAAATTTTGCCCATTTTAAGTTGAAGTTTATTATTATTTTTTATTCGTCATTAAAAAAAATAGATACAATGCCGTGTTATATAAATAAAATCTACATGACCGGGGCTAAAAGAAGACAATATATGCCTTACCACTACACCCCGACGTGCTTTCATCAGCAAGTGTGTATAACCATTAAAATGTAAACATAAAATTACTTTGTACCATTTAAAAGTTATATACAAATATATACAAATATGTTAAAATCAGTTACTAATCTATAATCAAAAGAAAATCGTTTAAAAAAAAACAAAAAAACAATCACGTTATCAAGTTATTTGTGCATAGAATGCATTTGCTACTTCGAGAGGATATTTAGCAACATTAGTTTGATACTTCTGATGGTAAATTTCTACAGTTATGATAAAAAAATTAATATGGTTACAGTTTTTGTTGTCTAAAAAATCATGGTTCAAAACCGCTAAATTTGAAATTTTACACGTAGGGGGAAAGCGTTTATGATAGCATACTTAACATTGAAGCTTCATTATTCAGTATCCTGAAGATCAAGAATAAAAGTTTTGATATGGATACGTTTCTAGTTACATGTAGAACAATAATAACCTTAGGAGATTTTATTATTTTTGTATTTTTTATTAGTTATTCTTATCGAAAAAAAAACCACAAGTATGCCACCATAGGTAACTACTACTCCTATAATGGCATAGAGGAAGATGGGGCTGGTAGCATCAACGGTAACCTGACGATTTCGTTTAATCTTAGAGCGTTCCCTCTTAAATGCCAGAAATTACATGTAATCATTCGAATTTACCATTTCGTGCTACACAGCAGCAGTGTAGATTTTCGCGCATGCTTATAAGAGATTTATGCATTTTATGGATAATTTGTGTGGCATCCGTTATTTAAAGTAATTTAAAGGTGTTGATCAACACAAGCTGAAAAACTATACGTAATACATTTGTATAGCTTTCTTTGTTTCAAAATAAACGCATAAAATTTAGAAAGACGTCATCTTAAATCTATTTTTATAAATGGATATTTATCAAAACTAATAGAAATAGATGCATACCTTATAAAAACTTTGAATGTGCAATTATTTTCATAAAGGTTGCATTAAAATATATTAAAATGATATAAATGAAATCTATATAATAAAAATAATATCAACCACAAAATCGCAAAAATTAAATGTAAAAGAAAATGAAACAGCAAGACACCTTTAAAAATTAAATTTGCAAATTTAGTTTTGAATGATTTAATTGAAGTTGAAAAAGTTGCTTATTTAGTCATTGCCGCAACGGAAAGATCACCACATGGGTAACATAAGACTCTGAAAGCACCAGTGGGAATCAATTTATAGTAACACCAGTTAATAGATTTCATTGGAAACCTATTTTATTTATATTCAACATTGGTGAAGTTATGAAGAAACCTTATAATTATTAAGTATTGTTAAAAATATATTATTACAGAAAAAAATAAAACCTAATGTCAATGTTGAGAGGTGGGAAAATGTTTATTTTACCACTTCTCTCTTTTTAAAAGGCTAAATAAAAGTGTTTTTCATCGAAATTTTAATAATTGAATATTTCCTGAAAGCAAAGTTAAAAGATGTTAATATTTTCTAAATTTTTTTAATTTTCTTAAAAAACGCTTGGGATACTACATAGTTTACTTCCTCTACGACAGTGTCTGTCCTCATTACAAAATCGATGCGGTAAAATTTATTGAAGTTTGTCTGGGAAGTGTTTCCTGATTCGGCCTACTCGCTCGGCTAACAAAATTGTTATTTATTCTGATCACAAATATTTTTCGATCATGATGTAGAGAAATTTTATTGGATAAGATGATATGAAATATTAAATAACTTTTCTTTGATAAATGGTTAAGTTTTCGGATGCGGAATAATTTTTTTCATTTTTTGAAAAATGGGCTCAGAAGTGAAATTCGTTATTAGTGAAATTAAAACATTTTTTTTTTTTACAAATTTGGCATTGGCTTATTATAAAAGTTATAAACTGATAATAAGTTTAAATCACAATCATCTAAATCTGAGTTTTCATCAATCAACCACCAGAATCTACGCCAGAATCCAGCACCAGTAACAGCACCTCCTCAGCCAATTCCTACTGAACTTACATATCGTGTACAGCATCAGCTCCAAAGTCAACTCGCTAGCTAGCAGTCCACAATAACATACTTCAGTTGTTCAAAACAACTTTCAATAGTAACTCCGGCTTTTCAAAATGAAATTCAAAAAGAAGTCAATAAACACTTATAACCAGCCCAATTGCTTACCGCTGATTTGCAACAATTGTTTCGCTTCCGATACGTTGAAAACGAAAGAAAACGAAAAAATGTTGACGCAAGAAAACGAAAAAATGTTGACTTGCTAAGATTCAAAATGTTCTTAATAAACTTGAAATATTCAAGAAATTGAAAGATACTGACAAAAACAAAGCACTAGCTAGAAAATAACGTAATCATAACTTTAATGATAAGCAGCAAATAAATCAAGCAATGACTGTGACGCCACCAATAGAATCGACTCCAACAACAACAACAGCAACAAGTCATGTAAATCATAAACCGCTGACTTTTTTACAGATTTCATTTTAAAAAAAAACTAATTCCAAAATAAATAATTTTTACCAAAAGTAAGAAAAATTTTTCTCTTTCTCAAGAAATAGAGCAGCCGTGAGAGAGATTAGAGCAGCCGTGGCGCAGTGGTTAGAGTTTTGGCTCAGAATCCAGAGGTCCTAGGTTCGATGCCAGCTCTAGCCCAACAAGCGACATTGGTACGGAAGGAGGCGTGAACTTCCTGTTAAATGCTCACCCGCGGTGCTCTATGATAAGACCGTAAGGACTTCTGGGAGCACCTAAATACATATCAAAAAAAAAAAGAAATGTTTTGATGTTTAGGAAAGAAACTCAAAAAACGTTTCTATTATTATTCTAATATTTAACTAACGTCTTAATAATGAATAAAGCTAGGAATAATTTCATTGTTAAATACCGAAATTTTTATTTACACATAGAATAAATTATAGAGTAAAATTATTCAGTTTATTATAACACAAAGGTTTTTTTCGTAAAAATGATTTAACGTCGCGAAACATATATCGGTTTAAAAGCGGACAATTGATTGGAACCTAATAATTTTTCCTCATATCGGTTAAGTGTGGCATTTTCTGGGTACGCATTGTAGATATTTCCTGGGTATAGATTTTCGCTCATAGGAGTTAATGTTTTTTGTTTACACGTGCATGAGTGAATATTGCAGTCGCCTTGTGTTTGATATTGGATATTAAGTTCTTTTGCAACTCGTTGTTGTAAGTTTGTATGAGTTTTTAAATGTTTAAACAAATCCTCTGATGAAGAAAAACAACACCCGCATTGTTTATTTTCTGACACCCAGTTACATGTGTACTGTTTATTATTTTCATATTGAAATGTTGAAGTTTTACCCGAAGAAAATTGCCTTAAAGTTGAGCATTTGGATTTTAAAGGTGTCGTTTTATTTGGATTAAAGCACGTCATACAAATAGGATCACGGCAGACGGACGTCAGGTCGAATTTATTATTCTGTTTCTGTATGCAAATCGAACAATGACAAAATTCTGATCCTTGCTTAGTTAAAGGTAAAGGATCACTGTGAGGTCGGATACTATAAGGGTGGTTGTTGTGTGGTTGATTATTGATATGATGAAAGTTTTTTACAAAGTCATTATTAAGCAAGTGTAATGAACTAGCTGGTCTATTATGCTGATTTTCAAAAGCATGTTTCTCATGTGCAGTTGTTGATGAAAGCGATGAAAAGTTTGTAGAAAAATAGGGTCGATAAAAAAAATCTTTTTTACTTTCCTCGGAAATAATATCACATGACTTTAAATGTTTATTAATTGGGTTGCGTTCGAATTGTGAGCTATCAATGCTGTATGGTTTAAATGGTGCGCTCATCTTTTTTTTCATTTTTGGTTGAAAAGACGACTCGTAAGTGTTGTTAAATGAAGCTAAGTTGCCAGTCAGTTTTTGAGCAATATTACATGGAAGCACAGATTTACGATGGATTTCGTGATACTCTTCTTTTAATTCTTTCTCGTTTTTGCCAATACTGCTACAGGTAGCTGCTAATAACACAAGCGGTGAAATCGGCGGAGCGCTAATCTAAAGCAAATAAGTATGGACAAATTAGTTTTATCATCAAAATATTGTGATTTAATTAAAAAACTTTAAAAAATATATTAGATTATTTTACAAAAATTTAAATACTATAGTAAATAATAAATATTGTAATAGTAACATATAATTATATATTAATTTAATATTCAAATCGTTTATTTGAAATTCGCAAGACTTTTACTGAAAACACTTATTCAAAGCGAGTTAGCTTTATATATGCTATTAGCACCTTTGTACTTAAACCGTTGGAAGGTAGCGGCAAGCTTTTGCAACAACTTAGGTAAGTTTTTTAATGTAAATAATTATTCTAATAAGGTGAGTTCAGATTATAAAT
The DNA here is from genome assembly GCF_022113875.1 of Hydra vulgaris. Taxonomy (NCBI): domain Eukaryota; kingdom Metazoa; phylum Cnidaria; class Hydrozoa; order Anthoathecata; family Hydridae; genus Hydra; species Hydra vulgaris. The sequence goes on along the minus strand of NC_061160.1, from coordinate 21,355,010 downwards.
AGATTTAAACCTTTCATTCGTCAGAAATCTTAAATTTCCTACGTGAACCTTAGGACGTAACCATTATCTAAATCCATATAACTTGCAGCAGATAAAATTTTTTGTGCACTATACAAAGAGCTTTTTCATTAATAAAAAATCGCCATTTTTATTTCATAATATTGATAATACTGGACGTAATTTAATAATTATAAAATTTTTAAAAATGTTTTTGTTTTAGGTTCCCCAAGAAGCCCTAACCGTGTTGCCACAAACCACTGCGGAAGAGTGTTTTACTAGAAAGTTCACGTCTCCTTTTTTTCTTGGCGAAATATGCCCAGAACTCTGGATCTTTTGCGTCTAAAGTAAGTGATGTAATCACTGCACCACGTGATCACTGCACCACGGCTGTATGAAAATGAAAAGCATGCGTTTTTAGTTGTTAAAAAAAAATTTTATATGTCTGAAACTAAACATATAAAAGTTGAACATTTACTACTAGCTTTACTACATAACATGTGATTGTGCCAATAATACTTGCGCAATAACATTTTTTCGTCCCATTAATACTTGCGCAATAACATGTGTTCGCCCTATTAATACTTGCGCAATAATACTTTAAAATTTTTCGCAACTTGAAACATTTATTTATTGAAGTTTTAACATTATCTAAGGCAAATATCTTTATGTTTCCTTCAGGAAATGATTCATGCAATCTTATAAACTATCTAATAGTAATCGGAATTTGCCTGGGATTGCTACCGTAGAGTAATAACCATGTAATGGTTTCTAATGAACAATATGATGGTGATTACAATATTTGTTTTTGTATATATATATATATATATATATATATATATATATATATATATATATATATCATATATATATATATATATATATATATATATATATATATATATATATATATATATATATATATATATATATTAAATTGATCTCAGAATAGATTGTTAAAATTATTAAATAAATTTTTGTTAAATTGACCTGAGAATAGATCGTTAGGGGGTACTAAAAAAAAAGCTACCATTTAGTTCATGGAAAATTTTATCGTTCTTTTGTTATGTTAAAATATTTGAACTTTGTTGAAATACTCTTTTGAATATTAATCTTTTTTTATATTTCTGTTGGAAGTTTGTAATTAATTTTATGGCTTCTACTATGTTTTATTTTCATAATTAATACCCTTTTTATACAGTTTTAATAGATATCTTTTACCAAAGTTTTGAAAATAAAAAATTATTTTTTTCATATAACTTACTTCCAAACAGTCTTGAAGTTTTTTTTTTTATTATTTACTTTGAAGCCTTTTACATCATTAAATTATATTACATTTTTTACATATTGTTCAATAAATTTTATTTTTAATTACATCACATATGTGTAATGTAATTAAAAAAGTAAAGTTAGATACCTTACTTTTATACTATAACACACTATACTTTATACTATAACAACACTATACTTAGTATAGTGTTGGTATTTGGCTATATATGTGTTTGTACATATGTATGTATGAGTATCTGTATTTAAGGGGTAAAATAATAGACTTTGATAGATAATTCTTTTTTTCGAAATTTTTTTGAACTTTTTTTTGAATGGCAATTTTTCTTCTTTTTGCCATTTTTACAGACTTTTGATACAAATTTTATAAATCTTATCTTTAAGACAGCTAAATTTATTGAGGTGAAAAAGTTCTGATTACAAATCAAGAATAATGATAAATCAAGATACAAAATTAAGATATAAAACACATATACATACATTTGAGTGATAATCCATTTGCAGGTATGAAGGATGATAAAGCTTCTCTTTAGCAAAGTTCATTCTGTCTACCTGTTGTTGCAAAGAGATGGTTGAGATAGCCATAATATTTTTTTTTTGTTAAGATAGTTTTGCTTTTACAAATTGACATCAAATATACCGCATTAGACGTCGAAACGTTTAACATACGCCAATTTTACAGCATGTCAATTACTATAAGTCTTATCTTTACCGACAGCCAATCATTTTCATATCTTCTTAAAAGACGCTAATATGATTGGTTTATTAAAAATATTATCTTGTTATTAACAGTGATTAGTAAATGCTTGTGATACTATACACCCTAAAGAGTAGTAGAAAGGCGGGATATAATTAAATTTTACGTCGCCATTGCTCCTGCTGTAGACATGACGTAAAACAGTTTTTAAAACTGTACAACTATAAAAGCATACTTGAAGGGTTGTCATAACCTCAAGTAGGACGCTTAAGTCAGAGATCGTGTTACCTCATAAACTGAATGTAACTTTTAGCCAACAAAGGAAATAAGTAAATAACGATTAAGATTTATACGTCCAAATTTAAAGAATTAGAAAGATTAGATTTTAGATTGAGATGAATAGTTGTGTTTGCTTTTGTACATTGCAGTTAGATACAATTAAAAAAAAAAACGACATATTTAACTAGCTAACACTCAAACTAAGCTACCGTTTGTTGTAAATAGCTAGTAAATGTTTATTTTATTTTAAGGGTGATTTTTTTTGTTTGTTTTTTTAAATTTTAAATCCCATGTTGATTTTTTTTTTTAATATGTAGAAGTTAACTATTTTTTTTAATACTTTCTTCTACATTTTCTTTGTCATAAAACTTTATTTAAAGTCGCCATTAAAAACATGAGCACACATGCTACTGTCAATTGATTGCTACAGTAAAAATGAATATAAAGAAGGACTTCTACTTTATTAAAGGACTTCTATAATTGAACAATAACAACAACAAATTTAAAAAAGGGTTTCAAAAAAAGAAAAAACAAACAAAAGCAGTAACAATTTGTCTTCAGACACAACAACAACTAAAACAATTAGAGAGATTTCAAATGTGTCAAAAGATAGCCGGATATAATTGCTATTTGATCTTATACATGATAAGACAAAAAACACTAAATATATACTATTGAATAGATCATAATTATGGAGAAATAAAAAATATTAAAGAGATTCCTTTAAATATTATGATGCTAAATAACTTCTGCAAATTTATTTTCAAATTATAGTATCTCAATGTAAATGTAGACACTTGTTAAGCCGAGTTCTTGAAGGCGTCTTCGGTGTCTTAGAAGAGGTTAATATTTTGACTTTCCTGTCAGTTTGAAGTTGATGCTCAAATTTAAAGTTATTTAGATATCACTCGATCTTTCAATCTAAACGTCTGCGCTTACAAAAATTATTTAGATATCGTTCAGTTTTTGTTTTTTTTTTACCATCGCATTTGCGAGTATTAAAATAAAAAATTAACGCTAATATTACATTTAATAGTAATAGTTTATATAACCTATATAATTACAAGAGTAATTTTTTAGGTAATATATTTTGTTTACTATTTATCGAATTGACTTCAAAAAGCTTCATTCCATCAATAAAGTCATTACGTCAACAATAAAACAGAACACTCGAGAATCTTGTGTCGATCCGTAAAATAGCATTAAATATTGAAGCAAAAAGTTGAAAATGCTTTGATTAAGCAAAAATTGGATTTTAATCTAAGTTTCGAAACATTGCGATTCACGCGTATTTTTTTAAATATGCACACATCTTAACAACGCAAAGTATTTTACGAAAAAACCTTTTTGAGTTGACTTCAATTAGGCTAATATAGAGTTATTACTTGTATGAGTACAAGTAATACTCTATGTGTAAATAGCACATGTGTCAACTTAAAATAAATAACAAATTGTAGTCAAATTCTTTATTACAGATAATAATAGTTTGGTAATACTACTTTTAGTAGTAAAGGTAAAAAGATGCTTTGCAGAGCCTAGTCATATTTAATGTTTTTTAGCATATACTTCTGTTTTGATAATAAACACAACTTTGCTTGCCTGATTTTAAAAATAAGGCTAAAAGATAGTACGGTTTGTTAGACAATTTCATATGTTCCAAAAATCTAAATATTTTGCTATTTGTTAACCGTCCCCTACTACTAAAATGTAAAAGAATCAAAATGTTAAAATGTACTAAAATTATTCTAACTCAAAAAGAATATTTGTCATTGTTGTTGCTAATAAATAAAAACTGTGTTTTTTTATAATGTTGGAAATTTCTGTTTTTGCTAATTGTAAAAGATCTTAGAGAAAAAGCGACTCTTAAAGCAAACACCATACCACCCGTTGGAGTTCAGTTGTTATCAAAAAAATGCCGCTCATTGAATTTTCTCTCAAGTATCTACCGCACACTGAAATTAAAAAAATCTGTTTACAATGTTTCATTATAATTAAAATTATAAAACAAGTTCGGGAAAGCTTTTGTGGGATTATAATTTTTATATTCTTTTTTTATAGACTTCTTTATCTTAATGATTTTTAAACATTATTATTATTGTTTATTTATATATATATATATATATATATATATATATATATATATATATATATATATATATATATATATATATATATGATATATATATATATATATATATATATATATATATATATATATATATATATATATATATATATATATATATATATATATATATATATATATATATACATATATATATATATATATAGATAGATAGATAGAAAATAGTAAATATTTAACTTTTTTTAGCAAATAATTTGTACAATGAATTAGTTTTTAAGGTCAACTTTTGGGTGACAACAAGTTGACTAATTTTAAGTATTTGATTGACAAAGACGCTAGTAGTTAAGTATTGAAAAACACGTTTTTTTCTCAAAACTTGTCAATCATACGTGATTGGATTAAATGAAATGCCATCCTATTTTTTTTACTTTTACACGAACAAAAAACTTTTTTTTTATATATCTTTTTTGAGCAAAACGTTTTTTTCACAATTTTTTACAATTTTTTCTTTTGTTTAAAAAAAGTTATAAGTATTCACAGCTTTTTTTTGCGCGCGAAAACATAAAACTTACGTTAAACCATTTTTATTTTAACCTACGTTAAAATAAAAAAGGTTTTCAACCAGACTTGACACTTGAATTAAAACTTAATACGTTTTGCACTTAAAAACAGCAACCATGCATTACAAACATCGACCATGTGAACTGATTTAGTTTTTTGGCTTTAAGTAGAATCAAGAAGCTAATATAATGAAAAAAATTGAGAGCTGTTCCATTACAATTGTAACACTTTGTCACCAGTACACTTTCATATGTTTAATACTCGTTTAAAAAATCAAAATTAAAGTGATTAAATAAGTAAAATGATTAAAAAAATTCAGTATCAAAAAAATCATTTTTTCATTTGTAATTAGTTTAATATCAGATTCTTTGTTTCAGTAATTATACATTAATTGTAATTTCAAATCTGTTATTTCACAATCTGCAATTTTTGTAATTTTAAACTCTTCTGATTTCATTTTCGCTTTTCAAAATAAAAGACTTTGTGTAAAAGTGTGATAAAGTTACGATCTTTTTTTAAAATTTACAATCTAATTAAACAATATTTCAATTTTTATATAATCATTTAAAAAATAAATAACATCGTAAACATAAAAACCTTGGTAAAAACTTGTTATATATAAAGACTCCAAGAAGGTAAGGATTACAACCTTTTCATACCGTTTCAAACATTAAAAAAACTTTAACTTTTAAAAAAAATAAAAGTTCAATAAAACAAAGCTCTTTTTTTTTTCTAGTATGAAAAATTGAAAGAAAAAAAAATTAAAACAAATAAGGAAAAAAAATAAGAAAAAAAATTCAAAAATCTGAAAACAAATACTGTAAACTATACTATATGTGTCAGGAATTAAGAAGATGCATTTTAGTTTGCCGTTTAAACGATGAAATGCTTTTTCAGCTCTTTAATATTTTTATTTTGGAAACGATTCCATATTGATGGACCACAGTTTGTAATTAAAAAACTTGACTGCTGTGATTTAATTTTCCCTAGATGATAGTTTTGGTATTATAACGCAGATTATGTTTTTCAGAAAATGATACCAAGAAAATATCTGAAAAATGTACGTAGTAGTACGCAGTAGATTGTAATGTGTTAGGTTTCTCAATATCTACAACATGCGTTTCATCACTGGGCCAGGTTTACTAACCTATTTAAATAATGAATTGCTTTGCATGCATGGTTTTGCTTTGTCTTCAACGTTCAACTTTTTTTTAGAAATCTTTTTTGCAATGCGTGTTTATTTTACGATACTTTAAGAAAATTAGAAGAAAGTTTCTGAAAGTTGGGTGCAAAAAATGCATTGTGAGCCATTTTAATCAAACCACGTGCCTAGATATACACGATTTTTTATATGTCATATTTATGACTTTATGTTTTTATCGTTATTATAAATTATTTATTTAATGAATTAGGTTATAATTCATTATAATAAAACAAATTTATTGAAAAAAATTATTGTTTATTGACTCACAGTTTTGCAAAAACTAGTGATAATCAAAGCGTCTTTTATCTTGCCCTGTTTTCTCCCTTATAATATTAGAAATAACCGTTTAAATATGCTTTTATTAATGAAGGAAATTTTTATGACTTTTTTTTCTTGATGGATTTTGATTATAGTTTATATAAACTAAAATAATTAAATAAATTAATTATGTTATTACTTTATGCAAGCACAATATTAAGAAAGATGTTAAACGTATCAAAACTTTATGTCAAAAAATTATTAGAATTTAGTATCCTTATTGAAGTAAACAGTTCATATGTTTTACATATTTTAAGTCAGTTTCTTAATTGGCACAGCTAGCAAATAAAACTTATGTAAAAAAAAAATAAAAGATAAAATAAAAATAATTGAATCAGAATAACTTGATATAAGTAACATCAAATATCAGTAACATTAAAATCATTATTAGTCAAAATTGAAGTTTCGAATAGAAATCGAGTAATTTGTGATTTATGATAATGTTGAGTATGTAGCATCAACAAAGTTCTCTGCACCTTGCAGAACCAAATTGAAGTTCAATTTCAGCTATATGAACAAGTTTATGAATTTTTTTGAAAAAAATTCAAAGCTTACCAAAAACTCTTGAAAAGTTTTTGAAAAAAACTTTTACCATTAAAGCGGCTTTTCTGACAGTTTTACGCGTAGGTTTTAAAGTTTGTAAAATTTCTTAAACTGAAGACACTCAACTAGTTAACTTCTTAAGCTTAAAGGGCTAAGAAAAATTATGAACACTTCAGTAATACTGTAGGTCTTTTTTTAATTCTTTTTGACACCAGTGCATTTACATTGCATGCTGGGCATAATCAAATCAATTATTTTTATAGAGGTTACAAACCATGGTTCATATCATCTAAGAAACTTGCAGAGAAAATCAATTCATTACAAGTGGGCTCTCTAATGCTAGTCTCCAACCAGCAAACAAAGAACGTCTAAAAGACGTATTTTTTCACCAAGTAATCATGTGACGTCTAAATGACTTCATATGTTTGATGGGTGATGCTTTTCAAATATAAGCTTCTAGTCAAAAACTCTGTAAAATAGTTTGAGGTTTGCATTAAATTGAAAATATAGTTGAACTAAAATTTTACTTAATAATGGCGTCACAAACTTTTTTTTGCATATCTAATGTCGTTATAAGTTAGTCAGTCAAACATTTTTTAATTCATTCGTTTGGTTTTAAATATCCGTGAATAATTTTTCTTACGCAAGAACGAAATTGAGTTAGTTCTTAAAAATATATAATCATCGTTATTTTAACCCACTTAATCGTGCTTAACTTTTTCACGTCTCTTTGTCATTTATATTGACATGTATAAAGTCACGATGACAGGCTCCATTTTCGGAAGTTGTAATGTCATTTTATTTAATCTGTTTTAATACGTGTAACGATTTTATATTCGGTATATAAATAACTCGCCTAAATAAATAATCTTTCATTTAATTCAATATGCAATTAAATACTTTAGTCGATAATTATATAAAATTAAAAATTAGTTAATTATGTTTTATTAACTTAAAGCTAATTTATTTATTCATTCTGCTCAGGACCTTTAAAAAATAAAAGTAAAAAATGTACTAAGTTATAAAATTCAAATAACTTTATTTGACAGATAACTAATAAACTCATAATCTTGAAATCAATTGTACTCATTGCTTGATTGATTATTATTGGATGATTATGTTTTGTGTAAACTAGAATATAAGTTTTTTTTTTAAATAATATAATGAAAGTTTTCCAAAACAATCTTAATATTTGAAAGTTGATGTCAAGTTGAAAGTTGCAAAAGAAACAACCCTTGTGGTTTGCGGCTATAAAGTTAAAAAGGTTTAACTAAGAACACTTTTTAGTTTTGCTTTTATTGAGTTTTTTTATCTGGTTGTAATATTAATATGCACAACTTCTCTAATTTACAGAATTATATATCCAATATGGTTTTTTTAAAAGATAAATATGCAAAAATTTAAAATAAAGTTTGTTGAGAATTTGATAATTAAGTTTATAAATTGCAATTCATAAGATTAGTTAATAAATTATGGATAATTTGTTATCCATTTTGTTATCCATTTTGCTATCTATTTTGTTATCCATTTTGTTATCCATTTTGTTATCCATTTTGTTATCCATTTTGTTATCCATTTTGTTATCCATTTTGTTATCTATTTTGTTATCTATTTTGTTATCCATTTTGTTGTGTCATTTTTAACTGTGGAATGTTTGAAAACATTTTTTTGCTTTCAGAAATATTTTCATTGTAAACATCTGGAATGTGGGAAATAAGCTAGAAATTTAAATTTGTCAATGAATTTGAATCTTAGTGGTGTTATAAAGGAGCCAACATCCAAAAAAGTTGAACTCGATTAACTTATAGATGTCATCATATGTTTATTCTAACAAAGTAAATGATTTGCATGTTCAGAAAGTGGCGCCTTTGAATTATCTCTATCAGTTTTTTTTTTAATTTTGTTTAAAGAGTTTTAAATTTTGGTTTTATTCATCTTTAGGATCATTACAACAAGCTTTTACTCAAAATAAATAAAAAACTTCCTGTCGAATCTGCTTTAGAGATGTCATAAAAAATATCAATAAAAATCAAAATTCTCATAGAGTAATTAGCTTTTTCCATTCAATAAATGCTCTAGTGCGTCCAAAAGGTACGTTTTTAGTGTAAAAAATTGTATTTGTCAAAAATTATTGTATATAAAATCAAATAGAATATTGTTGTCTACTTTGTTACTCCAAAATACAACCAAAATTTAAATTCTTATTCTATTAATATCGGTAGCCTATTTTGTACACACTAAAAAAAAGATTCTACCTTATATAAGAATACGTGATATACCCTCAGTAAGGTATAATTTATAAAGTATGACAAATCATGTCAGACAATTTTCTACCTTAAGGTATAGTTTTCTACGTTAAAAGGTAGAAAATTATACTAAGGGTATATCACATATCCTACTCTAAGGTAGTTCTACCTTTTTTCTTGAGTGGGTAGAAACATTTTTAGCAAATTTTTAGTTTAGAGTTGATTAACTGAAATAAGTTTTGAAAATTTTAGGTGTTTGAAATAACAAAAAATGTTATTTTGTTATTTTTCATATACAATTTTTATTTTATTTATTTCCATATGCAATTTTTATTTTATTTATTTCCATATACAATTTTTATTTTATTTGTTTCCATATACAATTTTTATTTTATTTATTTCCATATACAATTTATTTCTATATACAATTTTTATTTTATTTATTGATAAAATGATACTTAAAAGATAAAAGCTTCTTTAGAGATGTAGTAATGACGTTCAGAAGATGTTGCACACAGCAATTATCAATTTGGTTTGGCGTGTAGTATGACCAACTGTGGGTGCATGAACTTTATCGTAAAATCGTCATTCTCTTTATGAACTTTAGAAACCATACCAGGTCACTAAATTACTTCTTATTTTCAAAATAGGTATTGCAACATCATAGCATCGTTTATTTTAACAATTTTATATTTTTGTTTATTGAGGAATGTTAAAACAAAATCATCATCATCTGATATTCTTTTCATCTTTATAGTAGAAAAAAAAAAGTTGCAAATTGATGGAAATGTCTATCATTAAGTTTGATTCATACTAGATCCATCTCTTCAATAGTAACTTACAACATAATCCTACTGATTAACTTTTGACAGTATTCAAATATTGGTTGAGCAGACAGTATTTAAACTGTGATTGGATTCTAAAAACTTGCAGTGGAAACAAGCATTTTTACAGTGCCATCTATTCCACCGCTTGGAGATTTGCCATAGCTTGTTACAAAGAAATTGCAGATAAAAAAAATAAAGTAACGTTTAATTTAGTGACATAAATTGTAAAAGTGATTGCAGTTCTTTACTACCCTACACTGCCATCAGAAAAATAATGAATTTTTGTAATTGTGGCACAAAGATTACATTTTCTATGATTAATGGATTTATACATAACTTTATTATTAAATGCAGCATCATAATTAAACGATATTTCGTCTGTCTTTTTTTTCAGTGTCACTTTACAAAGTCACTTCCCAAAGTTCACTGGAAAAAAAGTCAGACGAATTATTGTCTACATCATGATTCAAATCATCTAAAATTACGCAAAAAGAAGATGCTTTCAATTTCACTTTTTTGTGATTGATAAAAAAATGGATGAAAAGAACACTGAATCTTTTTCCAATCGTAACTTTGTATCTCGACCTCATATTTTTTAATTTACTAAAAGATTTATAAAAATTTAAAAATATTTTTTGTAAAACAATTTATTAAAAATATACTTCTCATTTAAAGCGGTTCTAAGTTTTACAGGATTAAGTTTTCAATAAAAAATGAATAAAATACAATTTAGAGCTAGTCAAAAGTGAAACCAGAATACACTCACTATGGCTGTACCAAGCCCGTTTCGTATATATGGTGGGATAATATTCACCACATTGAATGGGAGTGTCTTAAGAATTTTAAGCTTAAGCAAAATGTGTCTTTGTCCGTCCTCCAGCAGATGTTTGGTAGAAATTTCAAAATAAAGTTTAAAATACATTTTGACACAAAACTCAATTAATATCTTCAAGATCTCCAGCTCATTGTATTTAAGGTTATGATTTCTTGTCCACAAAAACATCAAAGCCATATCTGTTGTAAGCCAGAGAGAATGAGACAGTGATCCACAATTGAGATTTGCGAGATCTGGAGAATGTTTTCCTAATTTGAGAGCATTTACATATCTATAACTGATATAAGCATCAGTAGATAAAGCTTTTTATGCCTTTCTCATCAAGTTTCAAAAGTTCTTCTTTATCTAGCAAGGGTGTAAAATTATAATTTATTGTCATATCATTTACATACTTAAGATTTTTGCAAACTGATCTTGTAAATCCATCCTTGCTATTTTTCGGACCTTCAAGTGATATAATTAAATGTCTTGATTCATTTGTATGTTTCATTCAAATTTCCCAATAGCATTTATGTCCTAACATTTCCTCAAGATGGGCATGAATTCACCCGGACCATCCTGTGTTGGTATTAGTTAAATCTCCACCTATTACTATGCATGATTCAGTAGCATTGTTTTTTAAAGCACCTCATAGAGTGCTTCAACTATCTTTTTTACAGGTTTTTCCGGATGAATGGCAAGCTCTGGCGTGATGTGAGCAAGATAAAGTCCAGTTGGCTCCCAAGTTACACTTATATGCTCCTCTTTTATGACTCTAGGGTGAAGTTTTCTATATTTATCTGGAACTAACGTTTTGGTTTAGTCTTTTTTTCATTCATAGCAATTTCAATTATATTTTCGTTACTACATTTATTAGCTTCAATAACTGTATTTTCTTTCATTACATTATTCTTAGACCTTCACATTTTGTTTATGTCAACAAAAAGGTATGACATATTAGGAGAAAGATAATCTGCAGCTATAAAATCTTTTATTTTACTAGTGACTATAATTACCATACCAACATTAGAAATATTATATCGTATTGCAGCTCATGTAGCATGTGTTATGGTTATGTTAGATTCACTTTGTTTTGCTTTAGACTTGGTTTTTCTAAGTATCTTGTAACCAGTGATTCCAATCTGAAGGCGGGGGGGGGGGGGCACAATTATCAATTTGTGAAAAAAGTCCTCTATATCGAGATTTTTATTAAAAATAAAAAAGGTCCTTTAGAAAAGAAGTGGAGGGGCTTTGATCTTCTAAGTTTTTCTTCAAGCGACCAAAGTTTTTGCTTCGTTCTTTAGTTGAGCAGTATTTATATTGTATGTATCATTATTGTTATTTTCTTCCAGCAGATCGAAAACTAGTTCAGGGTTCTGAATTGTTTAAAAATGCAGTTTCTATAATATATATTGTTACTTACCAATATTGATAAGTAATAAGATATATAATAGAACATATAAATTTTAAATTCAAAAAAGTTTAATCTATATATTAAACACTAAAAAGTTAGTTTTAAAGTCTATTTTAGATTGCGGTAAGAATTGTTTTAAAACAACTTAAGAAATCCATTCATTCAATATAATTTAGGTAACATGAAATTTATCAAACTCATTTTTTCTTTTCTTTTATTTTTTCTTTTTTTTTTTTCAACTTCTTCCTGACTGTTTTTTCTTTTTTTCTACTCTGTAGGCGAATTGATTCTTTATAATCACGTTTTTGCCAATTTGCATAATAGAAATCTCTTTCTTTTTTATCCTCTTATTACAAAACCAAAAAAGATCAAGTACAGGTATTTTTTAATAGAGGTCATGAACAATAAACATGTGCACCTATCTTTCCGAAATTGTAACTGATGGTTTAAACTGACTATTTGCTTTGAGCCATTGAGCTGCCACCAGTTTAGCAAGTTCTCTGCTTAATTCTTTTGTAACAAAATCATGTTTTTTACATTCAAACTCTATTTCTTTTCTTTCCTAAAAGGTAGATATAGGTTTAGTTATTTTTCACGAATAATTTATTCAAAGTGAATATATATTTTTAATATAATCACTTTTGAAAACAATTTTCAAGTTTTAAAATAAAACTAATTTGAATTACTGATCTTTTTGTAGGTACCTCCGACAAAACAAACTCTTTACAATTTCCAACAAAATTAGTCAATTTAGTTGCAAAATTATGTCAAGTTTTTACATTCGATGTATAATTACTCATTGTTAGTACTTTTATTAAAAATAAATAAATAAAACACATCAAAAATAAAACACATTAATTAAATAAAAAAATAAAACACATTATGAAAAAGTACTTTTGATTAGAATCTTTTTCATAATAAAAGTTTCTAGTATATAAACGAATAAATTTTGAAGTCTCGGGTATATAAACTGAATAAAATTATGCTGCTTTCGTTTCTTCGTTTTGAATATATCTTTCCTTAACAAAAGCAACATGTAGTTGCTTAGCAACATGTATTTAGACTAACTATATTAATTCAAATAATAACGATAAAACATCTACTACAAGGTCAAAAAATTAACCAAATAATTTATAACATATATATAAAAAGCATACTCACTGAGTATAAATAATATGAACGTGTTATAAAAACAAACTTTATGATATTTTGATAACTGGTATTAATTTTACAATGTAAGTATTACTCCCTTATATAATTATACAATGTGAGTAATACTCACCTTGAGAATTATACAGTTGCTACAACACATTCTCAAAAAACGGGTAATATTTTTACTATGAACTATAAAATGCACAACTTAAAGTCTCAGTTGTAATACCAAAACATTTTCAAATTAAAAAAAAACGCAAAAAAGAAACTCAAATTAAAATATCAGCACGCCGGATTATAGGAGTATCAGTACGCCGTATTATTTTAATCAAAATGATTTTAGTGATGTACCCTATAGTTATAATTACCCTATATATAAGTTTTTTGTGCTGCCATCAATGCTTTATTACTTACAACAACTACCATTCTACCAAAAAGATGAATATATAAACATTTGATTTAAGAAAAGTAATAGTTTAGAAAATCAAATATTTTCATTAAAAAAGTTAGTGAAGAAAATCAAATAGTTCAAACAATTTAAATCTAAATGAAAACATAAATTACTGGCAAATGGGTAAAGTTATAACGGTATACTTCGAAATTTTCCTAAGGAAAATTTTTCAATAATTTTTCCAAGGTTCAGTTTTTTTGCATTCTTGTTTTCAATTGGGAGTATTGCAAGCGACGTCAATTTTTTTTCCGTCATCAATACAGTAGGTTTTAATTAACTTCAACTTATTGAAACTACGTTCACTGCTGGACACTGCCACTGAAGTTGTCAGTTGTATGCGTAGTGCTATCCACAGATTAGTTGAATAACTTCAAACAGCAATATAGACTTCACCAATGATATACCTCCGTCTGATATAACTATGCTCAAACTGTGGCAACCACAGGGTGTAAATAAGGCTTGTGCGTATTCTGCTAAAATTCGAGCTTGAACACCTTTTAGAAATAAAATTATTTAAGAAACATTGACATAGCCTTGACTTCTACAGTTTTTTAGGTCAGCCTACTAAACTTTACTTTTTCAATTAAAAGGTTAGAATGAGCTTCACCAGTAGACTCTTTACGCACTGCATATCAAATAAAGTTTTCTTGGACGATGGCTATAGCTTCATTTTCTTTATGAACATAGCAGATGATTAGAGAAGTTTGGTCTTTTTCACGAAGGTCTCCATAGTAACTAAAAAATACTTGATTCTCCATGTAAGTTTTTAACTCATTTTTAAGGTCACAACTGATTACAGTTTGCAACCCTTTTTATTACAACATTTTTATCAGCTTAATTTCTTGCCGGTTTATTTATTTTATTGTCCGCACAAAACAAACATGAGTTCAGCGTTAAAAATCGAAATTATTAAAAAAATGTAATTAAAACAGAAGACGAAAAAAAAAAGTAAATAAAAGCGTAAATATTAGCGTAAATAAAAGAAACTGTTTTGCAAAAAGGTTTTGCAAAACAATATTTAGTTAAATAAAAGAAATCGTTAAAAAATATATAAAAAAAACTTTTTGAAAACAGCATTTTTTAAATGGACTAAAAAAGTAAATAAATATATAATATATTTAAAGAAACTTTTAAAAAGCAATATCTTTGAAATGGACTAAAAAGTAAAAAATAAACTTTTTCACGGTACCTAAGAACTTTGTGTACGAAGACAACCTAAAATATCTGTTAAAGTCAATGACTGTTGGGCGCCATATATATATATATATATATATATATATATATATATATATATATATATATATATATATATATATATATATATATATATATATATATAATTGATTTTTTGAAGAGTTTAAAAAAATAACTACATAATTTTTACTACTAAAAGTTTCATGCGTTTAGCAATCATCAGGTGAAAATACTGGTGGGCCTATATATATTAGACTCACTATCTAAAATAATAAATAAAGAAGACGTTGGACTATATCGTGACGATGGTTTGATGGTACTTCGTACAAAAACTGGATCACAAATTGATAGCCTACGAAAAAACATAGTTAAAGTTATAAAAATGATCGGTTTTAAAATAAAGATCCAAACAAACCTACCAGCAGTCAATTTCTTAGACGTTTCCTTTAACTTAGAAAAAAACTCCCAGCAACCTTTCAAAAAACCAAATGAATATCTACGTTACATCCACACTGATTCCAACCATCCTCGGCAAATAATAAAGCAAGTTCCCATCTCTATCAACGACAGATTATCACAAACATTTAATTTATCTATACCAGAATACGAAGATGAGTTAAGAAGAAATGACTTCACTGGTTTTAATTTAAAGTATAATCCCCAAAAAGAGAAAAAAAGAAAAGAAAAAGAAATATAATATGGTTCAACCCCCCGTATAGTAAAAGCGTTTCTACCAATGTCGGACATATCTTCCTAAACTTAATCGAGAAACGTTTTCCAACATCCCACCCCCTAAGTAAACTATTCAATTGAAACACCATCAAAGTGAATTACAGCTGCACCAAAAATATCGAAAGAATTATAAAAAGCCACAACAAAAAAATCAGTTCAAAAATACCAAAAGAATACCCACCCTGCAATTGCATAAATAAAGAAAACTCCCCTTTAATAGGAAAATGTAGAGCCTCAAACGTTATTCATAAATGTATAGCATTACCCCCTCCCCCTCCCAACACTCCAGAAAAAGTATATATTGGCCTAGCAGAAGGTGAATGGAAGAAAAGATAGGTACACCACAAACACTCATTCACAAACAAAAAGATGAAAAATTCAACCACCCTTTAAAAGTATATATGGCAAATAAAAATAACTTAAAAATAACACCCAAATTAACCTGGTCAATAATTAAACAAGTCCCCGCCTACAGCAACGTAACAAAAAAATGCTTGCT
Organism: Hydra vulgaris; assembly: GCF_022113875.1. Classification (NCBI taxonomy): domain Eukaryota; kingdom Metazoa; phylum Cnidaria; class Hydrozoa; order Anthoathecata; family Hydridae; genus Hydra; species Hydra vulgaris. Next base: position 21,338,709 of record NC_061160.1, on the reverse strand, counting down.
TTGCCTTCATGAAAAACTTTGCATAATATCATACAAAGGTACGCAAGAATTATTAAATAAAAAAAACAGAAATAATATCTAAGTGCCGTCATGAAAACAAGTTCTTGCTTGACAACCACGAGCCTAAAGATTAAAAAACCAAACCACGCTTGCAAATAGTAACATTTTATAATTATTTTTGAACGTCACGACGTTATTATATAGTTTTTTTTTTTCTAACGTAAAAAACAATGTATTTTTACCTGATGATTGCTAACTTTTAGTAGTAAAAATTATGTAGTTTTTTCAATCTCGTCAAAAAATTAATTATATAGCTCTGATATCATTCATCGAGCACTCTTGCTGAATATATGCTCTCAGCAAAATTAAACTGTTGAAACCGTGTATACAATCTTCTCTCTTGGGAAGTATTGCAAAAGAAACGCTGGAAAATATAGAAAAAGAAGCTTCATGATGTGTCTTTGTATGGGTAATCTAGACAATAGACAGAGAGACTTGACAGCATTTCTAATCAAATCAATGAATCTATCGAAAAGATTCAAAGCTTAAGCCTTACGTCTATGAAAGGCACTGAAATTAGATGTGCCCTTAAATATATGGGCTTCATCAAATGTGTTATCATGTTTCGAATTTGGGTTGCAATCTTCTCATTGATTCGTTGCTGCAACCAGGTTATTCAGGCAAGAAAGACAAATATTGATATTGAGGTAAAAAAAGTTGAAGCATTTATCAGTCAATTCGAATTTGTTTAAGAGAAGAATGTCTTTTAACATTTTTAAAAGAAATTAGCTGCAGATACTGCAATAATCAGTTCTGAATTTCTAATCTATTAAAAAGTGAAGCGCAAAAGTTTGCTGGGGGGCAAACTGAAGGTAATGAACATTATACGGAATCAACAGAAATAGAATAAGGAGAGGAAGCAATATTTCGGAGAATAATTTTTTCATCAAGAATTTTTTGCGTTTAATTATGGGACCAGATCGAAAAATTTATCTTACGATTTTGAGTATCGAGTGTCTATTAGAACAAAATCTTGATAACAGTTTAAGAATCAAAAGATGGGCTACTTAATTATACTTACATACTACTCGGTGCAGTTAAGGCGATTTACAAAATGTTTGAATACTTTTATTTGGAATTAATCAAAAAATTTGAGCAGTTTGAGCAATTAAGTAATATAATAAAAAAATTTTAAAAATTTGATATATTACCATAATTTGATATAGTATACCATAATATAAAAATTTGATATAGTTTACCATAACTTTTAGAAGAAGTTGTAAACCCCGACAGGCAGGGGTAAGGGTAGAGGTGTACTAGGGAAAGGGGTGTTGAAAAATGCTGAAATATATAACTAAGGGGGGGAAGAGAGAAATAGTGTTTTTTTATGCTTCAAAAAACTGGCACCCTGCAACTAGATTTCATTGTATAAAAAAGGAAGAAATTAATTTCTCAATTGCTCAAGGGCTTATGAGATTTAGGGCAAAGCAATAATGTCATAATATTTTTTATTATTTGTTTAGTCTAACAAAAAAAAAAAAAAATTATTTACAGTTGTTATACTTCTTGCTAAAATGCACGTTTTTTAGCAAGTTGTAATTTTCTTTAGTTTTTCTTATAAATAAATGTAATGCCGAAGTTCCACTTGCAGTACAATAATATATGTACTGAAGGCTCCTCAGAAAGACCTCGGTTATCTGACTAAATGTTTTTCATGGTTGAAAAAATGCGCTCTTTAGGTGCAGATGTTTCTGGCAGACACAAAAATTATTCAATAAATTTTACCAGATTAAATACATCAATGTCCTTATCTTGAAAATGATTGAATAATTGGATCTATTTGTCAACATAGACGATTTAGATTTTCAATGAACTCCGCTATTTCGTTTTTGATCCAAAAAATGTTTTTGCACTTGACATATCAAAAACGCTGTCAATATTGAGTTTTTGTTGATCATCTGAAACATGAACTTTGTATATAGCTTCAGAAGATTGTTCAATATCCTCCCACTTTGGTATGGGATCATATCTAATCCATGCAAATATCTCAGCCCCACCAAAACTGTTTTCCTACAGTTCCATATAAGAAATAAATTGTTTATTAAAGAAATATATATATATATATATATATATATATATATATATATATATATATATATATATATATATACCGTAAAATCGCCTAAGTTCGGTCACCATGTAACTTTGGTCATTTAAAAAAATATATAAAAAAAAGTATGCAAAACTCAATTTTTACAAACTTTTTTTTCTCAAATAATATGTTAATTAGTTTGTAAATATGAATCTATAAAAAAATAATAATACTTATATGCAACCTGCTGAAGTAATTTTTCACCCAAACAACAATTTGAAAAAATGCATACTATTAAAATCTAAAATAAGCAAGTTATTAAAACAAATGATCAAATTTAATCTTACTATTATTAAGAATCACTAAATTGATTATATTTACAAAATAGTCATAATAATTTTTAAAAGTTATCTACTATTATATTTTTATGATAATTAGTAAAATTTTGGAATACTTTACCTTGCGTCATTCACAGATAAATAACGAAGGAGTAATATTGTAAAATATTGATAAGTGTTGCAAATGTTAAAATTACCGGTAACTTTAACTGTAAATTTACCAGTTAAAATTTTCAAAAATTTCGACATTCTTATAATGGATGCGCACCATGATATTTTATTTGAATAAAAAATTTGTTCATAATTTCAAAATTTACTGACGGTTCTTTGAGTTCTAAAAAATATCAAGCTTGTGACATTTTTTTTGGAGATAAAATTACAGCTCAACGACAATTATAGATGCGTTGCGAATCCTGTGACGATTGTTTGTGTGGATCTTGCTGTTCTGGTACGGTCAACAATACAATAATTGCCTACAAATATACAAAGCTCATTTAAAGCAAATTAGTGTTTTTTGTTAATTGAAAAAAGCCTTTTTAAATTAACTGAAAAATATATTTTTAATTGTATTAACCGGTGGCGTAGCAAATGTGATAATGTAAAGTAATTGACTAATTACAATAAAAATTTAAAATACTACTACTTATATTTAAAAAGACCTTTTTTTATGTGCTCCTTATTGTTTTCTTTGGTGCCCCAAAAGAATTTTTTTGAGCCTGGGGCGACGCCCTCCTTAGTTACTGGTATTACCTGAATTTATATCGTAATTTTACAAAAAAACAACATTAAAAAAATAGTTTTCATTATTTGGGACGTTAAGTTTGTGATACGATATTAGTTCCCGAACTTTTGAGATAGTATTGAAAGTTCGGTCAAAGTAGATGTTTTTATTTTAAATTAAGTACAAGTTTTTATTTTTTATATTTTTACTATATCAACTATCAATATAATTTTCTGTATGTTTCAGGTAAAAAAATTCAAAATTTTTTATTTATGTGACCGAACTTATACGATTTTATGGCATATATAAATATAATATTTATGCCATATATAATAATATATAATATTTATGGCATATATAAATAAACTTTTAGCCGGTTTTGTTTCCGTTACCTCTTTTTAAAAGTCCAAATAAAAGTTTTGAGGTTATTTTAGCAACCGGTCGAGAACCTTTACTGGACAATTTTGCAAATAACAAAATGTCAAGAGGCACAAGTGCAGGTTATGATAGATACATTACTGTATTTTCTCCAGAAGGTCGACTTTATCAAGTTGGTAAGGGAATTTTACCATAAATTTTTTTATTTTTAATTTTAAATTTAAAAAAAGATTAATATAAATGGTCCATCAAAGAAAAGTGACTAGATATGTAAGTATGTAGAGTTGTAGATTGGCTTTAATTTTATTAAAAAAATGCTTTAACGCCTTTGATTTTTGAATGTTTTATATATATTTTAAAGATTTGTTTTTAGGTTATTCTAAAATAGTATAGTTTACCATTTTCTGTGTTCCTATTGTAATGTTGTTGTATTTTATTTATTTTAATGAAAAATTTTAAAAAAGACTTTAGTAATTTATTTTGAAGATGATCAAATACTGTATATAAAATTTTATAACTTTCCGAAATTGGGGAGTTTTAGGATTTTTAGTTCATAAAATACTTGATTGCAAACTTATTTCATTCAATCAATCAAATTTATTGACAGGCTCAAGGCCCAAGATAAAAAATATACAATGATTAAAATAAATAATGTTAAATCTGAATTGGTTGGGATTCCAATAAAACTTTTATTAGCAGGTGAAACAAAAATATGTTTCAAATCTTGGGGAAAGTTGTAATCAAAGCAATTAGACGATAATTAGCAGAATCAGAGATATCACCATTCTTTTCTTTATCGCTAGAGAAATAACAGTTTGAAGTACCAATATGTTCATGACAAACCAAAAAAAAACAAAAAACAATGATAATATATTAAAATAATTCAAGCTAGCATAAAGATAATGTTTCAACTGAAGTCCACAATGGTCAGCTGCTTTTCCACAGGTCATATAATTTATGATAAATAGGACTTCATCAGGATTGACAATTTGGACATCATCCTTAAAAAGATTATAGTGTTTTAACATAAAGGTATCATTTATATTGCATGTTGGCTTGACTGAGTTAAACAGGGTGCAATAGTTATTATATCACATGTGGTATATATTTTCAGGATCTGAGGCAATAGAAAGTGGAAGGCTACATTTATTTCTGAAAATACAGGTCGCAGTAGACCAGAAACTAGTATAGTTCTTATTTGCTTAACTGTTTGCCAGCTTTTCTGTTTTTATAGTATTTTTTTTACAGCAGTGAATGACATATTTATATAAAGCTCTTTCATTTTTAAAGATTGAAGATTGGACTAAATTTTGTTTTGTTATAGCTACGCCATAGGCAAAATGCAAATGTTATTAATCTAACCTGGCATAGGTTGTTTTTTATTGAAATCTAATTTTGAATGGTTAAGACACTAATGTGAAGATTGAGTAAGACATTTAATGATAGATGCTTACCTAAAATAAAATTAAAATTTTTGAAAAAAAAATCACTTTTAATGACTTATTAGTTTTCTTTTTGAAGATGTTTGTTACATTAGTCCAGTTAAATTTTGAAAAATTTTGAAATTTTCATAATTTAAATTTTCATAATTTATTCTTTGAATTTTTTTTCATGAAAAATACATCTTTTAAGAGGATTGATTTTGAATCTATAAGAGGGATGTATTAAAAATAAAGGCAAATAATCTGATACTGTAGTCGTTAGGTTTCTATAAAAATATTTAGTTGAATTATTAAATTTGTTATTAATTAAAGTTTTCAAGTAATTTGTTATCCTGGTTGGCAATGAAACGAAGGGAAGAAAGGTATTCAAAACAATGGAATTAATTTAAACATAAAAGTTGTTATTTATGTTAATTTATGATTAAAAACCTTTTTACTTAACTATGTCTAGAGTTGCTAAACTATTAAGCTCTACAACACATTAATGATTCAATATCTGATTCTAACAAATTCTTACAGCATTGCCATTTCATTTAATTGTGAAAGATTCATCCAATGTAAGACATTCTGCCAATTTTCTCAAAATTTATGCAAAATTGAATAAGACTACTTAGTCTAATTGAAGTGCATAAATTGTAATAAAAATATAGTTGTTAATTATTATATTATATATATATATATATATATATATATATATATATATATATATATATATATATATATATATATATATATATATATATATATATACTTATATATATATATATAAGCATATTACTCATTAGTAATATAGACATATTACTCATAAATACACTTTTGTTTAGTTGTTTTAATTGAATTATACTTAAAATATATAAATTTATTATTACAAAAAAAAAGAGTTTGAATCTTTCCATTTATTTGTCAAATGTTCTATTTTTAAAATAGAATATGCATTCAAAGCAATTAATCAAGGAGGTACAACTTCAATCGGAGTTCGTGGAAATGACTGTGCTGTTGTTGTAACACAAAAAAAAGTTCCTGTAAGTTAATTATAGTATATTAAATTTTATTTAATAATTAGTAATGACTAACAAAGGTAGGGGATTTCTGTAGGGTGTGAATTGAATTAATTTCATTACATACTTTTTAAAGAACAAGTTTTTTTGGTATCTTTTCAATGTAGATACTATTGCATTTCCTACAAAGATTTTTTTTTATACAGATACATAGAGTTCCTGATATTTCTAGTAATTTTTAGTTTTCTGAAATGTGTGTCAAAAATATATATTTTAAAAGTATTTTAAATTATTCTAATATTTCAAGCTAATTTTATAAGGGATACTTATGCTTTTTATTTATAAAAGAGTTTTACTGACCTTTTTATACAGAATAAAAATTTACAATTAAAATATTTTGTACAGGAATTAATGCAACATTCCATCATTATATTATTGTAAACCTTAAGGTGTCTTAAAAATATATTATAAAATTATTTATTTTTTTGAAATATAAAGATTAGTCTTTCCATTATGCATAAATATGTGCATGTCAATGAGATAGGTCTATAATTATTTAGATTCGCAGTAGCTCTTTTTAAAAAAATTATAGAAAAAACCAGGGAATTTTGTTTTTGTAAAAAACTTAACTTGAAATTGGCATGAAATAGAAAATAAAAGTGGACAACAAATGAACTAATATACTAATAAAATAGCTAGTATACTTTTCAGAAGTATACGAGCTATACCATTAGAACCATAGGATATGCTGGTTTTAATCTCTGTTAAAGGTTTAGGCACTAGTTTTGGTGAAAATATTTTTGAATCATTTACATAACTATTAGTAAGAGGAGAATATTTTCACCTTTTGTAAAAACACTTCCAAATTGTTAGTTTTAAACACGTCAGCAACTTTGTTACTTAGTATCCTATTTACGTCAGCAATTTGCTTGCTTTAGAAGTTAAGTTGTCCTTGATATTTTTGTCAATTAGAGGATAGAAATTTTTAGTTGTTTTAATTTATCATATGCTGTTTTGTGTTGAATTCTTTTAGTTATCAACAATCTTTTTCGTAAGTTTGCTTTAGAATTTAACGTTTTAAAAATAAATCTTGGATTGTGATTGCTTTTTTTGATAAGATGAATCTTTTTAATTGAAACAAGTTGATAATTATTGTGAAAATAATGGGAGAAAATGTTCCAAGGATCTCCAGTTGTTAAAACATAACAAAATTCACAATTGGTATTTGAAAAACATCATCATCAGCATTAACAAGGTCATTAAAATATTCAAAAAATTTTTTGGCTGTTTAAATCATTCGTATTTATAAAGAAATAGACTGTGTTATGGTTGCTGGTGCTGAAAAAATACTCAACAGAAATAAGACTAAACCAGAAAACATTATTTGAAAAGATAAGATCAAAAATGCTGTTTTTACAAGTGGGTTCTTGAACGTTTGTACAAACAATAACTATTGACTAAATTTTAAAATAAGATGAGCATTTTTTATTTGGTGATGTGTAATTCAGCCATTAAATTTTTGGTCAATTAAAGTTGCCAACAATAACAAATTGAAATACAGAGTGACACAATTTATATATTATCAAAGTTATAAGTTTGATATTAGCCATATTGACAATGGAGTAAAAAAATGGGTAGTAGCATGTGGTTAAACAAAGATTGTTAGAACTAAAACTTAACTTTTTCTGCATAGAGGATCATATATAAAACAATTTATATTTAAAGATATTATGGATACACACATTTTGATTTTAACAATTTAATTTAATCAGATATACCATTATTAATTTGCTTTGCTGTTTAACCATAAAATTTACCAAAAACAAGCTTGATCAGAGATAGCGTGGAATTACACCTGACTGTCCTTATAATTTTTTGTTGTGACAACTTGCTTATGGCTTGTCAGATGTTTTATGAATATTCAAGTTAATGTAGGTCCAAATAAAAATATAATTCTGACAATTATAACTAATTTGTGGAATATAATGATTCGTTATTAACAAAGCTTATCTTTTAAAGATAAAATTTTAAGCCACTTTTTATTGAAACAATAATGCTTTATTTTACACATAACAAAAAAAATTAGTTCGCTATTTTTTCAATTTTAATAATGCAAACCTTTAAACGATAAAATTAAAATTTTTTTAAATTTTCATTAATTATAAAGATATATACTATTGTTAAAATATTAAAAATTTTTACTAAGTTTTTTTTTTTTAATTCAAACAGCAATGAAAACTACTGCAATTTTAGGACTTAAAAAAAAAATCAATAGTTATTGTTTGTACAAAAATAACAAACAGCAATGAAAACTACTGCAATTTTAGGACTTCAAACTTGGTAATTCCAATAAAAAACACTGGGTAATTTGAGCATGTTCACATTCACAAAAAATGATATCTTTAAATAAATTCAAAACTAAATGCATTGTTTTTCAAACAAAAGTGGAACGGATTTCTAGATAACATATTTTTCTTTATAAAAAATTTCAATATTTTAGCATCAAAATTTTGTGCCACACATTTATTCATGTGAGATAATAATATTTAAAAATTGCTAAAAATTTTTAAAGTTTTAATTAAATGAGAGCCGCTAATTACTGCATATATATTTGCTCTAATTATACTGATTTCTTTTATAAGCACATAAAGTCGGTTCAAAACATACAAAGTAACTTTAACTTCACTGCTTACATTTTAGAAATTTATTAGTATGCTCATATTACCCCAATTAAACTCTACATAGTAAATTTTATTAGTAAAATATATAATAAGTTTAGTAAGTTATATAAAAATTATATTTTGTATAAATTATATAAAGTTTATTTGTAAATATATATTAATTTTTTTATTTAAAAAGTCTATATTTTTTATAAAAATCTTTTAAAACAGTTTGTATCGCTGATAATATAAACAACGAGACTTTGAACTACAATCGTATTTGCAACAATGACATACTTATATAACTAGATGCAGGACTTTTTGAAATACAGCAAAAAACTTGTATTCTCAAAGCGTAACAAGGAAAATATGATATATGCTTAATATTACCTGAACACAAATTTTAAAAAAGGTTTTATAAGTTAATTTTTTATTATAAATTTTATAATATAAAAGTTTATGATAATTTTTTTGTAACAATCATTAAAGTTAATAAAACTAATAATCAAATAAACAGATAGGAATATATGGGTGATTGAACACCATGCCAGAGGCTTAAACAGAACACAAACTTACATGTACTTACTTACAGGTGAATATACACCACACCAGATGTTTAAGCAGAACAAAAGTGTATAAAAATACTTAAAGGGAGCCAGCATTGCGCCAGAAGTTAACTAGAACAGAGTTAGAATTAAAAAACCTGCTCACTAAACATTATCAGCAGTATTGTGAAGCAGTTCTGCTTCCTCTTTATAAATTATGTTAACCTTTTTAGTTATATATATATATTGTTGTGTATATATTAATTTATAATATTTAAGTAATTTTCAAAAAGTTTCAAGTCTCTAAAGCAAAAACATTTGAGTTTACTTCGTTTCCAAAAATTGAAGTTTTGAAGTTATTAATTCATAATTGTAAACGTTATTTATTAAAATCTTCACATTCAGTTATAATTTTTTGAGCTTTGTTTTGTTTTAGTTGAGGTTATTTTTTTTCGGTTGTTAAGATTTCTTTCGTTTTTTTAATAAAGGTTTTTTTATAATTGTTCTTTGTTAAGCTTTCTGTCTAGTTAAGCTATTTTCGCTCAATATTTTAAATGTTCTCAAAACATATAAGAAGCAGCAGTCATGTTGTTGCAACAAAATATTATATGCATTGTCAGGAATAGCATGTGATTGCATGCCATTTCCAATTAAGCCGATACAATTTATTTAAAAAATAACTAAAGTTAGTTGTTTATCCATTTTCCATTTAAGCTTTATTATTTGATGAATTTTTTTTTTATTATGGCTGAATATATAATGATTTTATTTTTTATGATTAAGATTATAAAAATAGTTAATTATAAATGTTTTTAATAAACATATATTTAATTTAAGTAAAAAACCATACTGCAGAAACAGTTATTTATGGATGAATTCTGATTCCAGAAATTTTAATAAAATGTTGTAACTTAATCATTATTAATTATATATATATTTTTTTTTTTAATAAATAAAACTGTGAACAAACCAAATAAAACTATAAAAAATAATTATAGTATTTTATTGCAATCAAGTTAAATTTCAATTTAAAATCTATCATTATAAAAATAAGGAAATGTAGCCCAAAATAACTTAAATTTGGAAAGATCAAATTAAAAAACAATAAACACTATTTTGAAAAAAATTTAATTTCAATCAATAACATGTAAAAAAAAAAAAATTTAGTTATTATTACTACTTAAAATAAATTAAATTAAACCAAAAAGTACCCAAAAATGAAAATTCTGGTTAAGTTTGTGTACACAAACTTATAAAGTGTTGATTTTTTTCAATATAAATTAATGTTGGTAATGTATCTAAAGAAAAAAAAAGTTGCTACAGCTTCAAAAAGAAGAAAATACCCAAAAAATAGGGAAGGGGGGGGGCTTGTAAGTTTTCTATTTTGTATTCGTAATTAAATATGCGTATTGGAATTTATGAACAAACAAAAAATGTTTTTTAAAATTAAACTTCTAATTATATTTATCAAAATAATTATATAAAATAGTTTTTCTTTTCGTAAAGCTCATTTATCTAAAAAAAGGATAAATTTTTGCTTTAACTAGCGAACTATTCAAGTTTTAGTAAAATATTTTGGTAATCTACCATTTCTACCATATATACTTACTGTTTTTAATTATTATTTTTATTTATTATGAAAAGGTTACTTTTAGGACAAACTACTTGATGCCTCTACGATGACACAAATGTTCAAAATAACATCAACAGTTGGATGTGTCATGACTGGAATGATGGGTAGGATGTCTTTTTTTGTATTTATTGATTATTTATTAGAATAGTATGTTTCAGTATTTTGTACACAAAATGTATATAAATAAAACATTGTTTTCACTTTGATCGTAGGTTGGGTATATTAGTGTGTTATATAGTATGTTGGTTAAAGATTTTAATTGTAGCATTACTCTTTAAAAATAATTTTATTTTGAAATAAAAATTAAATAAAACATGAATGCTAGAATTTGTTCATCAAAATAAATTTGTTTGAATATTCATGTTTTATTAAGAATAACTTTTTTTGTTTGTTTTTATAGCTGATTGCAGGTATCAAGTGCAGCGTGCCAGGATGATTGCAGCTGAATGGAAATACAAGTTTGGTTATGATATATCTGCTGAAATGCTTTGTAGAAGAATAGCTGATATATCTCAAATTTATACTCAAAATGCAGAAATGAGACCTTTAGCTTGCTGTAAGTTAATGATTTATATGTTTAATTAAATATACTTTACTATTCTTAAATATAACAAATTATATAATATATATCAATAGTTAATATTAATAATATTAAACTTGTTATAAGTGGCTTGTTAAATAGGTTGTTATGAAAAATAAAAGTTTGTCATAACAACCTGTTTTAAGTTTAGAGCTATTTTATTTAACAAGTTGTTTGATGCTCTAAAATGATAAAGAGTTTTGCATCACACACTTAATTGACATTCAGAAATTTTAATATTAATTTTGATAATATTATTGATGAGGACCAGCCATAGATAGTAAATTGTTCATTGACATCTATCATAAATTTTTATAAAGCTTTTGTACCCAATTCACACAAAATGACTTGATAAATAATATTAAAATAATCTTTTGACAATATTTTATCAAAACAGCTTTTATTATTCTGGAGTTAAATTAAAACCAGTTTTAAATTTGGTAGAAATGATTAAATATAAAAATTAAAACTGCAATTAAAATTTGTTTTACTGTTGGTGTTAATGGGGTATTATTTAATTAAAATGCTTTTTTTGTTAAGATTTACTTTTGGGTTGGATACCTGTCTATGATTATTTGACTCGTAAATTTGTTTTTGCATTTTCTATATTATTCAATGGGCAGAAATTATTCTTTAGGTATGATTTTAATTGGAGTAGATGAAGATGGGAACCCACTGTTGTATAAAACAGATCCTGCTGGATATTTTTGTGGTTATAAAGCAACCAGTGCTGGTGTCAAACAAAATGAAGCCAATAGTTACTTAGAAAAAAAATTTAAAAAAAAAACTTCATTTACATCCAAAGAAGCCATTGAGGTGTGTAGATTTTATTTAAATATTTACATTTTTTTTCTTTCTTATTTTTTGAAATACTAGATTTTTTTTTGTATGATGAAATATTTTATATATTTTAGTAATTGTATAATAGAAATGTTTTTTTTTTTTTTAAGTTCGGTTTCTAGATTTTACTTTATTTTAATAACTTTAATAATCATTCCCGTGCTCCAAAACCTTTTGAAAAAAAAAAACATTTGGCAAATAGAGTTTTGACAAGATTATAAATACAACATCGATAGATTCAATTACTTAAAAAAACTTGGAAACTTTAAAACATATTGTTGCTTCAATAACTGCTGGTGCAAATTTTATGTTAGTTTAAATATGAAAGTCCTTTTCACTTTGTGTAATGCAAATCATGCATTACACATAGTGAACAGGACATTCATGCAAATGCGGTGATCAATACTTTCTGCAAGAAAGAGTGACAAACTGGATTTTTGTGAAGAAGTATGCGATGATGAAGTTTGTTAATTACTTTTAGATTAGAAAAGAAACTGAATTGAAGTTGAAACTGATGAACTATTTGTTAAAAATTATAACTAAGACCATTTGATTTTTATTTATGATTTATTCTTCAACAAAATTATAAACAGGCCATAAAAGAAATTCAAAAAATGATATTAAAATGGAAATTACTTTAATAAAAGATAGTAAAACCAGATAGAGTACTCATAAAGGTTTCTAGAAAATAGTTGAAAGGTTTGTCGAGCTGTTTGCTGTATAAAAATCAGTCTCAATTAATTAAATACTGTTAAAATAATTTTAATACTTATAAGGATATATTAACAGTCTCCTTTAAAAGTTGCTATAAAAGCACTAAGCAAAAGAGATGCCACATTATCATATTGAAAAAACGATTGTCATATTTTTAATGAACAAGTGTAGATAAGCTGTGCTTAAATTTCTGAGACGTTTTACTCAAACGTTTAAATCAGTTAAGACATAAACTGTAGGTTTCACTTTTGATGTTTCTGCATAATTTATCTTCATCAAAAGAAAATACATGGTTTCCATTTCACTAAAAAACGTGACATTAAGCATATTTCAAAAAACAATTTAAACTTATTCCCAACATAAGCAACTACAGGGCGAAGTAATGGTAAAGAGAATGCAGAAATTTTATACATTGGGCCTGAACATGAACCTCATCTGTTTCCTATGAGTTGAATTTAGCAAAACAGAAAATTCTTTAATGCCAATCAATGGGGATAATTTTATTTCTTTAAACAAATTTCAAAAATATGAAGCCACTAGAATAAGATTTAAAAGTTTGGATTTATTATATAATGCTCTTCTAACAGTAAAACTAACTTCCACAGTGAGTGTTATTAATATTTTCAATCATGGTGTCAAATTAAAGAACAATACTGAACGACGAATCTTTAAATGCATATATTTCTGAAGAGTATTTTCAGTTTAATTTATAAACGAATGATAAATGATTTTTTTTTTAATTCATGTTTTTTTGCAAATTATTTAATTATTCCAATCAAATAATTATATAAAAAAATAGTTATTCGTATATGTGAAAAGTATGAATATGCAAAAACTAGAAATGGTGTTTAACCTTATTCTAATTTTATATATTCTAAAATTTAAAATGAAAAAAGTTGTTGAGCCATGCTAACGTTGAGTTTATTAATCATCTCGTGTTTTATTTATTAATAGACTGCAATTGGATGTCTAATGTCGATTTTATCTGTGGATTTTAAGCCATCTGAAATCGAAGTAGCTTTAGTTGATTGCAAAGACGGGTTATTCAAGTTAGTAATTTAAATTTAAAATTTACTCTCAAGTCAAATGGTTTTTTTTTTTTTTTAATTGTTTTTTTGTTTAGAGTCTTAACAGAATTAGAAATAGACGAACATTTGACTTCAATTGCTGAAAGAGATTAAAACAACGCGATTGCTTTTAAAAGATGGCTACGTTGCTTTACAATAAAGATTTAGTTGTTCTGAAATATTTACTTTAGTATTTTTTTTTTTACCATATATTTAATGAGTGAACTAAAATAAATAAAACACTTTTAAGGCTCTTTTTTATTATATTTAAAAGTTAGAAAAATCGTTGTATAGGTATTAATTTCCTTTTAATTAGGTTTCGAATTGTTTTAATTAAGTTCTTTTTTTTATAATTTTATCGAAAAGAGCTATATAAAAAAAATAATAAAGTGAAAAAAAAATTTTAAGAAGAAAATGTTAATATTTTAATTATTTTTTTGTCTAAATTTGTGAATTATTTCATTATGAATCCCTTTTTAAAGGCGCCTTTAATTTCTTCTCGTTCAATAAAAAAAGACGATGAGTTTGCAACAAATTTTAGACAATTCCTCAGTACGATTATAAGTTTTTGATGTCCCCTGTTTCCTCTCTAAAATATTAACTATGGTTTGAAAGTAGCTGAAAAAACATAAGTTTCATTTACCTTTTGAATAAGGTCACCCCGCACCATTCTTTATTACACGCTTGGTCCCATATATTAGTTACATTTTTTTTTAAAAAAAAACAACCTCGTCTTCGCCCTATAGCTCCTGATTTTTATAGAGCTTTTATAAATTATAGTTGTTAAAAATAAAATCTGTTAAATTTTATATAAAAAAAACAACATTGAACAAAAATTGATACGGTCATTTCGACGATATTTTATTGCAATCTTTTTTTACGGTGTTTTTTAGTAACTTTTAAATACAAAGTTCATCTTTTTTATAACAATGGCCAAAAAAAAAACAATGTTAAAAACTTCATGTTAAAAGGTATGTTTTCTTAAGAAAAAATGAAACAGTGTTAAAAACTTCGCGTTTAAACGTTTTCTCAAAAAACTTTAAAAATTAGGTTTTTACTAAAAAAAATTTTCCAAAAAAAACTTCGATCTGTTTATAGCATTAGTCCCAGGTATAATAAATAAAATTTTCTACAAACAATTGTTACATTCGTTCATCATTTCTGGTGATTACAATATTGTTAAAAATATATAAACTTTAAACGTATAAACGTTTCTGAAATAAATATACATTTATCTTATTTTAATAAATATTAATCGATCTAATATTAGATGCGTAGGCGTATTTATTGAATGTCGGATTCAATAAATTCGAGTTTATTTTATTTTCATTTTTTAATAAAATATTTACATTCAATCCCCCCTTAAAAAATATATTCATGCAGAAGTAAACAATTCTAATGATTTCTTTTTATAATTGTGTCAGCATATTCGACAAATCTGTGAAAATTTACTGTAGCTAAGACATCTATGAATTCTTGCAATTTAATTTTGATATAAATTGAAGTTTTAATAATTTGAACATTCATTTCTGAGGAGCCTTAATTGATAAAAAACAGTGTTAAATGAAAAACCTTTGATAAGTGATTTCTACTAATTTATTATCTATGTTGTAGAATACATTTAAAATTATTCGTCAGGGTTATATATATATATATATATATACATATATATATATATATAAATATATATATATATATATATATATATATATATATATATATATATATATATATATATACATATATATATATATATATATATATATATATATATATATATATATATATATATATATATATATATATATATATATATATATATATATATACATATACATATATATATATATATATATATATATATATATATATATATATATATATATATATATATATATATATATATATATATATATATATATATATATATATATATATATATATATATATATATATATATATATATATATATATATATATATATATATATATATATATATATAGGCAAGGTGACATTAGTTAGATTATAAAGAGTTCGGTAAGAGTAAGAGAAAAAAGACGTCTAATTATAACTTCATAGGTCTTTTTTCAATTATCAACACTTAAGTGTTGATCATTTGCACATTTATTGGACCTTAATATTTACGTAATTAAATAATACTTACATAATTAAGTAATATTTACATGATTAAGGAATACTTACATAATCAAGTAATACTTACATAACCAAGTAATACTTAAATAATTAAGTAATGCCAGATAAAAAGTGTTATACGCATATATGAGAAAAAGTTTGCTTGAATATTTATAAAATTTGTTATCTCAAGGTATAAAATGTGCCCATTCATCTTACTTAACTGTCTTACTCAGATAACTTCTTCTTGCCGTATATATTACAATTGCGAAGTCCAAAAGCTTGCGTAATGCTTTACCATTCTAATTCCCTACCTTTCACCCATTAGATTATTAGTCACGCAATGGGTAGTTTTAAGATATTTTACATGCCAAAATTACCTCTGCTGCACCATATTGTTCAACCAGTCCCACTGTGCTCTATATACAGCGTAAAAAATCCCCAAAAACACATTGAAAAAACTTTAGATATAAGTAGAAATAATAAATATTTATTAAGGATGTCACTATTCCCTTTCTTCAGATCACACCCAAAAAATACACCTAAAAGCAGAGCTGTGGAGTCGAAGTCGGAGTTGGAGTCGGAGTTGCGACATTTTTAGCGGAGTTGGAGTCGGAGTCGTTAAACAAAATCGCGACTCCAATAGTAAAACTTCTTTGTACGTGCATGTACAAAACATTAAAATAACCTTATGTTCATTCTAAGCCTCAAAGAACTTTTCATAAATTTGTCAAAAAAAAAAAAAAAAATTAACTTATCACGTAATATTTTTTTAAGAATTCAAAGAAATTTTTAAAAAATTTGCTTTGGAGTTGGAGTGGAAGTCGGAGTCGGAGTTGCACTCATCAAAATTTCAACAACTGGAGTCGGAGTCATTACTTTTTTTTTTACGACTCCACATCCCTGCCTAAAAGAAACAGTTTTTATCTTAATGTGGCATGATTGTGACAGTCTGTAAATTGTTTTTGCATCATTGCCCATAAGTAATACTTTTTAGCTCGATTCCTTAGTAAAAATAAGGTAAAGTGTTTTTGGCAAAAGTTTATGAAAAAAAATGTTTTTAAGTATTAAGATTAAAACTGTTTTCTTTTCGCACCAATCAAAGTATATTTAAAGGATCAATATATATAAAAAGTTTGTAAACCAGCAATCTAGTCGAAACTAAGGATACCAACAAATTATATATGATAGAAATAAATCAACAAATTGTATATGATAATAAAATAATTATATATGATATAAATAATGAAAAAACACTTATAGCGCTTTTGTCTTTTTATGACAAAATTACATCCGGGGAAAATTTTTTATTGTTGTTCTGAATGTATGAAGAATATTAGATGCACTAAAAACAACAGCAGATAGCATAACAATATATTTCTTTATTGATTTTATCTCTTTGTTAACATCCTCTTTGAGAAGACAACCAAGTTTGCGTTCCGAGTCACAAGTACTTCTTTTTGATAATATTGAGTTGTTGATTCATTTACTCAATTAAATGAACCAATAACAAAAATTTGATGCAAACTATTATTATCTTAGAATAATAACGGTAAAAAACAGGATTACATCAAGAATAACATATAATCGAAAAACTATGGCCGCGGACAACTTTTTTAAATGAAGCGCGCAAGCACCCAGCGGGCACGGCAACGTCCATTTGACGTCGAAAGGACGTCTTTTTTGGACGTCCGGAACTGGTTCGAAATGGCAACGCCAAGTGACGTCTTTTTAAGACGTAATTAGAACGTCTTTTTATGACGGAATAAAGACGTGTTTTTAGACGTCTAAAATACGTGAATTTAAGACGTTCAGAACTAGTGCTAAATGGAAACGCCGAATGACGTCTTTAAATAACCTAATTTAGACGTTCTCATTTCGACGTTAAAATACGTGTTTATACATGGCTTTACTTAAACGTAAGGTTCAAATTTATGTTTTCACAGAACTTCTTGAGAATAAAAAAAAAATAATAAATCGTTTAAATTTTTTAATAATATAATTGTGCTGAGTTTTATAAATTACAATTTTGAAATTTCTTTTTTCGTATATTAAATTTGTAATATAAATTTGTAAATACTTCTTTTTCCACTTGTTAATTTCCAAGAATCGAATGTTCGAACAGTTGACGTCATTCATCTTCTTTTCGATCAGATGCACTCTTTTAAAATATTGCCACCAGCATTTTAAAGTTTTTTTTTTGCTGTAGGAATCAGGAAAACAGTCTTAACCCTAAAAAAGTTTGTCAAGATAAGTATGTAAAAATAAAGAGAAAATAAACAACACACACACACACACGCACGCACACATATATATAATTATTATTTTATAAACATAACATCAAACATCAAAAAATACGAAATTCTCAACACTAAATTGATTTTTTTAAAGAAATTTTTGACTGGATTGTTGTGACCAGCTTATATATTTATGTATATCAAGTATTTAATATAATTGCGGTATTAAAAATGCTCTTTTTATAGTAAAATTATATTTACTTTGTAAGCATGCCCTTCTCAAATGCACTGCATGATGAGCCACCAACATTTAATAACTTCTATTTCTAAATTCAAAAGATAACACTAGTGTAATTGATATGGGACAATTTAGTGTAAGTTATATTGGGCATAGAAGCAATACATTAGTGCTTTAATCAATTCAAAAATTTTGTGTAATTATGTTTATTTGTAAAGTGAGCATTATGTATATAATTACAGATCAAAATTTTTTATGTAATTTATGATAGTAATTTACCCTTGAAAAGAAAACTAGACATTCAACCATAATAAAAAATATACTACATTTTGCAACATTTGTATCGAGAAATAATTGATCACCTTCAAGAAACTTGGCGATAGAATCACACTAGTAAAGATCAAAACTATTCTCAACATTAAACCTTTTTTATATTTCATTATGCTTAAGATAAGTAAGTAAATGAATGAAAGACTATATATTAGTTAATTAAAAAACAGTATGCTATTATAACATATATATATATATATATATATATATATATATATATATATATATATATATATATATATATATATATATATATATATATATATATATATATATATATATATATATACACACATATATATATATATATATATATTACATCTTCCCTTCCAACAAGGCTGCCAGCAACCACTATAAGAGTTTTGAAGTTACTGGAAGAGAAAAAATAGAATTCGTAGAGCAAGATAATGATTGACAGATGACTTAAAAGATTGCAAATTATATGAACCAGGGAAGCAAGATAAAGGAAACGAATTCCAAAGAACTGATGTTCAAAGAAAAAAACTAGATGAATAAGAATTTTTGGAGCACTGAGGAACAGTCACAGAAAAAGGATGAGACTTAATTGAATGGCGAGTGACACGAGAATGAATTTTAGTAGATGGAACAAGGGACGCTAGCTCTTTAGAGCAGTGCCCATTATAGTATTTGTAGAAAAGAGAAAGAGAAGCAACATCATGACGATGTGACAGTGGTTGGAGATTGGCTGCAAGAGCAGATCCAACTATGTTTACAATGCCTTTTTGCACCTTATCTAAAAAAGAAAGGGCATCATTAGAAGATCCGCCCCAGATATGGCAACAGTATTCCATACAGGGACGGATTTGAGATTTATAGAGATAGAGAAGAGAATCTGGAGTAAGGAAGTGTCGAGCTCGATAAAGAGATGCAGCCTTAGCAGATGCTAATTTTGCAATGGATTTGATATACCATCTAAAAGAAAGATCAGAAGTAAAAGTTAATCCTAGAAGATGAAGGGTAGATGACTCATCTAGTACATTATCATTCATAAATATAGGAAGATCTAAACTATTGGCCAAAAAAAACTGAGCTTTATCTGAAATAAAGTTCACCAGCCATTGTGAGCCCCATGCTGTAGCAGAGGTAAGATCTTTTTTAAGCTCAGATACCCCCTCCAAGCAATCAGAGAGTGTAGACTTCTTACCATGACAAGAATAAATGGTAGTGTCGTCAGCGAACAATGCCACCTTAGATGTGAGAATATCTGGAAGATCGTTAATGTAAATTAAAAATAACTAACTTAAAATTTTACTACATCTTTTGAACTACAACTTTCGAAAGAGAATTCTTAAATGTTCTTTTTTTCTTGCTGAATTGACTAGGTACCTATTTTGAGTATTGAGGAGTATTTAAAAATTAATTTATAAAGAAAGACGATCTCGATAGTTAAAATAACTTACAAGAAACTTAAGTTATTACAAGAAAAAATATTACTTACATTAATCTTTGTAAAACTTGTAAGATTTATCATTGACTTCATATATTTTCTTTAACTTTTTTTTGGGAAAAGCAAAACTTTGAATCACAGACTTTCAAATTTTGGAGGAGCTTAATGAATTAAAGAAGTTGTTACTAATAAAAATTCATTAAGGAATATTACATAAAATAAACTATACTAAATTACCATTACATAAAATGAACTATAGCCAAAACCATTGTTTTATTTTTTAAAAACCGAAGGCAAAAATAAAAATGAACTTTAGGGTTAAATACATTTAATCAAATAAAATTTCTTTAATTTAAAACAAAATTAAATACAAAAACCACTAACACATCAATTCTAGATTCCTAAATGCATATTTAAATAAATGCAATATGAGTTTTTGAAATACAAAACAAAAATGTAACATAATATTACCAAATACAAACATGTATTTGACCAAAACATATATATCAACTGACACTTGATGTAGTTAACGCTCCTAAAAATAAAATCTTAATTAACAAGTAAATAAAATTTATGGAAAAGTAAAAAATATTCTTACAAGTGTTATTTTCTTAGCATTAGCAATTTTTTTTTTTTTTTAACTTTTCTGTTTAACTTTAAATTGTATCTAATTGATGTTTGACACTATCTATTTCTAAATTTTAACAAACACTACAAATTCTACTTATTTTAACTAATAAAAAATAATAACGAATAATTCTAAATTCTAACTAATTATACTAATTCTAAATTTTAACAAAACTCATTTTCATTTTATTTATTGACATATATTTTGTTTTTTAGCAAAAACAAAATCAGGGTTTACATTATTAAAAATGACGCTAAAAGTATGGATTTTAAGGAGACATTTTTCTATTATTAAAAGAGATTTGGTCACGAAAGACAATTTTTTGAAAGAGAAAATAATAAAAATTAAGGAGAAAATAACTACATTGAAAACAGAATCTTATTTTTTTAAATAAATTTTAAATAAAAACAACCTAAAAGTGTTTGAGGTCGACAAATAATGCTGACCTTGTTTCTATGTTTAATTGTGAATCAAATTTTTTTGCTTTTTTGATTGATGTCGACAAATTATTGCTTTTTTCCTAATTCCAAGGGTTGTGTGTATGTATATATATATATATATATATATATATATATATATATATATATATATATATATATATATATATATATATATATATATATATATATATATATATATATGTACATATTTGTATATATATGTATATATGCAAGGCTTAATTTAACAGTCGGACATTGTCCGGCTAAAACCTCAGATTGTCTGATCAATTTACAAAGTCATCAGACATTTTGTCCAGCAAGATTTTTAATTCTTTAAAATAAAACTTTATTTGTTGATTTGACAAATTTAAACTTAATGTAAACTATTAGACAAACTTATAAAATATGTTGATAATGGAGGCATTCATTCCCAAAAAAAGCGCTGTTATTAATTGTAGTTTTAATGACTGTTCTTTAACAGTTTTATTGTTATATTATTAAATTTAAAATTATTGCTTATTTAAAACGATCTCAAAAGTCAAAGTATGTTTGATTGATTACTGCAAACGCCGTGGACACCAAAAAGCAAAGAAAACCTAGCAGTTTGAAAAATTTGATAATAAAAGATTTTACAAATGTGTTTTTTTAGAGGCTGAGATCTCATCCATGGAATATTTTAAAAAAAACATTAAGAAAATATACATTTAAATATTAACGTTACAATCATCCAAATCATTCTACTTTAGCTTGAGCGGTTTCTCGGTGGCATCCTGGTCCTACTCGAGTTCTTCTTTATTTATTATTCGTTTTTTAAACTATATTTTTATTTGTATTTTTTTTCTTATTATTTATTTTATATATATATATATATATATATATATATATATATATATATATATATATATATATATATATATATATATATATATATATATATATATATATATAAAAGATTAAAAAGTTCTAGTTTTCTAAAACTTGTCTGCCAAAGAAGGAGTGCCTTTTTGAAAAGTAGATAAATAATAACCTGTAGAACTCATAAAATTTTCTTCGTTGAATTGATAGAATTTTAATGACATGCAGCGCGTGGAATTTTTAAATTAAATAATAGCCCGTAAATATTATATTGCGTTTGATTTAACCGTCTTTAAATAAGTAAAAGCGAAGTTTAAATTTTCTTATATCAAGTTTAAAAATAATGTGTTGATCTTAATATTTAATATATTAAAAACATTATTATACTATATAATTGTAACAAACTTGTTTTCTTGCCGTTTTTATTATTGATAAAAATAGTTACATGAACGCCATATAAATACCTTTTTGGCGCTAATAGTGGAGCTTATGCGCAAAATTAACACTTAGTATATTATATTTTTTTAAGTAAAAAAATTTACATAACTTTTATAAACCGGTAATGCAATTCAATATAAACTAACAAGGTTTTCGAGAGAAAAAAACTCAATAAAACTTCAAGTCTATCTAAAAAAATGCGCAGTATTGAATTAAAACTATTTCATTTAAAATACAAAGATCTACGATGATAAAAATTCTGAATATTAAAAAAAAAAACTACAACTTCACTAGCCTAAAATAAAATAAACTGGGAAAACATAACATATATTTCAATTGGATAATTGGGTTCCATAAAACTCAGATACGCCAGAAGCTAGTCTAAAAAAACCCATCTGCAGTACTTTTTTACTCTCGGCATTTAAAGATCTTTTTCCTGTGTTCCTTTTAACAAAACAAATATGAATATATGTAAATATTAATAAAAATTATTTGTTTAAATTTTATTTCAAAAATTTGATCGGACAATGTCCGACCAAAAGTTTTGGTCAGACATTTTGTCCGGGACCTTATAAAAAATTAAATTAAGCCCTGTATATATATATATATATATATATATATATATATATATATATATATATATATATATATATATATATATATATATATATATATATATATATATATATATATATATATATATATATATATATGTATATATATATATATATATATATATATATATATATATATATATATACATATATATATATATACCTTGCATATATACATATATATATATATATATATATTCTCATTGGTTACTTAGTAAATTGCCAATAACATTCCAACAAGTGATATAGTGGTTATTCATATGTTAGCCACTTTTGGCTGCTGCCACTAATGGGCCATTAAGTAAATGATGACCAAAACTGCAATTACCTATAATGCCTATATAGTTCCACTGAAATTCTGATTTAAATGTTTTTGCTGTGTTATATAATTTTTTACTAAATACTAAAACTAAAACCATAAATTTTCAAAAAAATCATTATAAAAAAATCATTTCAAAAAAATAATAAATCAATTCCATCTTTAAATATATTTTTCTTATTCTTATTTCAAGTTGGATAAGTTACTAAAAAATAAATTTTATCAAATAATAAATATAAATATTGATTTTAATTAAAATTATTCATATTGAAAGTTTAAAGAATGATAAAAGAGAAAAATTATTTACATCTGTCTTCTAAAGAATACTTTAGAAAATTAGATAATAAAAGAGTAGGATAAGTCACTAAAAAATGTATAATTAAAAAAATTAAACAAGTCATAACAGTTATAGAAGAGACATATAGGGTAGAAAATTTCCTTTAGAGTAAAGGAAATTTTCTACCCTCCTGCAATTAATATAACTGTTACGACTCCTCCTGCAAATAATATAACTGTTACGACTGGTTTAATTTTTTCAATTAGACTTATTTTTCAGTGAAAACTTTTGAACTTTACTAATAACTAATTCCTAAAATTAAGTAATTAGTTATTAGCGAAGTTCCAAACCTTGATATTGTAATATTTCAAAAAGTTTATTAACTAATATACTGGTCCAATTATTTCAAATAGCACAATCTAAAAGTTGTTATTAAAGATATTGAATTATATTGGATTATCAGCATAATTCTCATAAATGTCTAAGTTTTTCAAACAGTCAAAACTTGGTTCTTGATATAGTATATCAATTATTATACTTGAAATACTATATCAAGTGCAAAGTATATACTTAGTATATATATATATAGTATATCATATACCCAGTTTTTAACTATTTCTTTCAGTATCTGTATCAATTTTAATATCTGTATCAATATTAACACAATTCTCAAGTAATTAAATGTTTAAAAAAATATATATAAATTAGCAAGAACCTGTCTATAAGTCGCTTTTCATAAGGTGTTTTTAAAATTCTCCTTGCATCTTTGGGAAGTTCCAAACCTTGATTTGGCAATATTTCAAGAAGATCATTAACTAATGTACTGGTCCCATTATAAAATAGCACAATATTGTCGAATAAAGACATTAAATTCAAAGAAATATCAGGATAATTGTTCTATGTATCATTAACAGGTTTTTCTATTGAAAAATTTGATTCTGCATGAGATGTCTATTTCCTTAAAATTGTTAGAACTTGGTTCTTGATATAGCAATACTCTACTAATAGTATATCAAGTATATATATATACATAGTATAGTATATATTCAGTTTTAAACCGTTTCTTCCATTATCTGTAAAAATTTCATTACCTTTATTAACATTACCACAATTTTCAAGTAATTGATAACAAAAATAAAAATTAGCTAGAACATGTCTATTTGTCGTTGTAAAGAGACTTCTTTTATAACTGAAAAAAAAAAATTTAAATGCGTTACTTAAAAATTTTAGGAAGTAATAGCGCTTGCGTTGTTGATCTATTATTTAGAGTTGATAACGCTTGAGCAAGCATGTCAGAAGCACTGTTCAGTTCATCATATTCAATAATTTAGTAATCTTTGTAGCTAGTGTGTTCTTTATATATATTCTTGTGATAGCCGGCCCATGTTAATGCGCTCAACTAGAACACATACAATCATGTGCTCATTTCATTGAATATGCTTACTGCATATCTGCTGAATCTTTTGTCACCAATCTTGATTCTGGAAGCTCTATCATCACGACTAAACAAAAGTCCTCCCTCAGTATTAAAAAACATATTAGAAAATGCAGGATGACTTTTTCCCATAATCATTTTATTAATCATATTGATGATATGATTGTTTCGTCTGGTTTTAAGACTTTCCAATACAAGTTTTTCCTGCAACGGTGAGGAGTGAGCATTACTCGGTGCTTTGGTAATAATTCTTGAAGCTATTTTCTGAATAACATCAAATTTATGAAGATGAATGTTTGCTGCTGGAGCAAAAACTGCACTACAATATTCAAGTTGAGAGCGTATGATTGAAGTGTAGGCCAATTTCAAGAGCTCCTGAGGAAGTTTATTAGCTGATCTTGCAAGTAAACCAAGCAGACCTTTACATTTCTTTTTAATCGCATCCATATGGCAACCATATGCTAGATGTTGATCAACTAGTACACCGATAGCCATTCCAGACGATTTTTTTATAATTAAAATATTCAAATATAATTGATGTCATTGTATAGAGCTTGGTTTGACTTAAAAAATGAGGGGTCATTTAGCCTTTTAAGTTAAGCGGATCAAAAGTTATTGACCTTTTTGTAGTGAAAAAACGGGTAATTTTTTGACAAAAGGTATAGGGCTTAAGTATGGAAAATTTACTGCGAAATGGCACCGAAAATGAAAGTATTTTTGACATTTGAATAACTTTTGAACCTATGATACATTTGACTTGAAATTTTCCATAGTGACCAAATAACTATAAGAAAATAAAATTCCAAATTTTTTTTTTTAGAAATCTGTCAGGATTGACCAGAAATTATCTATTTTACAGACCAGAATTTTTACTAATTTATACATTTTTAGGGTTATACTGACTTTTTACTAACTTTTGAATCGTTATTACATTTGAATTGAAACATTCTATAGCAATCTAACAACTATAAGAAAATAAAAAACTAAATTTTTTTTTTTTAAAATCTGTCAGGATCTACCAGGATCACCTATTTTACAGACTGAGAGTTATTACTTAATTACTATATTTTTGGGGTCATACTGACTTTTGAATAACTTTTGAATGGTTTTACTTTTGACTTGAAATTTTTCATAGTGAACAAAAAACTATATGAAAATAAAAAACCAAATTTTTTTTTTTAAAAATTTGTTGCGATTGTCCAGAATCATCTATTTTACAGCTGAAGGATTTCACATTATTTTCTTAGTTTCGGAGAATAAAATTTGGGGTGATATTATAATTATACCATGTGAATATGCATAAAAGAATCATGGAATCCAAAAAATAAAGCATTTGAAAACTATTGCGTAATTTACAGACCGGTCAGTGAAATAATCATATAAATTACTTTCGGTCAGTAAATTGCTGAAAATGGGCTGTTCAAACAAATTAAACATATCAACTTTAAATAATTTGTAATTTTTTTAAAATTTTTAATATTTTCGAACCGTTATTACATTTGACTTAAAACTTTAAATAGTGATCCAGTTTTTAATAAATCTGTTGGGATTATCCAGAATTGTTTATTTTACAGACTGAAGGGTTTCTACTTATTTAAAAATACATCATTTAAAAACTATTGCATAATTTTCAGACCTGTCAGTAAAATTATTGCATAAATTACAGACCGGTCATTAAATTACAGAAAAAGGGATGCACAAACTAATTGGGCATATCGACCTTAAATATATTTGATATATTTGAACAGTTATTATATTTGACTTGAAATTTTAAATAGTGTGCCATTTTTTATTGAATCTGTTGGGATCATACATAATTGTCTATTTTACAGACTGAAGAAAATTGAAATTGAAGTTTTTGATAAAGATACAAAAAAAATTATGGCATTTAATTTTCTTATATACTATAAGAAAATTAAATGCCATAATTTTTTTTGCATCTGTCAAAATTATCCAGAATTGTTAATTTTACAGACTGAAATGTTTTTATTTATTTACCTAGTCTTTTAAAAATGAATTTAGATTTAAATCTTTTAGAAAAAAAATAAAAAAATTTAGGTTATATTATAAAACCTCATGCTATATGCATAAAGGATCGTGGAATCCAATTAATTCATCTGTTTAAAACTATTGCTTTATTTACAAACCGATTAGTAAATCACTGCGTAAGGACATTGAAATAAATCATCCAGAATTACCTATTTAACAGACAGAAGATTCTTTAATAAAACTAAAATTCAAATTTGAATGAAAATAACTTGCAGCAACAGAACTTCCTGAAATTTTGAGTACTTACAACATAATAGTAGGTGTAACAGCAAAAATCTACCTAAAATTGTAATAAAATTATTATTAAAAACAATACATCTAAATACATACAATAATACATCAAATAACATTAGATACACAATAATTTTAAAAAAATATTTGTTAATTCATTTTAAAAATTAAAAATTAAAAAAAGTTATAAATTAACAACTAAAACTAAATAAATATAAAATAAGAAACTTATTTTTTGAGATTTGTGAACTATCGATAACACCTAAGATGAAAAAATGAAAACAGCATTAAAACAAAAAATATTGTTTGTCTAAAATTTATCTCTTGGCTTTTAGTGAATGATTAGAAGTAGTTTCAGTAACGAAATAACCTAATAATCATTTTTAACGATAGACACCAGCGAGAAGGTAAGCCAAGTTGTCTATCAACACAAAACATCACAACAATAACATCACAATCACAAAAGACACAGACCCTGTGGCACTAAACGCTGCAAAAAACGCTGGGGCAGATATTCTAATGACGCCCTTTCTCTTTTAGACAAGGAGCAAAAATGCACTGTAAACATAGTTGGACCTGCTCTTACAGCAAACCTCCAACCATTATCAAATATGGGCACTGCTCTAAATAGCAAGAGTCCCTTGTTTATCTACTAAAACTCATTCTCTTGTGGCTTTTTCTAAGTGCTCCAAAAGCTCTTATTCTTCTATTTTTTTCCTCGAACATCAGTTCTTTGGAATTCGCTTCCTTTAACTTGCTTCCCTGTTTCATATAATTTGCAATCTTTTAAGTCATCTGTCAATTGTTATCTTACTCCACAAACTTCATCTTTTCTCTTCCAGTAACTTCCAACTCCTACAATGATTGCTTGCAGCCTAGTTGGAACAACTCACAAATATACATACAATGACTTACTGTTATTTCAACGCTGTGCCACAAGACCAACAGACAAACATAAATAAAAAAAACAAAAACTTGATCAAAATGACTAACCTGCATTATCAAATGAAATTATAGTCATTCCACAGTTCCAACAAAAGAGTAAGATACATATAATGACTTACAGGTAGATAAGCACAAAGATACACATAATGACTAATGGCTACATAAATACAAACATACATATAATGACTTACAGGTGGGTCAGCACCGCTCCAGAGGTCCAACAGAACACAAACATACACATAAAGAGTAACAGTTATATAAACACAAACATACATATAGTGACTTACGGGTGTATCAACACCGCTCCAGAGGTCTGACAGAACACAAACATACACATAATGACTAACGGATACATATACACTAACATACATATAGTGACTTACGGGTGCGCCAACACCGCTCCAGAGGTCCAACAGAACACAAACATACACATAATGAGTAACAGGTACATAAACACAAACATACATATAGTGACTTACATGTGCGTCAACACCACTTCAGAGGTCCAACAGAACACAAACATACACATAATGACTAACAGATACATAAACACAAACATGCATATAGTGACTAACAAGGATACATATATTGACAGGTATGTCAGCACAAAAATAGAAAGCATGACTTAGGGGTATGTCACCATGATGGCAGATGTCCAATAGAAAACAAATATACATATACAGAATTGTCGGTGGGCCAACACCGCTCCAGATGACCAGACAGAACACAAACAAGAACACATTAAATTGAATGACAATAAAAATAATAATAACAATAATATTATTAATAATAAGAATAATAACAAAAATAAATACAATAAATTAAATCCCCATTGTGTCAAAAATGATATTAACTGCATTTTTGTTTTTTACAAACTTCGCCCTCCACATAACCATCAGCTTTTCGCTCTACCACAACACATTTCATCCTCCACTCTTTGACCAACTCAATATCATACTTATCTTCATATCCATCATATAGTATCTGAAACTCACACTCTTCATCAAATTCATTGTCATCTAGAACACTTACCATACCATAGTAAGTGTTCTAGACGACAATGAATTTGATGAAGAGTATGACTTACATTCTTGACTTATAGATTTGTATCAAAGTATGACTTACATTCTTGACTTATAGATTGAACCACCATTTCACGTAGATTGTTAAGTTCACAGCCTAAAATTTAGAATTTGAATTTGAAATTAAAGTTCATTGGTTATTTTACTTAGCCAATAAAAAAATATAAAAAAAAAAGAAAAAAAAAATGATAACATTCTTACACATTTCCATTTTGTAAACTTTAGACTAAAAGTTTAGTTGATTACTATTTCTTTTTGTTTTGAAAAAAACAGTTTAGAGAATCTACAGACTAAAAACAGTAGTAGAAACAGTGAGAATCAAGCTTGTAGTTGAACAATCCAAACAAAATACCTTTAAAAATATAAAATCTTTATTTTTATTGCCTTGAAAACTTAAGTCATTAATAAGGAATATACTTTCACTTTCAATTTTATTTGTAGTTAAAATTTCGGAATTGCAAAATCAAAACAAAAAACGTCATAAAATACGCGAAGAAATATAGATGTATATATACATAATTCTAATATACAAATCCGAAGCACCTATTTTTTAAGAAAACATAATTAAACACTTTTTTTAAATAGAGGAAAGGTTGAATTTGCCATTTCCACTTGAACACTTTCAAAAATCACTTTTTTTTCTATAATAATTAACCTTGAAGTTTTTAAACACTGAGAACAAAAATTTATGTATAAATGTTAAAAAGTGTTCTCATTCCATTAGATTCCTCAACCTTTTTTTAATATATACGGAAAGTTTTATAAAAATTGGATTTGTTTTGGTACTTCGGAATCCTTACCTCCAAAAGCTTCGTTTTAAAAAAACGTTCCCGCTTCAAGATTTTTTCCCAAAAGTGGTCTCAAGATATGGATAATATTTAAGTGAAGCCATATAAAGCATAGTACTTTTCATATATGGCTGAAAAGAGGTTGAGTAACACTTATTGATGCAAAAAACCTGAGGTTGCTTGCTTTCCTATACAAAAAGATATAAGAGAGCAAACTTCATGAAAATTTCCTGTTTTTTGTCAAACGTCAAATGTTTTTCGCTTAGCCGTGGAATCGCTAACACCGAGAAGTTTAACTGTTGTCGATGGTTTAATCAAAACTCCACCAAAAAAATGTGATATTCATCTGGCAGTTTTCTACTTGGGCTTTAAAAGATGATAAATTGTGTTTTTTCAGCATTAATTATTAATTTAACTGATTTAACTGATTTAGCGTGATTTAACTGATTTTTTTTTCGAAAAAGACGTTCAAAAGAGTTTAGATTTTTAATGGGACGGACGGACGCGATTTGAACGTCCTAAGGACGTCTTTTTTATGTCCCTTGCCCACTGGGCAATGTCTTTTAACAATAAAACTTTTTAACATTCTGTTCTAATACCTACATCTTATGCATAGAGCGATAAAGCATGTATTTAAGTGTTCAATAAATTTACCTTTAAGTGTCAAATATCCTGTATTCATAGCTGTATTGTTCATTTTATAACTCTTTTAAAATTAAAAAAAGTAGAAGACTTTAAACATACGGAGATTCGAACGCCTATATGATAGATCTGTTTATCTACTGCCCTATGCATGGCTACGTTGTTCATGGGACGCACATGGCTTAAATATTATACATACGATAACATAAATCGAATAGTGTTTAGAACATTTCTATATAAGTTAAGTTACTCAACGGATTGATAGCAGCGGTTCCATTTTATCGTAATTTTGTGTAAGATTTTTGTGGTAGTTTATTATTTTAAAATATTTTTTTATTGTATAATGTAAAATATGGTCTTTAAATTTTATATTTTCAAATCCGTTCGCGATGCGGAAAGTTAAAGAAAATATGAAAGACCAAACAAGTTTTGATTTTGAAAAACATGTTTTATATAGTATGAGACTTTTTTAAATATTATAGCAAACTCAAGATTTTTAAAGTAAATGCAGGTGCAGAGTAAACAAAAGAGAAATTATTAGCAATAGTGACAAGAGATGCACTAGTTAAAGTACCGTCAAAACCCCTTGAAGTTGAAATATTATTGGTAATTAGTATAAAAATGAAGTAGTAGCGCTAATTGCATGGCTAGCAAGAGATTTTTTCTTAATAGTAGAGGCAGTATTAAGAGAAATTGATAAAAACAGTTTGTTTTTTTTTGCATAGAAAAACGTTTTCTTCTTCCCTTCCAATCTTTCCTGTAGTTGTTAAGGCACTTTTCTTCCGTACTTCCGCACAATTTTCAATTTTAAGACATATCAATGAATTAAATCATAAAAAACCTGTGTTTGTAATATTACTACAAACTTTTTTTTGAATCTAGTTTGAAACTATAAAGTGCTTAAATAACATTTAAATAACTTTAAAACAAACCTTTTTAGAACAGGCTTGTCATCGTTATCTTATGCAAACTGATATATAAGATATAATTTTAAATATCAAATTCTTGAAAGATTTTTTCAAAAGCAACTCGAAATAAACCACAAAACAAAGAAACAAAAACTAAAAATACTAATTAATTTAAAAAAAAAATCGTCTTTCATATACAATACGTTCAATACAATGTTCTAATGAAATTCCGCGAGTTCTTTTTATTTAAGCACTAGTCAAATTTAAGTCGTTTAGTTTGAATAGTTTGATTTTAATAGAGAGGGAAGGGACACTTTCATTTGGATAGAGAGGGTAGCGATACTTTGATTTGGATAGAGAGGGCAGGGACACTTAAGAAACAAACTATATCTAGTTGACACTGTTTTTTATAAATTTTTTAAAACATAATGATATAAAAAAAAACTAGAAAATTATAAAAAAAAATATATAAAAAAAACTACGGCAACCAAAGTAACAAAACCCTAGACTAGCAAAATAATTACATTTCGCAAGTAGGTGGGGTACACAGTTAAAAAACAGCAATTATCATTTCATGTAAAGCTTTAAAAATTATAAAAAAAGAAAGCTATCTATCATTTAAACATGTTCAGACATTAAACTCTAAAAAAAGTCACATACCCATATAAACTACACGCCCGTACATACACCACAAAAAAGAAATAACAACTAAAAAAATTTTTTAGTTTACTTTTTAATTCTTTTTGTGTCTTATTATTAAATACCTCTACCTATATTTTATTCAATTGGTAACTACTACTAAATTAAAAATTAAACAAAAAATATTATGGGTTACATAAACCATACAAAAAATATCTTGAAATTATTTGGCAACATTTTTGATGAGCTGACTTATTAGAAATATTCCAATGTCAAACAAATTTAAATATGGCATATGTATCAGTAGAACATATTTAAATATGCCATATGTATCAGCAGCTTTTCTAGTTCTATGTTCCTTTTTACCAGTGTTGATAAAAGGCGTAAATCTTTTCGCCTCCACTTTTCTTTCGCAGCAGAAATAGCCAAAATAAATGGTAATAATTTATGTACAAATAAGCGCTTACAAATAAGAAAAAATTATTCGAACGCACAGTAGTGGTATAGTTATAGAGCTTTATAAACGAGAGGTTTGATTGTTACCCCGTCGCTGGTAGTACCGCGCTTAACTTATTTCTTCGCAAAGCGGCCTTGTTTGAGAGAGAGTTATAACCACAAGTAGTCTCCTCATCTGTAATGGGCTTCTTGGCCTTGGGGAGGTGAATTACAAAAAAATATATATGAACATATAGACGATACAGTGTCAGCAGGTGATTACGTCAAGAGATAAAACCAAAGCGATAAACATCCGGGTAATTTATAAAGGTTTTGTAAATTACCCGGATGTTTTATTGTTATATGTAGATCAATTAAAGTTAAAAAGAAAAAATTGAAGTTAAAAAATAAGTATAATTTCTTAATACAGTTTAAGTAAGTATACACCTTTTCAAGATGTAATTGAGAACTTAATTGAGCAGCCGTGGCGCAGTGGTAACAGTTCTGGCTCAGAACGCAGAGATCCGAGGTTCAACGCCGGCTCTACCCCAATAAACGACATTGGTAAGATAGAAGGCCTGAACTTCTAGTTAAAAGTTGTAATTAAGAAATCGTAATATGTAAATGAGAGTACATTATTTGTAATTCCGAATTCACAATGTAAACTTAAAGATCATTATAAAAGATCTTCTTGAACATGCGTTTTAATAAGTTAATTATATCAAATTTAGCATTTGTATGCACCAGCAATACAGTAATACAGTAATGAACTTGAAAGATTGTTGTGTTATTCGTGCAAGCATTTATTTCACTAAATTTGTTTAAATCCACTTCTGGAACAACCAGAACTAACTTAAGTTAAAATAAAACATTACTTTTTATCTTCATTGAATGATGGAAGAAGATTTATTGAATGTGGTGAGCGAAATGGCAATTGCGTGACTCTGGCGCAAACTTTAGGTGTCAAATATAATCAGCATATTACATTGGAATAAGTGATTTTAAACCAAAAAAAACAACAACCGATGATCAAATCGAAGAAACACTAACATGGATTGAAAGTGACTGTAGGTGACATTGGTGGCCATTAAAACAAGGATATTAAGACAATTTAATTTTAGCGTCATCACAACCACAATTGCCAATTATCTCGAAGGCAGACTATTTTCATTTAAAAAAGTGCACAAGTAGTCTACTACAATGAGTAGTAATGAAAACAAAAAAAAAGGGCTGAATATACTGGGAAAATTAACGAACACATCACAAGTGGTCATCATATAGCTTGGTTGGATGAAACAAGTTTTAAACTTTTTTGTAAAAAACGGAAGGACTAGCCTAACAGGGAAAAAGAGCAATAATGAAAATACCTTCTTCAAAAGGTGCAAACATACATTTGATTACAGCTATCTCAACAACAAATGTCTACATGATAGAAACTCTCAGAGGATCATTTAAAGCAGATTCTTGTAACGAGTGGATGTTGGCTATGTTTAACCAGTGGGTTACATCCGGGAATCGTTTAGAGGATTTGGTCGTCGTAACAGACAGCACTCTATGTCATGCTTATTTAAAAGGGTATTTGATAATTCACCGACTCCGTTGTTACAATTAAGACCCTACAGTCCAATGTAAAACCCAGTGGAAACTATCTGGTCCAAAATAAAAAAAGTTAAAAATGGGATTCGAATCTACCTGTATTCGGTGCTGGGATTATGGAACAACGAATGCATTATTTAGAAAGAATTGCTACTGCGGCAAAAAATTCAATAATGGGAGGTACACGCACACTACAATGTACTGTCACGCATTACGCAACTATTTTAAGTATGGAAGACGTCCAAATTTGTGCTTAATTGAATATTGCATGGATTTTTAATGACGTTGTTTAAATTCTATACCTTTTCAAGACGTGATTGAGAACTTGAATGTTGTAATTAAGAAAAGTAAGATGTAATTGAGAAGATAAAATTTTTTAAAATAAGAAATCGTAAAATGTAATTGAGAACATGTAATTAAGAAAAGTATAAAGAATACAAAGTTCTTTGTATTTTGAGTTTTGTAGTCCTAATTTACTTTGTAATTTAAGGTTGGAAATAATAATATAATATCAATAAAATGAAAAAGTCATGGAAAAGGCATCTGAGGTTTAGGCAGTAACTGGAAAAATCCTATTGAGTGTCAATTGAAACTTTTTTTTATTTTTGTTTAAGAAAAATTTAATTGAGATTTCAGATGAATAATTAGTAAAAAACAAATAGTTTATTTACATAAATATATAAAATTTAATTAGAATTTAAACAACTTCATTTAAAATATTTTCAATATTCAGTTAAGCACCAACTTGGATGTCTTCCATATTTAAAATCGTTGCGTAATATGTGGTCGTATGTTATACAGCGCGTGTACAATCACATTCCATTATTGCATTTATTACCGTAGTAACAATTCTTTCTAAATACTGCATTTGTTGCTCCATAATCCCAGCACCGAATACAGGTGGAATGCGAATCACATTTTTAAAGTTTATTTTTATTTTGGACCAGACAGTTTCCACTGGGTTTAATATAATTACAACTTTCAAGTTCTCAATTACATCTTGAAAAGGTGTATTTAAATTTTATATTTTTATATAGATAAATTGTTTGGTTTTATTTATTATTTATCTGAAATCTCAATTAAATTTTTCACAAACAAAATTAAAAGAAAGTTTTAATTGACACCCAATAGGATTTTTCCAGTTACCGCCTAAAACTCAAATGCCTTTTTTTTGCCAAAAGATAACAATGAGAAAAACTATTTTTCGGATGACTTTCTTGAATGTTTATAGTCTGCTGTACAATATTCTACATTTAAATTCATAGCAACTATTGTCTAAGCAGGAGAATTGATAGGGGCCCATCTCACCTTAAGGGTCTGTTTTAGAACACTTTCCCCTAAAATAAAAATGTGCTTTAACTAACCATCGTTATTCGAAACTTAAAATGTAAAAACGTAACATTTAATATTCTTTCGCATATATTATTAAAAAACTCAAGTTTTAAACTAAATTTTGGAAAAAACAAGCTTTATCATGTTTTTGTTAACTTACGTTACATAAAAATTGCAAAAGTTCTTTCGTAATTTTCTAGAAATTCATATATTTTATAAAGTATAAAATCTAACCAACAACAATTTGAACATGTTAGCTCCATTTTCAAGCTAATTAATTCCAATTATGCAAAGAATTCATGGTTCAAATAACATTTTACAATGATACTTTTTTTAGCATGCGACAATGAGAAAAATTGTAACTTTCGGAAGCATTAAAATGACTTAAATTAAAATTAAATTAATTATAATACTAAAGGTATATTTAAAAAAAACTTTCATGTGCCTACATTAATATTCATTTGCAAAAAGTTGACAAAAAAGATAACAAAATTTGACTATTTTTCTATTTTCCGCCATGGAATTGCCCATATAATACAATATTACAGGTTTTATTATATTTTACCATACAGCATAACATTATATTGCATAAATATTTTATACATTCCATATATTATTCCAGATTATATTATCGTACATTATCGCTTATAATTAATACTTAATTTTACGCCACTGCTGCTGTTACCCATTCGAGCGCCTTTGACACGACGTTTTTACCATACTAGGCCTTTTAATATTTTTTTTTTTTTTTTTTTTTTTTTTTTTTTTTTTTTTTTTTTCAGCTTACAAAGTTAGTCGTTTTACAATACAATAAACTATTAAAATTACTTTACAAATATATATATATACAAATCGTGATAACAGTGTAAACTAGGTTTCCGAAAGAAGATCACTAAGATCTTATCATCGGAACCTTAAAAAACATTTATAAACAATATAATTTACGAATACCTTGTAAAGTATACGTTATAGTAAAGTAAAATATATATATAGAACTTTTACATTAGCAAATCTTTAAATATAAATAGTTGTTAACAACAAAACTTTAGGGAAAAAATATTAAAAATTTAAATAAAAGATAAATTAATTAATAGTACTCTAAAATGTTATCGAGGGAAAAAATTAGATTTTTAATTTTGTTTTTAAAAAGACAAAAAGAATTTGGTCGATCAAAATCAACATTAGGTAAAACAAGTTTATTCCATAGGTGCGGTGCACGATAGGCAAGACAAAATTGATTAAAATTTGTTTGACAAAAAGGTTCGTTAAAGAAATTTTTTCTTTTAAGAGTGTATTTGTTGCTGGGTTTTAAACTAAAAAAATCTTTAAAGACTGGGGGGGATAGATTGTTTTTCCACATATAAGCAAAGCATAAAATTTTTAAAACGTTGAGTTGAAATACATTTAAAATTTTCATCTCAATAAAATAAGGTTTACAATGAGAAAAACGATCAGCAAAGTTAATTATGCGAATTGCTCGTTTCTGACAGCGATAAAGACGAAGTAGTTTACTTTTTTCAGTACTTCCCCAGGCAATATTAGCGTAGTTTATGTAGCAGTGAATAAATGAGAAATAAAGTTGCCTTAAGTGTTTCTTATTGAGATAAGTTCGAGCTTTGTACAAAACTCCAATGTTTTTAGAGACTTTAGTGCATATATAGTTAATATGTTGATTCCAATTAATGTTCTCATCGAGATAAACACCTAAAAATTTAATAACGGAGTCTCTTTTTATTTCAATTTCATCAATAAAGATTGGAGGCAAGTTTAGGGGTAAAAATTTTTTTTTCCTATTCGAATGAAAAAGAGTCCATTTAGTTTTGTCAGTATTTAAAGTTAATTTGTTGGACTTGAACCAGTGGGATAAAACTTTAAGTTCTTTATTCACTGTGACAAAAAGTTCGCCAATATCGCTCTTAGAGATGAATAAATTAGTATCATCAGCAAACATGATGCTCATCAGATTAGTTGCTTTATTTAAATCGTTTATATAAATTAAAAAAAGGAGAGGTCCGAGGATTGAACCTTGTGGAACTCCACAGGTTATACTTAAACAATTGTTGTGATAGTTGTCATTACCAACAACAAATTGTTTTCTATTTGTTAAGTAACTTCTAAACCACCTTAACGCTTGGTTATTTACTCCATAGTATTCCAGTTTTTTGAGTAGGATGTGATGGTCAACCGTATCGAAGGCCTTCGATAGGTCGATAAAAATACCTAATGTATATTTTGATTGTTCAAACGATTTTGAAATTTCATTTACAAGTTGGATAATTGCATGCTCTGTTGAGCTATCCTTTTTAAAACCAAATTGATTAACATAGAGTAGGTTATTTTTGTCAAAGTGTTTATATATTCTGTTGTACATAATTCTTTCTAAGATTTTTGAAAATACAGAGAGCACAGAGATGGGGCGATAATTAGTTATTTGGGATTGGTCACCATCTTTATAAATAGGTGTAACTTTGGCAATTTTTAATTGTTCTGGAAAGATTCCTTGTTTGATTGAGGCATTAAAAACTTTGAAAAGAACATCTTTTAGTTGCTTAAAGCAAACTATTATCACATTTCCATCTATTTCGTCTGGTCCACATGATTTATTCTTTTTAATAGATTTGAGCGCCTTTTCAAGTTCTTCAATAGATAAATCAGAGGATAGCTCATCAGAGCATATGCACTTATCCAAGGATAATAAAAAGTCACTAAACAAAGTTCTTGTGATAGGAATCTTATTTGATAGTTTAGGACCTATTTCAGTAAAAAATTTATTAAATTCATGTGATATAGCGTTTGGTTCAAATATGCTAGTGTTTTCTATTTTAATCATTTGTGGGAGAAAACCAAAGCATGATTTTTGTTTTCCTATAATTTCCTTCATTATTTCCCAAGTGCGCTTGGTGTTATATTTGAATTTGTTAAGTAATTCCGAGAAATATTTTTTTTTTAAGTTTTTACGAATTTTCTCAAATAAATATTTATAGTTTTTGTAAATTTTTTCGTTTGCAGTTGTTTTTGTTTTTAGAAAATTTATGTATAACTTTTGTTTGATTTTGGAAGATTTTATAAACCCCTTGGTAATCCAAGGAGAATTCAAACTCTTTGGTTTTGCTATTATTTCAACTACGGGAAAGTTAGCGTCGTATACAGAATAGAAAGTTTTGAAGAAAGTTTCATATATGTCGTTTGCATTATTGTTTATGTTAATATTATTCCAATGGAGTAAGGATAGTTGGTCTTTGAATAAATTAAGGTTATTTTGATTAATGATACGTTTCTTCAATACTTTTTTGTTGTCAATGTTTTTTGCTGTATATG
The DNA here is from genome assembly GCF_022113875.1 of Hydra vulgaris. Classification (NCBI taxonomy): domain Eukaryota; kingdom Metazoa; phylum Cnidaria; class Hydrozoa; order Anthoathecata; family Hydridae; genus Hydra; species Hydra vulgaris. The sequence continues at coordinate 21,299,383 of NC_061160.1, read as the reverse complement.
TATCAATTGTTACAAAAATGGGAAAATGGTCCGTTATATCAGTTTTTAATATACCTTTTTTTATACCCTTATTAAAGATATCAGTTGAAATAATATTATCGATTAAAGTCGCTGAGTTTATAGTTACTCTGGTAGGGCGATTAATGAGGGGGATTGATCCTGTTTCAAAAAATGTGTCATAAAAACTTTTTACTTTATAGTCATTGTTATAAAGAAAGCAATTCATATTAAAATCCCCAAGCAAAATATTTTTTTTCTTTTCGGTATCGCCTTTTTTAATGACGTTATGCAAAAGCATGCTAAGGTTTTCACTCATGCCAGCAGGTGGCCGATAACAACAGCTAACTAATAAGTTTTTTGTTTGGTTGTTTTCAATTTCAATTGTTAAGACTTCTTTGTCGCTATCAGAAATGCTCAAATCGCCTCTAAAAACAAACCTAAGTGTTTCGTGCGCATAAATTAGTACTCCACCACCTCGTTTATTTATTTGTCTCTCCAAAGAAATAATATTAAAATGCGGAATTTGAAAATGACTATTTAGATCTTTTGATGTAATCCACGTTTCTGTTAAACATATTATATTAAAAAGGTTTTTCGTTTCTTCTATTAGATTTAAAAGTTTTTCAAAGTTACTATTTAGACTTCTTATATTGAGGTGGAGAATTCTAATTTGATTCGAATTTTTGTCAATAACATTCTTAAAAAGATACTCTTCTAGTTCGCTTGGAAAAATATACGAACAATCTGAAAAAGTCTCACAATAAAAATTATTGTCGGGATCTGAGTTTTCGTCCTGAGAAAAAAATCCTTTTTCAAAAAAATTAAACGCGAGAGATTCAAAATTATTTAATGCAGCCATGATTGTTTTATAAATGTTTAAAAGAGTTCTTTTTAAGAGTGTGAATTAGTTTACTTTTTTCTATTGTTATCATAAAAAGAATTTTTAAAACAAATAATTTTATCATACCGAACCGCAACATTCTCTCCGTTTAAACGTCTTTGTTTTACGTCAGTAAACAATTTTTTCCTGATGGCAACGGTTTCGAGTGAAAAGTCTTCGTTAACGAAAATGTTTGTTCCTTTTATTCGTTGTAGTTCTTTCAGTATTTTTACTTTATCTTTATATCGTTGAAGGTTGAGGACTATTGTCCGAGGTTTTCCATTTTTCTTTTGTCCAGTGCGATGGGCACGCTCAATTTCAATGTCTTCAACACCAAGTTTTTGTTTGAAAAATAAGTGGACTTTTTCTTCTGTTTGTCCCCAGGTTTCTTTTTCGTCTTCGTATAACCCATCTATTCGTAGATTATTTCTACGTGAACGATCTTCAAGTTTTCGATGTTTTTCTTTTAAAATTTCGTTTTCGATTAATTCCTTTTCTAGTTGTTTGCTATTGTGTTCGATTTTTTTATCAATAATGCTTTCGTTAAAGTTTATGCTATCGCTTATTTCTTCAATTTCTTTTTCAATTTTTTTGATTTTTATTACATTTTCATTAGCATTGGTCTCAAGCTTGTCCAATCTTTCGTTTAAAATTTTCAGATTTCCACTGATTATGTCTAGAACTGTTTGTTCGTGTTTTTTAAACATAGCTTCGGTTTCTTTTTTAAACTCATTAAACATTTCTTTTTTAAATTCACAGAACATTTCTTTAAACATTTTCTTTATTTCTTGAAGAGTCAAAGCCATAATGATTTACAAGGATGCTGAATTGATTTATAAGAAGATATGTATTTAAATGTTTATATGTTTTTAAAACTTTTTTCTTTCTTAAAAACGCGTCTGTTCGCTTCAACGTATTAGCGTTGCAAAAATATTTCTCTTTATATTTTTGATTACGCAATGTTTCTTATTATATATTATCTTATATATTATCGATGAGGTTTTTTAATATATATTTCTTATTATAAAGATTCTTAAATCTTTATAATCTGTTAATAACTGCTTAATCAGTAATAAGATCGAAAATTTTGCTTCATCATCTAGTAATAAGATTAAAAACTTTTTAATTTGATGATTTCTGCAGTAAAGGATAAACCTTATGTTATTTTTAAATTAGTATAATAACTTTTAAAGTCAGGTAATTTATTTAATTAATGCATTTTAATAATAACGCAATTCAAGTCCTTCGTCAATTGTATTTAAAGTATATTATTCTGTAATTTTTATTTTTAAAAGTTAGAGGATGAGATGAGAAAAGAAGACGATGATGACCCTAGAAGACGATACTGTTTTCAAAGGTCAAAACGTCTAGCTCTTAACAAAGTTAGTGTTTATCTCCTAAACCCTTGCATCTCACACGGTCAACTCTATTGTTAAAGAACAAGATCGTTTAACATCTTGTTTTAAAGAAAATCTGTTTACTTTTATAATATAAAAAACTAGATCGTTTGATCGTTTGTTTTATTAAAGTTGTTATACATTTATTAAGAGGTATGTCATAAAACAAATATTACAAAAATAAGGCTGTATTTTATAAATGTTTCTAATTTATATATATTTTTTATTTTATATATTTAGTTATATTAATGTGTAATTTATTATGTGTTTATATGTGTTAAGGTTATATGGGTTTATATTTTGTAAGTGTGTAAATATTTTATATATTTGAAGTGTTTCTTCGTTATGTGCTTATAGTTTGTAATGTGCTTATAGTTTGTTATGTTATGTGCTTATAGTTTGTAAGTGGTTGTTATGTTGTTTTCATGGTTGCAAATTGTTGTGACTTGGCTTAGCTTACAGCAAGAGTATTGACCTAGCTAGCCAAATGGTGTAATTTACTTTAATGTAACTTGGCTTTGTTGAGAGCGAGGATGCTGTCCGTGCCAGTAAAGTGGTGTACTGTCATACTGAAACACATAAATTAAATCTGTTTGTAATTAGTGTATTCATAAAATGTGTTAAAAAAATATTGTTGACAAAATGCGTTTAAAAAAAATATATAGTTTTTTAGTATATATATATATATATATATATATATATATATATATATATATATATATATATATATATATATATATATATATATATATATATAAAGATATAAAGAATATATCAATTTATTTATAACTTTAGTTTAAGTTCTTGATAGTAATATTTTATCTTTACACATTGCTATATTATTTTAAAACATCAAATTTAAATATGACTAATAGAAGAGGTAGAATGTAATTAGATTATTTTTATGCTCTGTTTTATTTGTTTACACTTTATTTTAGATAAGTTAAAAAAGAAAACTAAAGGTTCAATTTTAAAATAAAAAACTGGAACTTTCATTATAATAGGCATCATTATTACACACTTCTTTGATTCTTAACTAAGTCTGATAATTTAGACTTAAATAAGTGCAATTATAAGACTTTATCAAAATGAAAGAAACTAGGCTAGGCAAGATGAATTGAATTGTCGCTAAAATGAAAGAGATGAGCTTAGGCTAGCTGAGATAAACTGTCGTTGATATGAAAGGAAAGTAATGAGCTTTGGTGAGCTGAGATAAATTGTCGTGAAAATAAAAGATATCGGGATAGGCGTTATGATTCCTCTTTATCTTTTGCTTCCTTCACAGCCAAAGTACCTCCTCCCTCAAATAATTGCTTTTTCTGTTTTAGGGTCTATAAGCAAGTTTTGCATCATGTTGTAAATTTAAGGCCTGAAGAAGGTTTTCTACTCACATATTGTCAGTTCTGTTTCATAAATACTGTTCTGTGTCATATATGTGTAAATACCTGTAGTATATAAATTGCTTCTACGTGTGTTATGTGTAAGTGGTTATGTTGTTTCCATGGCTGTAAAGTGTTGTGTTGTGAATTAATTGATTGCTTTTATTGTACAATTTTATTTTTTAATACTGTTACCATTTTTTAAAACATCTTTAGGTAAAAAAAGAAAATTTGACTTTTACACAAAATAAGCCAATTTAGATGCCTTCAAACGTTGTTGAATAAATATTTTCAAAGAATTATGAAAAAGTTTATAAAATTTATTAGTTTCAAAAATGTTTTACAAAGAGGTTCGCTGATAATTATTTTTTAATTGCGTTTTTCCTGATATACGTAATAAGCATCTTAAGGTCGTACATATATTTCTTCTCAATTCAATCAATCAATGTAATGAGTCAAGTTTAAGTGAATACAATAAGTTAGTTGTTTTACTTTTATTTAATAGTTATTTAAACTTACACTTGGTTTTATTGTAATTTTAATTTTTTTTTTTATGTAGCTACAGCTTCTTCTGCTACAATAAGAAAGTTGTTGTACTCACTATACTTGACTCATTACATTAGTTATTTGTTTTTTTTTATTATTTTTTTAATATTAGATTTTTTGTAATTAGTATCTTCCCGCAAAATAATTATATATATATATATATATATATATATATATATATATATATATATATATATATATATATATATATATATATATATATATATATATATATATATATATATATATATATATATATATTTAAATAAGAAAATATTAAATAATTATATAAATTATCAAACACTTGATAAAGTTGCTATTAGTCTAAAAAAGCCTTGGTTTTCATACAATCAATTCTATGTAGCATATTCTAAAACCAAGTCATTTGCATAACACCTGCATAACATTTGCATATACACATGCATAAACAAGGTATGTCATTGAATGAAAATTTCACAAATTTTAAAACTATAATTTAATAACATAATTTAAAAACTATAAATTAATAAATTTGCAAATATAATTATTTGCAAATGTTATTAATTTATAGTTTTTAAATTATGTTATTAAATTATAGTTTTAAAATGTTATTAAATTATAGTTTTTGACAAGTATTTTTATGTTCATATGATGTGGTAATGCTTGTTTTTATTATGCATTATATGAGGCTATATGGGTTTATATTTTGTTTATATAGTGATTCTATGTGTGTGCTGTTAATAGTTAAAATATGAATAATAAACTCTGGGTAATTCAATAATCCTTAACTTAAACTAATTTTAAAATTTCATTTGAGCCTTTATTTATGGATTATACTCCCAATAACTCTAACATTCTCTAACAAGCTAATTTTTCGGTTCCTTTAAGTTTTAAGTAATTTAGAGTTTACTGTAATATGTTATGTCATTTGTTGATTTTGTGATGTTATTGTTGTGTTGTTTTGTGTTGATACATGACTTGGTTTACTTTCACGTCGGGGTCTTTAGTTTAAAATGATTATTAAGTAGTTTCATTATTGAAACTGACTACATATAATCATTCACTAAAACCTAAGAATTCAGTTTTCAAATAAAAACTAAAGTTTATCTTATTGTGATCTTTTTTAAAAGAAGTTGTTAATTTAAACTTGCAACAATAAATCTTGAAACTTTCACAAAAGAAAAACAATCTCACAAAGTAAGTTTCTTATTTGTTATCTGTATAGTCACATTTTTAAGTTTTCAAATAAATAAATAGACTACATAACAAATTAATGTGTATTAAGCGTATTCAATAATAATTTTGTTCCATTTTTAGGTCGAATTCATTCTCCTATGACTGATTTTGATAGTTCCTACATAGCAGAATTTAAGAAATGTTCTTAATTTTGATTTGTAATCAAAACGCTAAAACGAAGCTTGATAATCTTCATACCATTTACTCAACGATATACAATAATGAAACAATGTTTTTTTTTTTAATTAGACTATTTCTTTTAAATTAATTATAATTTAACATCCAATATATACATAGTTCGTTGAAAAGTTCGCATTTTATCTACCACCAGAACTTTAAATAGATTTTTTGCCGTTTACGAAGATAAATTAAAGTATAAAGACTAAATTACGAACAAATTAAAAAATAGTCAGGTGTGGAACAGACTTTCCACGACCCGTATCGTACGGGTCATGACAGCCAGTTATATATGAATATTGCCCTATTTTAATGTTAGGTGTAAATTTACACCTTGTTTTATAGATGATTTTATAATGTTTTGTATATTTAATTTAAATTGTCATATCTTTGGAACGCAATAATATTTTTTGTTGAAATTAGAAATCTATCAAACAGTTTTAATCTTGTTTAACCTTGCAATTCCAACAAAAATAATAGCAGTTTGAAATCAACTTTTTTTTCCCCAATTTTTTTCAAGAGGACCTTTTTTTTTTTTTTAAAAAAAAGAAAATTCTAGATATAGAGTACTTTTTTTTAAATTTGACATTTGTGCCCCTCCACTTCGAAACCCGTACCATAGGCCCATATATACGTGTATATATATATATATACATAAATTGTTACAAAAGGCTATATATATTCCAATATATATATATATATATTCCAATATGTATATATATATATATATATATATATATATATATATATATATATATATATATATATATATATTCCAATATATATATATATATATATATTTATTTATTTACATATATGTATTTATGTATATATATATATATATATATATATATATATATATATATATATATATATATATATATATATATATATATATATGTATATATATTGCATTTAAATATAATATATATTGCAAGTTTGAAAGTTAATTTCAGATTGTTTTTATCTTTGTCGGATTTTCCAAGATCAAGTTATCCTCTTTTAATAAGTCTTTTGTAGCTTTTTAAACTTTGGATTGCAAACTCTTGAAAGTGTCAAAAATTATTTAACGTTGTATTGGCAATGAAAATAATGTGGTAATAATGAAAAAAATATGGTTGATGGTCTCGTTATAATTAGAGCTGGCAAGCCTGACACAGCTGATACGAGAGTAGTAAAAAAAAATTAAAAGATTGTATATATGCTCATTTATATAAACTTATGGTGTTATTGCTGAGTGGAAAAATGTGTGAAACTCTTAAACATTGTTTTATGAAAAATATTTTTATTTTTAGTATGCTTCAAGTAATTTTTTCCTAAATGCGGTTAAGATAGCAGACTTTATTTCTAATGGTTTCAAATTTTTAGACGATCCGAAAGTTGTATCAGCATAATATTAGTTGTGCAACAAATATTAATGGCTTTTGACGTAACCATTAAAAAATTAAAATTGTGGACCTTCATTTACAAAATGTTTTTTGTTGTAAAAACTTGATTGAGCCATTAACAATAATCACTCTTTGCTATCCAGCCAGATATTTAGGTTATATATTTAGTGCTTGTAAGTCCATCTGTGGTTAACTTGTCATGCAAGCATTTTATTAATTTTTAAACACCTAGTTGTGCTGCATATCTTCCTTTAAATTGCAACAATTATTTACTGTGTAATTGATTTTATAACAAATTCCGACATGGATAGTCCTGATTACACAATTTTGTTTTAAAGTTTGGATGATAGACAGTTTTAACAAAGTCCAATATAGGTTTTTGATTTTTTTCAAGTACATATTTGCCACAAATTTAGCTAAAGCAATCTAAATTAATACACACAACAATATCTTGACGAAGCAACGATTAAATATATTTTAATGTCCAAAAAAAAAAGTAAATGAAGATTGTTTCGTATAACTTAAAGACAAAAGTTGTTAGAGAAATGTGCTTGTTAAATGGATACAGAAACAGACAAAAAAATGACTGGAAACAAAAGTTTTTTTTTGACCAGTGTTGTATGATGTTCTCAAATAAAGATGTCTTATTTAAATGTTAAGTAATAATTTATTCACTTTTTTTTGGCTTACATTAAGAATTATTTTCTTTTTTATCTTTTTGTTAAAAAATTATCATATAACCAACGTTTAGATTTCAATCACCCGACGGGCATTTGTTTATAAAAGTTACGTTCTAAATGTGTTTTAAACGTCTTTTAAACGTCTTTTAAACATTAATGTTTAAAAGACGTTTAAAAGACATTTAAAATACATTTAGATCGTAACTTTTAAAAACAAATGCCCGTCGGGCAGAATTATGTTCAAAATATACGATATTCAAAATTATAGTTTCTTTGTAAGAACCTTAAAACTATTAGTAAAATTAACGAACAAGTGAGAAAAACATAAAAACACATTTTAAGGAAATTCTTGAGGTTTGTCACATTTTTTCATTTCAATTTTTTAATTTCAAAAATTTTCAATGTTTTGATTCAATCAATAGAAAAACTGTCGGTTGAAAATCAATATTGCTATTTTTTGCAATTTTTGAAAATCAGAAATTAGACTACAGATTAACACATTTGAGCACTGAAGAATATACCTATTGATGCTTTTTTTTTTGACAATTATTAAAATTTAAAAAGTTATACTTACTTGCCTTCTTAAGTATGCAAGCTAATGTTACTGGTCGTTAAAGCTTTTGTATATCTCTTAATTATTGTCGCCAAACTAGTTTTTACAGGGAAAAAACTACTACTGTCTCTCTTGTTTTAACAACAAAAGATAATTTCATTATGAGTTTACCAAATAAAGTTGCACGATTGTAAAAAACCGTTTTTGTGACCGTTTAGATTATACAATAAATCTTCGACCGATGTTGATATACTTTCTGAATATGACTTGTTCAGTAAGTACATCATCTTGTAACTCTACTATCAGCTGTTTTAACTATTTTTTAACTGTTAATCTTATTAACTATTTTGAGTCGTATAAGCTGGGTTATTACTATTAGTCATTTTTGCTTTCTGCATATATATTCCTCAAAAGTTCACTCAAAAATGCATAACTTGCCAAATAAATTTAGGAACACAAAATAAATGTAGGTACAAAATCAAAAAGTAATTCATTTTTAAGAACTGGGAATACGCACTATTAGAAACGTTACTTATATTAGTATTACGATTTTAAAATTTCTCAACATCTTGTCACACTCGTAGTAAACCGAAGGTGTTAATATATGTGACCGCAAGTAACTTTTTACGTTTTCCACGCTAAAGTTTTTATTTATAGTACTTTTTCATCACTTGTCAATCTTTTGACGTCAATTCAGTTTTTAAACGTTAAATAAACCCTAGAGATAATAAAAAGACAGTAATCGCATCTGATTAATCCAGACCGAGACATTAGATAGACCAAATAATGTGTAACTGTTTTGGGGATATTTTTTAACTTACCAAGCGAATATTTTATTTATCGATTTACATTATTCTTATTTATATTAAATAAAGATTTATATAATTTATTTATATGTTTGTTTAAGTTGTTAGCTAACTACAAAAATAAATTTGATAAGCTGTATTACATAACTACTTTTTCAAATTAAATTAAAACTATATAAATGGAATGGAAGAAAAAACCGATGCAAAATTTAGGGAAATAATTTTAGATGAAAATTTGGATGGAAGCATGGCAGATACAGAAGATGATTCAAAAAATGACAATGAGAATAGAAAGAAAAAATTAAAAAAGTCTCGAAAAAAGGTTTATTTCCGAAGTGATTTTGTGGGAGAACCAGAAACAAGCTCATCTGATGAAGAAAAAAATATTGAACCGCCAGCTAAAGTTAATCCTGTAAATATGTAACTCAGTTTGAAGTTATTTTTCTATTTATTTTAAAAGTTTATGGTTGGACAGTCATTATGCAAAAGGTTAAACAGCTTTACCACACTGTAAAGCTGTTTAACCTATAGCATAATAACTAAAACAACTACGAACATAATTTTAGTTTTTGTTTTTGTTAAGAAATATTGTATTTTGATAAAAATCATTAATAAAAATCTATTAATTTCAAAATGACTTTGTCATTATCAAAAAATAAATGTCGTTACAAGTATATTAGAGTAAACATTTTTTTTTAAACTTTAGTTAGAGAACCTGAATACTATTATTATTATTATTAGATAATTGTTGCTGCTCATTATTATGCTAACTTTTCTTTTCTTTTTTCTTTTTTTGTTTAAATAAACAACCACAAACAAAACTTTCCTTTTATGTTTCAAATTAACCTAAACTTTAGGTTAATTTGAAACGTAGAAGGATTGCATATTTAGAAGGGTTGATTTATTCGATAAAAGTTAACAGCTCTAGGCTAAAGCTTTTAAATTTTATCGAATAAATCAACCCTTCTAAATGTGCCACCGGCTCTGAATATTTAGTTCAAGTAGTTTGAAAAAAATTTTAAAGAGAAAAAAAGAGAAGGGCAATGAGAATCCGTGCATAAACACACCATAATTAAGCTAAACGAATACATATAATTATAGACTTATCTTAACTATATATTATACTTTATGTTTATATGCTGCATTTTATAAATAACTATATAAATATTTATATATAATTATAAATTTATCTTAACTATGTATTATACATTATGTTTATATGCCACATTAGCAAAAGATCCAGTCACATTTACATTCTGCAATTCTGGAATGCAAATGAAACTGCAGTTTCTGCTATAAAAACTTTATGTATAGGCAATCTAGTCATTTGCTAGTTAGAAACTAATCTTTATAGAGCTAAAATTCAATGGCAACATCATCATATTTTTTTTTTTATAAATTAAGATATTTTAAAAAATTAAAAAATACTTTAGTATCTAAGCAGTTTTTTTCTATAAAATAATTTTTATTTATGCTAAAATTGGTGGTAGTATATGGTAGTAGTTATGGAGACATATTTTGTTGGGGCACTAAATATTCAGCTAGTTTTTTTTTATTAAAAAATTGTTTTTTTTTTTTGATTAAATAATTAGAATATAAAAACACAAGTTGAATAAACATTTCACCAAAGTTTTATTAAGTTAAACTAGCTGAATTTTTTCAAATAACAATTAATAACAATTAAAAACAAATAAAATAATAAACATTGAATAAAAAAGTTAAACTCAGGTCTGTACAGGTTAAATTAAGGTCTCCCTACTCCCTCTCTATGCATTGTATGTTATAAGAAGAGTAGGTCCTCTTTCTTTGCTTACTAGAAAAGCATGTTTTAACTAGTGTATTTGGTTAATAAGCATTTGTTTACTTTTATTTAAGGCAGATCTAAATTGGCTAATGTGGGTTTGGTATTATATTGTTTGTGCTTCAAAGTCAACATTCCATGGTGAAAATTATATCTATTTTTGTTTTGTTTTTTTAATAATCAGAAATATTTTTTTAAACATCTTTTTTATTGTTTTTTTATTTATTGTTATTTTTATAAATATTTAGCAGCAGAATTTTGTGGTGAAAAGCTTGCTGACTTATTTGGAATTACTTCACCAAAATATCAATATGCTATTGCTGAATATTATAGGTTAAAGCAAGAGGTAAAGAATCTTAAATTAAAAAAAAAAAAGTAAAATGTAGTTTTGTAGTGTCCTTTTAATTTAGTACATTTCAAACTTTTAATAATCTATACTATATATATATATATATATATATATATATATATATATATATATATATATATATATATATATATATATATATATATATATATATATATATATATATATATATATATATATATATATATATATATATATATATATATATATATATATATATATATATATATATATATATATATATATGTATATATATATGTATATGTATATATACACACACACACGCACACACACACATATATATATATATTGTATATATGTATATATATATATATATAGTTGCTAGATCCACTATCTTATAGCCTGACTCGCATTGGAGTGTTGCTACATCAACTATCTGGCTCGCATTTAAGTGCTGCTACATCGCCTTACAAATAGCCTGACTCGCAAGGGAATACTGCTACATCGACTGAGGGTTTTGGTTTGGGCAGGCAGTCTATCATTTAAGGGAAAAAAAAATTATTTAAGTTTTCAAACTTTTTCCCTTGGATTCTATAGAGATGATGGCCTTAGCTGTTTTCATTGGATTAATGAACTACTCTCTGAGAGAATCAAGAAAAAGAGTGTGCATCTTTATAAGGAGAAGTTTAATTTAACACTAAAAATATAAAAACCAACAGAAAAATTATATGAAATATCCTTGAATTTTATAGTCTATGAAGTTTAAAGATATTTTTCATATTTTTAAAATAGTAATTTTCAAAATAAATTTTAAATTATATTTTTACATAAAAGTTTACGCATAAATAAGTTATTTTCAAAATGTTATCACACTCAAAATGTTGAAGAGAAGTTATTCCAAAATATGGCACAATATTCGAATAAAGAAAAAAATTTTCCCACTCTTTCTATAAAAGTTTTTTTGTTTTGTATGGTTATTATAAATATTTTCCTTAGAACATTTTGTTTTGATAATTTCATGCAAAACATGTTTTGAGACAAATGCATTTTTTAACTGGTCTTAAAAACAGTTGATGACAAAAAGTTGGATTTGTTAATCCCTTTTCATGTAGAGTATCATTTATGATACAATTTAAATTTAAGGATAGTATTGTTACACACATGATTTCGACAATATATTTTAATGGGAAATATTATTTTAAATTTATTTCTAGGATTATACATAAATCTTTCAAATAATCTTGTTATATAGACTAAATTCTATTTGTAAACCAACAAAATGGCCATTAAATGCTGTTCTAATAAGGTCTTCAGCTTAAATAGATAAGAAAAGAGCTTTTATTCTTTAGTATTGAAAATAAATAGTAAAATAAAAAAGATAACTAATATCAAGGAACAAATGATTGTGAATTATGATTAGCCAAGCCATTAAGGGATCTTGAAAATATAGTGTTTGAAGCAATCGTGATTGCTAATAATTATATTCTTGGGTAAAAGTTTAACTAAAAAATGTTTTCATCATGTTTGAAAACGATGTTGATTCAAAATAGCCTCGTCAGACCAATATTATTTTTGTTTATTTTCTGTCAGGCAAAGCTAATTTTAAAATTAGGGATGCAAAGTACCAAAAAGGACTCCAGATTTTGAATTCAAAAAAAGATTATTTCTTTTCAGTTTTTGGTATCTTGGATCTCCAAAAATGTAAATAAGCTTATGAACTACTTTTAGAAAGGGAAAAATAAAAGATTTTAGGTCAGATGAACAATCAATTTTTAAACCTGGAGTCCTTATTTATAATGACGGCAAGAACTCCATTACTCCAGGCTAAAAAATAATAGATTCCAAGTTATTAAATTTCATGAATTTTTTTCTTATTGCAGACAATGTCTACCCATATTTTTAGAGTTTCTGGACACCAGAGGCCATGAAAAAACAGTGATATAAAACTGAAGTCCTTTTGAGACTCAACATCTCTGTTTAAAGTTAACATGTCAGGGGCTATTCTAGAAAAAAAATTTGGGTGGTGGTACCCCCCGTGCCAGCGCCTGTTGTAAGGAAGTTTGGCAGAAATATTGCTGCATGTAGGCATTTTTTTCAATTTATGAATTTGGGTGTTGCTCAAATTGGTGCCGAAATACGGGCAACGCTATCGAAAACGGTCTAGAATAGCCGTTTTCGATAGCGCTGTCTGTATTTCGGGCAACGCTATCGAAAATAGCATGATTTGACTGCAAACATCTTCAAGAAATGTCTTTTAAGTTTGTTTGTTTATATACAATTTTGAAGTTAATTAAAGTACTAACAAGCTTTTATTTATCTCATTTTAACTTTTTTTAATTTTAGCATATTACAATAAGTATTTTTATCCTGTATTTGTATTAGCTAGATTAATACCTGCTTTTATACCAAAAATATTTAAAATATAATAGTTGTGAACTTTGCTATTTTTGTTGCTATAAATTTTTTGCTTTGTTAAATCTGAGTTAATTTGCCCTTTGAATATACTATATCTTTTTAAACACAACACATAAATGCAAAAGTAATAATTAATTGATAATTTGTCAATTGTAATTATGAATGCTCAATATAAGCTTAATATTAGAAAAGGTATAATATACTTACCATTCGGAATGGTGAGTGTATTATAGCATACTTTTTGTATGATATTATTGTGTTATATTTCTATACATTATGACCCATTATACACCATTAATTTATTAAGTTTAATAAGTGGGTGTTAGTTATGTTTTATCAGTAACATCCAAGTATTGTTTATTGGATTTAGTTATGGCTGCAGACAAAGCTTATTGTCATTTCTGTTTGGAAAGTGTTTGAAAATATACCATTCTAATTTATATATTTAAAACCCTACAGTCCAATGTTAAATCCAGTGGAGACAATCTGATCCAAAATTAAAAGTAACACTCAAAATGCGTATAGCATTCCACCTGTATTTGGTGGTGGGTATTTGGTGCAATATTTAGAATATGTTGTTCTTGTGACAAAAAATACAAGTGTGGAAAGTGGTTATGTATGTACTGCACCAAACAGAACTACTCATTTTGCAATAATTTTAAATGAAGACATTCAAGCTGATGTTTAAATGAAGACATTGAAGTTGTTGTTTAAATGAAGACATTCATATTGGTGTTTAAATGAAGAAACTCAAGTTGGTATTTAAATGAAGACATTCAAGTTGGTGTTTAACAAAACATTGTAGTGATCTTAATTTTCTTTAAACTTAATTTCAATCTCATATTTTTTAAACCAACAATTTATGTTTAAATAACTAATTTGTTTCATTATATTCATTGTGTGGTCTCTGGGTCACCTGTTTAACTACTTAATTGATTTGCTAAATTTTCAATTAAGTTTAAAAAATTTTTTATTGTCATATTTTAATGGCACCTGCCTGGGTCTTTCCAGTTATTACCACATTTCAGCTGAGTTTAAAAAACAGCTTCTCTGTGTATTTTGCAAAAAATGTTTCCTCTTTTTTGTTTTGTGGAGGCCCAGGGGGCTGCCACAGTTGAGAAGACTACTTTTTTTTTCTTCTCTTTTATTTGTTTGATGTTTCCTTTCTCAACTCTTTTACTACAAAACATAATCATTAACAAACAAAATGCCGCTGTGCAGAGTTACAAAATGAGCACATTACTACCAGGGATGTGGTGGGATTAGACTTGGAACATCTTTTATATAAAGTATTTTTGCATTTATATTTTTTAGTTACAATTTTATAATCTCAATTGCAATTTACTAGTTTTTAAAACTGCCACTGGATGACATCTATTGCTGAAATCCTCTGTATTATTCAAACTTGTTACAATCTATTTATTTTGCGAATTATTTTTTTTTTACATTCTAAACCTTTCTTTTTAAATCTTTTCTTTTCTTTTCAAACTTTAAGCTTTTTTTTTTTTAACTAGTTTTACATTTAAAAATTGTTTTTTATAAACTATTTTAATTAATCTTTTGATTTAAAAACTTTTTATTTTTGTTTAGGAAGAAGAAGAGGAAGATGCAGAAAGGCGCGAAACTGAATATGCTAATCGTCAAAATAAATCATCTCCTGCTGACACAGAAAATAAAAACGAGATGAATATAGTATAACCAAATAGTTGCATTATTTCAGGATTGCATTACTAGCATATATCCTATTTTATGGAAAAGTGCTTTCCTTTATATCATGGGCATTTAAAATATTTATCGAGTTATCAAATGTCAAATATTGTTTGGTGCAGTCACATTTTCTATATTTTTATAAGTTTTGAAAATATAAAACCAGCAAAAATTGTATTTTTTGGGTTCTTAAAAGTCCTTATTGAATTATATATACATATATATGTAAATACTTTTTTTTAAACAAATGTTTTTTCTTTTTTTTTTATTTGATCTTCATTTCTGTCAAGATAATCGGTAGGTGACAAAATTTTTTGTTGGATTAAACTTTTTTCACTAAAAAATTATTTAACTTGCTTTTTTTAATTGTATAAACTATTATATACTCTGTTGTTACTATTATATACTCTGTTTATTTAATTATGCTCGTTACGGTGCAACAATTTTTTAAAAATTTCTGTCTGAGCTCTAAATGTGTTTTATATAATAAAATATCACTGAAGTCAAAAATTTTTGGAACAAAAAATATTTTAAGAAGTACCCTAAGACCCTTATATATATGTGTGTGTGTGTGCGTGTGTCATCGTATACCAAAATATGATTAACAAAATATTTCGCTGACCTATAGCGGTCAGCATCATCAGGTGTGATGCTGACCGCTAGTCAAAAAAAGTTTATACGCCGCCTTCTTTATCAAATTTAACACACACACATATATATCTATATATATACATATATATATAATAATAATAAGTAGTAGTAGTGTTAATGTGTATTTTACTAGTTTTTTAGATATTACAAAATAAAATCTTTTGAGCTGCTTAATTCAAAATGTTGATTGAACAAGGATTGCAAACACGTAGCTTGGACTCAAGTTAAGGAATAAAAAAATAAAGACACCTTTTTATTCTCTTCGATTTGTTTATACATGTAGCATGATATATTATTATTATCTGCTATCTGTACAGATTAAGTAAACTAATGGATTGACTAAACGCAAGTTTTGCATGTTACTGAATTTAGTATGAGATTAGTCTCAAATAAGTGATTGTTTCTTTCGACATCATAAATATTTGGAAGTAGTAGTTTGAAAAATATCATCTGCAATAGGTATTTTTTATAGAACTCGTTCATTTCTTGATTTATGTTCAAGATATAACTTTTTTTTAATCTGATTCATTGTCATTACACATATGCTAATATAATGTGGGCTTATAGACTAGGGTTGTTCGCCGAAAAACAACACTTGCGAAAATTTCGCATCTTTATCTACCGTAATAGAATTGTTATTGCGGAAGTTGCACATGCGAAAATGCACATTCCGTAACGCACTATACGAAAATATAAATAAATAAAATTCCGTAATAAAGCATTGCGAAAGAAAACTCGCGAAACAAATCATTTCGTAAGAATACTTAGGAAATAGTTCCTTACGGAAGTAGCATTCCGGAATGTGCTGTTACGAAAAAGACGCAAATATATATATATATATATATATATATATATATATATATATATATATATATATATATATATATATATATATATATATATATATATATATATATATATATATACATATATATACAGTAAAATCCCGTTAAGTTGGACTCTCAATGAACAGATAAATAGTATGTCTTTCTTTTTAGAAAGTATAAAGGGGATGTGTGATAAACAATTAAATACTATATTATAAAGAACAAGAGATCTCTCTAAAGGTAAATGATATCAAGAAAGAGTAAAAAGAGAAGAAGTATATGTGATACAAGGGAATGCGAACCTTGGTCTCCGCGGCTAAAATGTCATGTCTGAACTGAATGAGCTATACGTTCATTTGATTAGTCGAACAGTAATATTTATTTATTATATAATTAAGAAACTATATAAAACAGAATTTACAGAAAGAGATACGTATGCAAATAGGATTCTATAAATCAGGAAAATGAATAGTAATGTGAACCTTTAGATGCTTATAATTCATAACTGGACTCGAAAACTAGTTACATTTAATGAAACACAATAGGCTGTAGGAGCCTCAGGGAAGAAGAAGAAAAGATTATATTAGACTCAGAGTTAGCTAGAAATTATTACAAAGTGTTTAGGACAGATGTCTAGTACAAAAAGCACAAGATATTTATTTTTATTTAATTAAAAATTTTAAATATATAAACTTCTAAATTTAAACCAACAAAAACCGAGGTTTATAACAACATAAATTCACCTACATTAAAACCAAAACAAAAATGCAGAGCATAAGTAAACTTTTTATTTTTCTTATACCCATTAACCTTAAGTAACGTGCACACTTTTAGAAATTATTGAAATAGGTAAATTTTATTAGAAATATGCTCAAGCTTAAGCATACTTTTGAGCCTTTTTTTACTATTTGATTAAGTATATTTGAACCTGTTTCAAAAATTTCATATGCTCTAAAAAAAAAAAACATGTATATTCCTACCCATCATTCTTATTCTTACTATACGTAATGAGTTCAAAAAACATCGTTATATATAATTATTATGGCACGTTTCGTAAGTATATTTCCGTTAAGAACTCTTTCGTATGTTGTGATGCAAAATACTTTCGTTTCGAAAGAAATTTTATTTTTATTAAATTTTTATGGTTTTATTTTTAGAAATATTTATCAATATTTCTAAAAATAAAACCATAAAAATTTAATATGTTATTATACTGAAAATAAAAATTCATTATAAACATTTTGGGATTTAAAGATGTTAATTTTTACAATTGAAATCAGTCTCCCAAACAAATTTTCTTTATAGACTTCAAAACATCGTTTGGCGAAAATGTTTGTTTCGCAAGTGCGACTTCCGAAACCGCTACTTTCGTATGTTGCAAAATAGTTTTGCTTCGTAAGTCAACTTGCGAAATGCTAAATTTCGGAAGTAGCTTTTGCTTTTTTTTTTTTCATTAAATGAACATCGGCGATTTTAAATGTTTTGTAACATTCGGTACGAAAAAATGTAATTCCTCGTTCTCAATCTCCTTTCGAAAGAATGTTGTTTTTCCGGAATTGCACGAAATCCTCCGGTTAACAACCCTATTATAGACTCAAAACAAAAATAATCAAACAGTTGAGGAGTAAAACTTTTTTTTGTTGTCAACTTAGTAAGTTAGATCAACTCCATCGCTATTATATTTTTAATATAAACAAACCTATTTATACAAAAAGTGGCAATTATCAGTAAATAAAAATACATTACTAATTGCCACTTATAGTAATTACCGTAATAAACGTCTTTGCTTATAATCATTGCATAACTTTTAGAAGTAAATAATATATTGTATCTACAAATTTTATTCAAAATGTTCGTTAAGAGCAGTTATTATTAAAAGTTCTTCAGCCGTCGATTATGCCTTTTGAGATGATCTTTTCCTCGTTATTTGTGAAGGTGGTAACCCTAGAAATAATTTATTTTTTGAGTTCGAGCTATTTATTGATATTTTGTAGTAAAACTTAACTCTATTACAAAAAATTAAAAAAAAAAATCATTCAAAAACTTTTTTTTCCCTTGATTATCCAAAAATAAATTTGTTAAACTTCAAATAATGGGGTGTATTTGAAAACATAATATCTCACTATATTAATAACTCTACCGCTTTGAAATTTTGCAGAAATGTTTGTTATATATAACATTTTCATTTGTCATAGAATTTTTTGATTTGCCTCGATAACTCCAAAGTTATGCAAAATGTTTCAGAGTTTATTTATGTAGTCACTTAAATAAATACTAAAATTCATATAAATTGGAAATTTTCTCAATATAAAACAAAATCCTATGAGAAATGATTTATCAATGTCTTATAAAAATGCCCTGGAAATTTCAGTTCATAAATCCATACCATTTTTAGATAGTATTTTTATAATAGTATCTGTAAGTTTCCCTTTACCATGAATTGGAGTTTTTGTCCCTATAAAGTTTTTCACTAAATTTCGAACTCTAGTACCAAGTCGCTTTTGTACATGCCCAATACACTCTAATTTCTCAATGTTAACTCTGTTCTCTTTGCAAAGATTAGATTAAACAACTTCTTTAAAAGAAGAAGTATCTCCCTCTCCTAAATATTGGGAATAAATTATATTGTTTTTTTGGATAGAACGTGTAAAAATTTGAATAGCACCGGCAGCTTCCATTGCACCAGAAGATTTAGTATGGTTTATATGACAATTATGATTTAAAATTATAATTAATTTTTTTCTTTTTTCTTTGCAAATTTTGTTTTGTTGAAATCATTTTTACTGACGAAAATCTAAATAATAAAAAATTCAAATAACAGACTTCAAAACAAACAAAAAAATTTGCCTTCAAAAAGCAATTCATATCACCAGACAGACGTCATGCTTATACTTTTAACTTAAAAAAGTGTTTTAGTTTTTGAAGTATAGCTAATAGTCACTTTATAGCTTTAAAGTATAGCCATAAAAATGTTTCAAAAATAGTATTCTGATACATTTTTCAGGGCATTTACATGTTGCTAGGGCGTTGCTAGGGAAAGGATGTAGGTCTCTCTTCTGAATAGGTCTCTCCACTATTTGATTATTTGCCGTCTTTAATTTAGCACCGTGAATTATATTATCATCCCTACGTATAAGTTTAATTTTAAACTATACCAATTTTCCACTCGCCTCGATTTTTTTCTTCTCCTTTGAGATTTGTCCCTTTGATCATATTCTTTTTGCTGGCGATTTTCACGTAATGATTTTAGGTACTCGTTCCTCTACCTTTTCCTTAGTAAGTTTTTACATTTGTGGTATACGTCATTGCTCACAGCGTCGTATTGTTGTTGAACTCTTAATCATTTTTGTCTTCTATATTTTTCAAAAAGGATTGTAATACCTTTACCATGTACAAGACGTGCAAAACCTTATTTGAAGAGCAACTCATTATCAAAATATATGGATAATCCCTCCAATAAAAATGACATATATTTAGAAATACTTTGAAAAATTTAACTTATATCAGTTTCTTATTTTTATGTTTAAATATAAAAGTTAAAATATAAGAGTTTTTATTGATCTATCAAAAGCCTTTGATACGATAGATCATGAGGTTCTTATACAAAAATTTAAAAACTATGGAATCAGTGGAAATCTAAGCAATTGTAACCAGTTTGTACAAATTGACGTATCCTCCTTAATAAGTTTACTAGATATAACATGTGGTGTTCCCCAAGGGTCTATACTAGGGCCACTGCTTTTTCTCATTTATGTTAATGATCTGCACAATTGCTCAAACTTGAATACAGTAATTTTTGCTGATGATACAAATGTGTATTGAAATAAAATTTAAAAAATTAAAAAATTTTTGTCTTAAAAACTTTGTTTTTATTTTTTGCATTTTGCATTTTTATTTTTATTCTGACGAAACTTATCATTATTTTTTAGATATAAACTTATTTTTCATTGAAGTATTTAAAGTAATTTCTAATACTTTACAGTTTATTTGATTCATTCTTTGTATAACGTATTTTTTTTTTTTTTTTTTTTTTTTTTTTTTTTTTTTTTTTTTTAGTTTTACTATAATCTGTAATGATTATATTATATGTTACAAATTTGTAAAGATTAAAGAACAAAAAAAAAAAAATCTTTTTCTTTCCGGTAAAAATATCATTACACTATTTAATGAAATCAACATAGAACTAATTAAAATTTCAAATTGGTTTAAGTTAAATAAACTATCAATTAACTTGGAAAAAACTAAATGGACTTTATTTCATTAAAAATCCTAAAAAAAACTTTTACCAAATGATATGCCTCAAATAAATATTAACAATGTTCAAATAAAAAATCAAAAGTTATACATTTCCTTGGTGTTTACATTGATGAAAATCTATTATGGAAAAACCACAATGAAACTTTGCGCAATAAAGTTTCAAAAAATATTGAGTAATGTATAAAGCAAGAAATTCTGTAAACAGACATTCATTAATTCAACTTTATTACTCGCTAGTTCAATGATTTATAAATTATGCAAATATCGCATGAGGTGGTGCTAAAAAAATTCAATTAGATCCTCTATATCGGCAACAGAAGCATATAGTACGTCTAATAAACTTTGAAGATCGTTTTACTCATGTCAGATCTCTTTTATTGGAAATGAATGTTCTTAATATATACCAGCAAAATGTTTTTAATGTTATTTTATTTATGTACAAATGTACGATAAACCTAACCCCTATATCCTTTTAAAATTTATATGCAATAAAGCAAAAAAGCAAATATGACTTAAGAAATGACAACCTTATTCATCGACATTATTCTCAAACGAGTTTTGGAAGATCTCTTTTAACATATCGCGGAACTCTTCTGTGGAACAAAATAGTTTTGAAAAATTTTGATTTTTCTCAAAGTTGGAGTTTTACTTTTAAAATTAAGCTGAAATATTTACTTTTAAAATTAAGATGAAAAAAGTTATTTTGTCAATTGATAATATCTTTGAGTTCTTTTGAGTTTATACCTTTTAAAAAAGAGTGTGGTTCCTGAATATGTTGTTTTATTTTGAAATATTTAGTTATATATATATTCTTTATATTGTTAAACGTTATTTTATGTTTTGAAATATCTGGTTAGATTTAAATTTTATTTCTAAACGTCATTTATTGTAATTATATAACTGGTTATATTTTTACTGCCTTGTTAAACGGTTCTCAGTGACAGGATCTTACGATTCTCTTTGAGAATTGTAATCGTTTGAGTCTCCGTGTTCTGATATTTAATGTACAACGATATTTATACCATAATATATTGTAATAAGAACAAACAAACAAACAAAAAAAAACTTGCGATCAAATATTTTTTATAACTATTAACTAAGATAACTATAACATTGTATTCTGAACTTTCAATTATGTCTAATGGAAAAACTTAAAAAAAATCAAAGTTTAAAAGACTTTAATGAAATATCATCGTTTAAACGGTAAGCAAAATTGCTTATTCTTGGTTCGTAAATATGATTGCAATTAATAAAAAAATAAAAATTGTTAATAAAATTAAGCAGCCGTGTCTTAGTGGCTTCAGAAACAAAGGATTCTTGGTTCTAACCCCACCTCTGGGCTAATTTTGCGATATCGGTTTGGAAAGGGGCGTAAATTCCGATTAAATGCTCATCCTTGGTGCCCTGTGATAAGACCGTAAAGACTTCTTAAGGGATCGTCCGTAAATTACGTAACGCAAAGTTTCGCAATAAAAAAAACACAAAAAAGATCGAAAGTTTTCCCTCGCAGAGTTTTAATTTAAATAAAAAAAGTAGCCAATAAGTTTAATGAAAATCGCCGCGCAAAAGAGCTCAATATCTCCTACTTCTATTTTTAAAATATATTTTGCGTTGCGTAATTTATGGACGATCCCTAAGGCACCTAAACAAAATTTAAAAAATAATAAAAAATTAAGAAATATAGAGTAAACTCTAGAGAGAGAGAGAGAGAGAGAGAGAGAGAGAGAGAGAGAGAGAGAGAGAGAGAGAGAGAGGGAGAGAGAGAGAGAAAGAGAGAGAGAAAGTAAACTGGGGCAAGAGTAAACGGTTTAGCTTCAAATTCAATTTATTTTTTGAAGAAAAAATAATTAATGTTTATTTTTTTTTGTTTTAAAGAGAATTTTTTACATTATAAATAATAAATATATAAAAATTAAGAAAAAATATTTCTTTAAAAAAATCGATTTACTTTACGTTTACTTTTCCTCTTATAATTGGGGAAAATTAAACTAGTTAATTTTTAATAACAATTGATTAAGATATTAAGAAAATCAAAACTAAATAAGGATATTAAGAAAATCAAGCAAAATTAATTAAAAATAAAATGAAAACTAATCTTATTAGAAGTTAAGTTTTCAAAAAACTATTTTAGTTAAGTAGGTTTGTGGCATTTTTTCATGCAAAAATTTTTTTTTTGGGTAAACACGATCGACAAACCCAAGACTTGCAACTGAAAGCTTCATATTTGTACAACATTTTGTTTTGAGTTGGCAATGCTTCTTCCTAAACTCTGCGACACTTTTTGCACCTCTTGATGTCTTTATCTTGTCTCGGTTTTTTTGAACGTTGCACTTGCTGAGTTTCATCTGAAGCATCACTGAAGTGAATTTTGCGTTTCTTTAATCGCTGGAACTTTTTGGCCTCATCGTCTTGCTTTAGTATATTGAGAAACTTAGATATACTTAGACACTGGCCCTCAACTCTTGGAATGCTGACTTCTCTGTGTTTTTTTTTGCGTGTCAATATGGTGGCGCTGTTAAACATTTTTCAAATTGCCTTTGAGTCTTTCTGTGAAGTGTTGCAACATTTGATACGTTTGAGCAGGAGTCACTGGTATTGTTGTTTAATTTTGAAGTTGGCGAATCGTTGGAGTTTGATGCTGACTGATTAAATGATATAGGCTGGGATAAAGATGATGAAGCAGACTTGGTTGAAGATGATGAAACAGGCTCAGTTGAGGATGATATAGCAGGCTCAGATAAAGATGATGAAGCAGTACTTGAAATGTTTAAGCAATTTGTAATTTTGGTTGACCAATTTAGCTACTATCAAGTGGGAACAAACTAATGTTTTGAAATCCAGCAATTATTTGTGTTTGTGTAAATGTGTCACCGGAACTAAAAAGTTTTGCTTGTAGTTGAATGAAATTTTCTTTTGTTTTTGAAATTTTTAGGTCTATAAAATTCTATTATTAACTTGCGCCAAACTTGTTTAACGTGACAATACACACCTACGTCTAACGGTTGAAGTATATGAGATGAATGAACTGGTAAGCATATCAGCCTGATGTTATTGTCAATGCAAATACGTGCAACATCGAAAATAACATGTGTAACGTGTCCGTTCAAGACTAAAATATGAATGCCTGTAATTTAAAAAAATATTTGATTAGTTGATTAACTGATTTTGGTCTTGATTTGATTAGTTGATTAACTGAGTTCGGTCTACTTAATTTAAGTAGACCAAAATAATTGCCTGGAATTAATTTGATTGCCGGTATGAATACTTTAGTGAGCCATAGAATAAATTGTTTCTCTTCCATCCAACCTGGCTTGGAAGTTGTAAGTACGGTGTTTGGTGGTCCTCCTACACACCAGTCTTTAAGACTTTATAAACTACGAATAGTGGTAGAACTAAACTAATCGGCAAAACTAAATTGATGGCAAACTAAATTGATTTGTAAACTACGAATGGGGGCAGAATGGTACCGGTAATGTTGATACAGTTACCGACTGTGTTACCGACTTAAATTATTTTTTTCCTTTTTACCAACCAATTTTAAAGGGCGTTTAGCATCGAGCCTGCAAATTATATGCTGTGTACCTTGATCGCCTGAAAATCCAATTTCGTCAAAATTTTACAAATTGTACGCATTGTTATTGTTGATATTTGCTTCAAGAAATCGTTTTTGAAGTGTATTGAAATTACTTATTATTTTGTCTTCGATACAAGAGGAAGCTCTGAAAGACGAAATTTTGCCTGCTACTCTGAAGCTTATTTTATGACTCTATTGCGATGACATTTGCGAATGTTCTGCCAAAACCCCAATCGCCTAAACTGATAAGTACTGAAACAAAAACAAATTCAAATGCTATAATTAGCACGGTAGTTGTACCTCTACCATGTGATTGTTGTGCACACGCTTGTGAAGAGTTATCTTTTGTATATTGTATGCCTCTGAAGCTTTATTAAGTGATATTTTGCCTTTTTTGATTTGTTCTACTGAACGTTGCAATTTCTCTTTATTGTAAGTTGTTAGCGCTTTACGAATGTAAGTTCGAGACATTTTGTTTTAAATTTTTTAGATAAAGAGCAAAAGCTGCCATATTTATTCGCGTTTTAAATAATTAATAGGTATTAATTAGTTTAACCACGCAAATCTTAATGCATAAGTGTGAGCAATTAGCATGTTTACTCTTTACCCCAAAAAAAACATATATATTGGTTTTTTGCTCATAACTTTTTTCCGGAACTAGCAAATTCGATCGTAATAAAATTTTTTACAAAACAGCGTTTTTTGTTTAGTAAAATTTAATTTTAGTTTTGGGAGTTTGGAAGTTTTTTTTTATGAAAATGATTTTTTTTTTTACGAGGGTGAGAATTTTTAGATTTGCTGAGGCAAAATTGAACTTTTTAAAATAATTTTTACACTTTTAGATTAAAATTTGTATTAGCATTTTATTTATGTATTTCTACAAATCTGTTACGCAATAATTTTGTATGTATATTTTTATTTTATATATGGTATAACTGAAGTAAAAACCAACAAAGGAAATGATAACATTAATAATAACAATAATAATAATATATAGGGTAAATTCGGGTAGCCGGATACTTAAGCAAAAAATAGATTGTACAAATGTACCAACAGAAAACAAAGTATCAGAAGACTTTATTAAAGGTATAAACATTTATTTATTGAATTAGAAACAAAAAAATAATTATTGTGTACTTAATACTAATAATTTTCAAAACAAAAAAAACAAAATGTTAAAAAAAGGAATGTTTCAAAATTGAAGGGTAGAACCGGATACATATTTTAACCATAAATTTACCCCTTTTTTTTACCCGTGTTACGCAAATATAATATATAAACAGTTAGCATAAGACTGTTATCAACAAAAAAATTGCCTTTAAAAATTGCCTCTGATGTATAAGGAATGGGAATAAAAATGTCGTCATTTAGAAATACAAACAAGCTTTTTAATAATAAAAATAAATATTTTAAAAACACTTTTTTCAAATCTTAGATTTTTTTTATTGAAATTAATATTATGGTTTTGTGTATTATATCAAATTTTATAAAAAGTTTTATAAAAAGTTTGCTTATTTTTAATATGTAAACGGATTAAGTTGTCCGGAACCACCCTCCAAACATGTGTTGCATACCACCCGTGAATTATGATACCACCCGTGAATTATAATACCACCCGTGAATTATGATACCATCCGTGAATTATGATACCACCCGTGAATTATGATACCACCCGTGAATTATGATACCACCTGTGAATTATGATACCAACCGTGAATTATGATACCACCCGTAAATACCATAACAGAGAATTAAAGTATTGCATAATTGATCTGAACAGTAAACATCTTTAAAGAATTTTGAGTTATTAGAGATTAGGCAGCAGAAGTTCATAGCTTAAAATGAGATTTTCACCATCTTACTCATTAAATACTATTAGTTTAAAAACTATGAACTTTAACGTTACGTTTAAAAATAATATTGTAGAGCAATTTATTATATTTAAAAATAATATTGTAGAGTAATTGTACTAAAAGAGTAATAAGCTATTTATTAATAAGTTTTTTTGTGGAAGAAACCAAGGAACAAGTCTTAAAATGTAATCAGATATTTGATGGTTATACAATATAAAAAAATAAGGCCGAGATTTTTTTTTACCTATTTTTTGATATTAAATGTATTTAAGAAGATTTTAAGAATCAATAAAAAGTTTGGTAACAAAGACGTATTTTTTTGTTTGTTTTACCAACTGGTGTTCCTTTGACCAAAATTTGTAATTTTTTTAAACATTTTTTTGCATTTTGGCAGTGACTTATACCTTAGGAACTGTTATTCACGCTATGCATAAGATTTCAAAATTTGTATCACAGAGTATCTTGATGTGTACGCTATTTTTCCATTTAAATGGAGTTCTTGGGTCAGCTAGTTTAGAATTATCAGGATTTAAGATAACCATGTATTTTGTGTTTAAAAAAGTTTATAAAGTAGCTTCACTTAATAGCTTCAAAACGTTATTAATGTAAGAAAGTTACAAGTACGTATTCATTTATGAAATCTTATCTTTTTAAAAAGTTTTCGCACAATTTTATCTAATGCTTTGGCGCAAATGTAAAGTATAACGGAGAGTTTGTTTCTTAAAATGCGTTATTTATAATGCGCAATGTAAAAGTACAATTTTACTAATTATAAATAATGTGAACAGCAGTTCACACTTCTGCACCCTGTAACGAAGCCACTGATAAAAATGCTGGTTTAGGTATTTGCAACAGTAGAGTACGCTACTTACTATCCCTAATCAGTCATTTGGTATTGGTGTATTAAGTATTGGTACCACTGTTTCAAACAGTTAATTATCTGGTTCAAACAATTTGTTTTAAACATGGAGTTATTTGTTTAAATCATTAATTCAACTTGCGCTCTACGGTTTAATTGAATAAAGGCTTAAGTTTAATTAAGTAAAGCTGATTTCAGTACCTTACTAGGTCTCTATTACTTATTACTTTGTAACTAAGAAACCAAGTACTAAATAATTAACTCGACTGATATTTCTTCTCAGACAAAATTAACTTACCAGAAAAAAAAAAAAAAAAAAAAAAAGACGAGTTTGCTCGTCAGACGAGCAAATCATCTGCTCGAAATAATTCAAAACAAATCGTGTTTAGAAAAAGATGGCCTACATCATTAAGTTAATCATTAAATTAAGTGTCTCGCGAAGCTGATTATGGTTTATGAAACAACCATCAGTATTATTGCGATTTTTACTGTGCTATTATGTTTGCTTTTATTTATTTGGATGTGTAAAGTTAACATTTTTCATGAAATTGAGTATTTAAAAAAAAATTCTAGAAGAAGGTTTTCAATGTCAGTATCAACTGAAAAAATACCTTTTTATATAGAGGAAAACTCCATTAAGCTTCACAAAGAGAATGGTTAGTTAAAGTTTAAAAAATATTATTGTAAAGTTGTCTTTTTTATGTCATAAAATTTGATTATTACAACAAAACTGACACCAAAAATTTTATTGTCATTATTTTTATTGTAACCATTTATGTATTTGTAAATACCTTTTAGTAAAATGTATTTGTTATAACATAAATGAATTTTAATAAATTCATTTCTTCTAAAATTTTACGTTTTAAAATGACACATTCTTCACTATTGACAGAATCAATCATTCTGCTCACACAAAGAATTCAATTCAAAATATTGTTATTTTATATAAAAAAACCATATCTCAAGAGATATTGAAAGAAGGTGCAGCCATTACATATTTTAAATTCTATGTTTGAATCCTTTAAATGACTGTTTTTAGAAAAACCAGTTTTGGGTTATTCCATGTCAAATCACCTAAAGGCTCCCAGGGTACTACCTCAGAATTGCTTTAAATTTTGACCACACACAGATCTTATGAAAAAAATACAATCCAGAAAATTTCAGCTTGATTGACCAATTTGTTCAAAAGTTATGATTTAATTAAAAATTACTAAAGTCCGAAATATTTTGCATACAGCAGTTTTTTTCGATTTTTGACAAACCATAACTTTTTAAATAAAGATGGTTAAATAAAGATGGTATTTTTTCGAACTTTAACGTGTTACAGTTTCATACTTACTTACAGAAAGTGGATTTTTTTGTTACCTTTTTGTACTTAGGGTCACCGCTTGTTAGAATAATCAAAATTATGCATTAAAAATTAATTTAGCACATGCAGCAGCTTATTGAAAAATCACTTTTTTAAAAAATTATGATAAATTACATTGACTTTGCTAGCATAGAAAGAGGGTAAACAGTTGAAATAAATTATGAAATTTTTTAATGTTGAGGTTCTATATAAAGACAATCACCAAAAAAATTTAAAGACCTATACTCTATCTTATGACATGATTGTAGCCTTTTGAGAGTGATGATATTTTTAAAATGAGAACAAAAAAATACCACTTACCACATACAAAATTTTTACCTTAAATTTTATACTAACTATACTGTAAAAAAGTGCATTCAAAGAGTAAGATAGTCAGTTAATAGAAAAAGTATGTAAACATGAAACTAATTAGCTTATCTCTGATATATGTAACTCATAATACTGTCATAGTCATTACTAGCAAGAATATAGTCACGAGCACTTATACTTTTAATCAATGGAACACTTATTTGACATATTATTTTGTCAAATGGAACCCAACACTGACTTGATTGTGCATCGTTTGTCCATTTTAAATTTTATTTTGTTTCTTTGCATAAACTTCACATTAATGTCTTGGTTTTCATTACAAATATCAACCACAAGCCCTACGTACCATTCTTCATCGTAAAAGCATGCAATATATTTACTGGGTTGAAAATTTAAATGATTTTTTTTTAATCAAATTAACATCATTTAACACATGAGTATCATAGACAGTATCACTAGAGATTCTTCGTAAAAACAATTTCTCTCCATCTGGTACAAAACAGTGATAGCTTCTTGTCCCCGGAACTGTGCGCATCCCTTCATATCGTTTCTGAATGTTAAAAGTTGTTTCATGGTTGTTGATATCTTCACCTGAAAGATAAAATATGTTAACACCGTTGATGTTTTTTTGAGCCCATGTAAACAGATCTTGTGTGTGAGAATCTGATTTGTAATTGTTGCTCGTAGACTAGCTTTTGCTGTTTCTCTTTTTGTAATACCTCCTATTCCATCACATGGGCTTTTGCCATGTGACGTAGCAAAGAAGTGATGCTCAGCATTTATTTGGTGATCTACAATGTGATAAATTAAGTTTATTAGACATTTGTAGTTTTTATACTGTGACACAGCACCATCACTGAAGTATTTAAAATATTCACTGTGGTAGTTTGATTTTGACCATAGGGAGCAACTTTGTGAGAAAGCAACAGACTGCTGATTGGTCATGACAAAGATGGTCAGAAATTAAATAATAGCATTCACATTTAAGGTGATCTTTTTTATCTTTGTAATAAATAACAAATGGGTGTAAGGTAGCTTGATTGGCTTGCCAGTAAAACTCTTGTATAGCATCTTGTACATGAAAACTTTAGTTTTCTGCAAAATCCATCAGAATAATGCAGGTATATTGGTCTAATGTTTGTTTTGCCTTTCATAAGTAGGAAGA
The DNA here is from genome assembly GCF_022113875.1 of Hydra vulgaris. Lineage (NCBI taxonomy): Eukaryota > Metazoa > Cnidaria > Hydrozoa > Anthoathecata > Hydridae > Hydra > Hydra vulgaris. The sequence continues at coordinate 21,269,247 of NC_061160.1, read as the reverse complement.
CTATGCTTCTTTGATAAAGTGGTGGTGACAAAGGTCATACAAAGTTTCACTTAAAGTTTCAATAAATTCACTAATGCTTGTTTGGACTGTAATAAGTGCAGTTCGGTCAGTTGACACCCATTGCTTATATGTGATCTGATAATCAAAATTAAAATCATTCTTTTCAAACACATTTTCCAAGTAAGTCTTCAAATTTATTTTACCAGGGCAGTTGGAACATAGATGAAACATGCAGTTTCGACTATCTATATTACAAACACATACTTTCATTAAATCTTTTTAATATATTAAATGGCTGTTAGGAAGAGCAGAGTACATCAACTTAGCATTTTGATGGTAAGAACATACACAAACTGAGTGGCTTCCACTACTATCAACAGTAAGGCACCACTTTGGCCTTAGTTCACAGAACTTGCTGAATCCAACTTTGTGCCCAGGGTATAACTTTTTAAATTCCAGATGAAGTTCTTTTAAACAAACTAATATTAAGCGTTTTTATGAACCTTAACATTATTTATACCCACAGAAACAAAGTCTTTTTTTCCTGGACATTGTCTAGTGTATTCGTCAGATTCATATATTTCAATGACTCTCTGCTTAACAATATCCTCCAAAGGATGTCCTTTTTTAGCCTCAGGTTTAGCAAGTATTCCCTTTTCATTTTTTAGTTTTCTGGCTTTCTTAGCAAGATTGTCTGAAACTGAAAATGCATTGCAAGTTTTTTTAATTGACCAACTATCAGGAGTTAATGTTAGTAATTGAACTTTTTCTTCAATCGAACTGATTTTTCCTTTTTCCTTTATTGCATCTAAAAGTTTGTCTAAATCATTACAGTAAATGCACTTTTGCTTTTTCTTAGATATTATTTCTTTTGGGTCTATATCTAATGCTGATGCTACTAGGTTTGTCATACTTGTTTCCAGTTTTTTAACTTTTTGCTTTCCATATTCTAATTTGTCACGTTTACTTACATTTTTAAGAGGAGATATTTCCAGTAAAGAAGCACTCTTATTTAAAACTGTCTTATTTAGGTCTGAAGAACTAAACTCCTCATCATCAACATCTTTGTCTTCATCTTCTTGACTAAATTTTCCTGTAATTTGTTCAAGTTTGAATTCATTCAAACAGTTAGTGCAAAGTTTTTGGACAGTTTGATCTTAAGTTCACTTGCTGTTAAATTATCAACTTTACACAATCCCTTAATTTTTTTCTTGTGGACTTTAAACGGATCACAGCAGTATTTTTGAAACGCTTCATATCTAAAAATATAGGCTTTTTCATGGTGAAAACATTTAGTTCAAAAGTGTGTCCAATTCTTTGAATTAAAACTTCAGCATCTGTGCTCACAATATCTTTTAGTTTTATTCTTCCAATCATTCTACAATAATACGTTTTGTCACAATCTTCATTTAAAACTTTCCCCACACAAATATTGTGTGGGGAAATTTTTACTCTGTCATTTTTTACAATTTTTTTATTTTTAATACTTATATAAAAAGTTTAAAAAAGACAAACATATTAAATCTCAAAGAAAGTAACAAATATCAGACACTGATTATAACACATATTATGTCATTATTATTAGTACAAATTAGGACATTATGTCATTAAAAAGAAAACTGAATATATTCATTCACAGATAAAAAAATATATATATACTACTGTCATCTCTATGACTAATTATTAGACTATGACCTAAGGCTTGCTCATAGTCTAATAACATACTCCTTTTGAAAATATCATCACTCTCAAAAGGCTGCAATCATGTCATAAGATAGAGTATAGATATTTCATAATTTATTTCAACTGTTTACCCTCTTTATATGCTAGAAAAGTCAATGTAATTTATCATAATTTTTTAAAAAAGTGATTTTTCAATAGGCTGCTGCATGTGCTAAATTAATTTTTAATGCATAATTTTGATTATTCTAACAAGTGGTGACCCTAAGTACAAAAAGGTAACAAAAAAATCCACTTTCTGTAAGTAAGTATGAAACTGTAACACGTTATAGTTCAAAAAAATATTTATGTTGCAATATTTAGCAACTTTAAGGTACAATAACTCAAAAACTGTCAAAAATAACTGCAGTAATGGATTATTTGGGTGAAAAACTATTACCCCACAAAATTTCAGGTGATCACCATCTTTATTTAAAAAGTTATGGCTTGTCAAAAATTGAAAAAAACTGCTGTAAGCTCCTGATACACAAATATTTCGGAATTTGGTAATTTTTAATTAAATCATAACTTTTGAATAAATTGGTCAATCAAGCTGAAATTTTCTGGATTGTATTTTTTTCATAAGATCTGTGTGTGGTCAAAGTTTAAAGCAAATCTGAGATGGTACCCTGGGGAACTTTCAAAAAACTAGGTGATTTGATATGGAATAACCCTTTTAACATTTTTTTTTTTAGGTTTTATATCCATGAGCATTTTTAGTAACTACAAGTTTTCTGTTCAAATCTGCTGCTGTGCAAACATAAATGATTTTAAAAGAGGATTAGACTCACATATTAAAAGAAAACCTATTGACTTACTCCACTTAATTTCACAGTGGGTTTCCACATCTATTGAAGTGTATCTTTTCTATGATTGCAGCGGTGAAATTAAAAGGTGTAGTTAAGTACTTTTTAATTAACTTTGTAATATTTAAAAATTTTTTTTTTAGATTGTAGACATAAAAGTTTAATTAACTCTGGCTTGTAATGTGTAAACAATTTAAACAGTTTTAAAATGTATTCTACAAAATAGAGTGTTCAATATTCTTAAAAGAACAGAGCAGTTATAAATTAGTAGAAAATCACTTAACAATAATTTTTTATTTATTTTACACTGTATTTCATCAATAAAGACTCATCAGAAAATGAGGAGTCTTTATTGATGAAATACAGTGTAAAATGAAAAAAAATTTTTTTTAAGTGATTTTCTACTAATTTATAACTAAATTATATATATATATATATATATATATATATATATATATATATATATATATATATATATATATATATATATATATATATCTACAACCCTCGAAATTAGGGTCGGCATTTGGCAATGCCGATCTAACTGCTTACCTTAATGTGTTTGAGGTTGGCAAAAAATTCCCGACCTCGATTCTATGTTTTATGGTAACCCCTTTGTATCAAATTTCTTTTGCCAACCTTATGCCGACCTCTAATAGTTTGAGGTCAGCAATAAATTGCCCACCTCATTTTTCCTAATTCTGAGGGTTGTATATAAATGTAGTGAATTAATAATAGATAATACTAAAGCCAGCATAGAAGGCTTTATTCTGCACATAAATAATATGTTGCCTAAAAATATACAATCAGATTAGTTTACACACAAACATAATAATAATTATAATTACAATAATAAGAATCAGCACATTCTACCATACTAAATAAAACATTTGTAAATAGTTCAAATATAGTCATTCAAATATTTAGTAGGATTTTGGATTCTTCCTGAACAATGATGGATGGGTTCTTTAATTGAAATTCCATTAGGATCAGTTGGAGTGCGAGAGATTGAGTTAAAAAGTTTTGAGATCTTTTGGGATGAAGGAGCTTTGATTATAAGGAGTAGTTTTACTCACAAGTGTCTTGATCTGAATGTAGAAAAAATAGCATACCCAGGCTTGGTCGGGAAGCGGGTGCGATCGCACTCGATAACTGACCACGTAAATAATATTTAGTTGCGAAAAACCGGCCAGATTTTATAGTCGTTTTAAGAACATTTAAGTTTATGTATGTTTCCTTGTTTCTCCGCAAAATAATAGGTTTCATTTTATCGTAAATTTTAAAATATTTTGTTTTATGGACTTACATAGAAACATACATAAACTTGAATGTTCTGAAACATCTTAGCACGGAAAAATAAAAAAAGAATATTCGCGAACACAAAAAACCCGCCTAAATCTACGAACAACTAATTCTAATGGTTCCAAAGATACTAACCGAAATTTCTAGAGTATTTAAAAAATACTAACTGAATGTCCTGAGTATTTTGTGGAAATATTTTAAAAAATTGTATTTTAATTTTGTTACGTTTTCGTGAGATTTCTAGCATAAATTATTTTAAGAATATACTACTAAACGAACTATTATTTTAATTCTTAGAGCCACATCTACAAAGCTATAAATGTTTTAAACTAAAATTATTTGTTTACAATAATAAATGTTTAAAATTTATATTTTTTAACTTTTCAACATTTTGTAAATATATTATAGATTTTATTAGTATATTCTTATTTTTTATATATAAGGGATGTATTTTTTATGCATGTAATGTATTTTTATGTATGTAATGTATTTTTATCTATGTAATTTTATGTATGTGTATTTTATTCAAATGTAATCTTTTAAAGCAATTTGTGCGATTGATTTTGTAAAATACTTTCAATAATAACTGGCTTTTCGATGAAATTATTAATATTCATTAAAGTTATTACAAATAATTTTAACCACTAATCCATTCTCCTCAGTGTACCCGATAACTGATTTTTTAAACTCGTTATACTTAAAGTTACTTTTTTCTGTTTTAAATACTAATTAAAATTATAAAGCCCACTCACTAAACATCATCAGCGTTATTGTGAAGCAATTTCGCTTCCTCCTCACAAAGTAATTTAACATTTTTAGTTAATTTCTATCTAGCTAATTGAATTTATAGAGTAACTCAATAATTTTAATAATTTTATTTGTTTATCTTACTAAGAAGAAATGTTTCAAATGTGTTAAACTTTTTAAACTACACAAAGCATAAAACAGTTATTGAAAAAACTTTTTTATTTATAAATAAATCATCTAGCGTTTGTTTTATTGGTTGAATCTTGTTGGACTTTTCAGGGCTGGGGCCTGCATTATTTTGGCGGCCTTTTTTATGTACCACAGCGTAAAAATGACTAAAAAAATACCGAATGGTCCTCTTGACTATTTCCCCTAACATTATGAGTCCCGGGGCTATAGCCCTACTACCCCCACCCCACCTCCTCAATCCGCAACTGGAAATAAGGCATAAGTATATAAATAAAAATTATACATACTCTGATAAATCGAAGAACATTTGTTTCTTTATAGTTGTTACTTTATATAAAAAATGTCGCTTAATTTTATAAGAAAAATTATAAAAGATCGACGTTTTAAAAATAATTGCTTTAATAAATTTATATTGCTTAAAGTTTTTTCCCATTAAAAGCTATTTTCCTTTTTTTAACTGTCTCTCATCGGTCCAGTTAATTTTATTGCGCTTTTTTGTTTGTTTTTGAAATGTTCTTAAAACGACTATAAAATCTTGGCGGTTTTTCGCAACTAAATATTATTTCCGTGGTCAATTATCGAGTGCGATCGCACCCGCTTCCCGACCAAGCCTGCATACCAAGTAAAGTAAATAGTTGAATTAAGAATTTAATTATGGTTGAAGCAGAAGTATCGTGAAACTCATCAACAATTGTTAGAAAGTTTTGGTTAACAGATGAAGATGGAACAGATCCTTTATAATCCATGTTTAGTCGTTCAAGAACTTGAGTAGATTTTATTATAGGTTAGTTAAAGTTGCTTAAAAGCAACCACTATTAAGTTAGGAGTTACTAGAAAAAAATTTATAGAGAAACAGTTGACAGAAAACTTGAAAATTTGAATGTTGTATGAGTCAGGAAAACATGAAGATGGAAGAGAGTTCAAAAGGGTTGAAGTGTGGGGTAAAAAACTTGAAGAATAAAAGTTTTTAGAGCATGCAGGGACAAATACATTAAAAGAATAAGGCTGTGCTGAATGACGTGTCAAGCGAAAAATGAGTTTTAGTTGATAGAACGAGAGAGGATAGCTCCTTTGAGCAGCGACCATGATAGTAGAGACTCAGGCTAACCAGATAGAGCGGGTCCAACTACCTTTACAATGCATTTTTGGACCTTGTCTAGAAGAGAAAGAGCATTGTTAGAAGAACCAGCCCAAATATAACAAAATTATTCCATACAGGGACAAATAAGAGATTTGTAGAAGTAGAGGATGGAATCAGGAGAGAGAAAATGGTGAGCTCAATAAAGAGAAGCAGTCTTAGCAGATGCTAATTTAGCAATCGATTGTATATATGGTTTCCATAAAAGGTCAGTATTAAAAAAATAATCCAAGAAGATGTAAAGAAGAGGACTTAGTGAAAGGGTTGCCGTTTATTAATATAGGAATGTTGACAGTATTGTGATAGTTAATTGCAGTAAATTACCGAATTTTTTTGGAGCTTAAGTTTACAAGATGCGTGAGCCCCAATATGTTGCAGAAGTGAGATCAGGTTCAAGATTGGTTGCCTGTTCTAAGCGATTGAAATGAAAAGATTTTTTGTTAAGACAGTAGTATAAAGTTGAGTCATTAGCAAAAAGAGCTACTTTAGATGTAAGGTTGTCAGGAAGATCTTTAATGTAGGTTAAAAACAAAACAGGACCAAGGGTAGAATCTTGAGGTATCCCAGAAGTTACTGGAAATAAAGAAGAGTGTTGGCCTTTGAGGATGACTTCAATAAAGCAGTTAAACAGAAACAATTTGATTATCTCAAAAACTTTCCCAGATATTTTTTTTTTTTTGTTAACATCTTCGCTTCCAACAAGGCTGCAAGCAACCACTAATTAGTGTTGAAAGTTACTGGAAGAGAAAAGATGAAGGTTGTAGAGCAAGATAACAATTGACAGATGACTTAAAAGATTGCAAATTATATGAATCAGGAAAGCAAGATGAAGGAAGTGAATTCCAAAAAACTGGTGTTCGAGGAAAAAAACTAGACAAATAAGAGTTTGGAGCACTTAGGAACAGTAACAGAAAAAGGATGAGACTTAATTGAATGACGAGTAACACGAGAATGAATTTTAGTAGATGGCACAAGAGACGCTAGCTCTTTAGAGCAGTGCCCAGAGCAGATATACCATAAGAAACAAGTTTGTGGAGAAGACTAGCACGCCAAACTTTGTCTAAAGCCTTAGATATGTCAAGAGTAATAGCTCTAGCCTCTAAAATCTTTAAGTCATAGCACTTAGCAAGTCAGCCGTAGAGCGAGAGGATCAAAAACCGTATTGATTTTCTGATAAAGTTATTTGACTCAAGATGGAATGTGAGAAATTTGTTGATCAATGACTCAAAGGCATTGCTAATAACAGAAAGAAGACTGGTTGAATGATAATTGGAGTGGTCAGAATGTTTACCAGAGAAAATTGGAACAACAGATGTCATTTTCCAGCGGGGGACATCAAAATTTTTATATCCAAGAAGGTAAATTATACCATAGCTGTACAAAGAAAATTCTTTTCATTCTTAATTTTTCTACTCTTGTTATTATTAAACATGAAAGAAACAGAACAATAATTAGTAACAAAGGTAAAGTGACAACCAACAAGGTAATGCTTCATTTTTGCAATAACTCAACAATAACATCAGCTTTCTTCTCTACAGAAGAATGTTTCTTTTCAGTAGGAGAAATTTGGGAGAAAAGAATGGAGCTAGTCTTCCAGCCTGATCGTGAGAAGCAGCTATGGCATGATCAGAGGCATCCATTTCCACTTCAAATGGAATATTTTCATCAGTAGCTTGTAGAGCTGTTTGAGAGATAAGCACTTTTATTTAATTAAAACAGTTAATAGCTTCAGCAGACAGTGAAAAGGTAGAAGCTAGAGAAAAAGGATAAACGTTGTTGGAAAAATGTTTGATATATTGGAATAGTATAAGAACATACCAAGGATTCATTTGAGGGAAGCACTTACAGTTGGAGTAGGCATTTCAATTAATGGCTTTAAACGATCTGGATCAGGAAAAAAAAAAAACTTTTTATAATATAAGCTAGGAAGTTTATACATGAAGTAGACGATACAGACTTTTCTTCATTGAATGTAAATATAGCTTTCTTAGAAGCATCGATAAATTTTTCTTTATTGAAATTATGTTCATTTTTATATATACCACATACTAGTAAGTGATCAAGGTCTGAATCAAACTCTCAGTCGATGTAGCAGCACTCCGTTGCAAGTCAGAATATAAGATATTCAATGTAGCAACACTCCGCGCATGTTTAAAAAAAATGTTTTTAAAAAACAAAAACAGTATTAGTTAAAAAACTTTCTAGTCTTTATTATTGCGGTTTTTTAGAAACAAAACTTAATGCGCTTCCAAGTGAGCATGATGATGTCATACTCACCTAACGTCAAATAGCCTGCTGCCGGAGGCTTCAGTACATATATCGACTGACAAATAGCCTGACTCGCAGTGGAGTGCTGCTACATCGACTGAGGGTTTGGTATGGGTCAGCAACCTTTTCATTCATTATTCTTCATTTTCCCTCATCGTTTTCTAAAAATGCTCACTTAAGGCTATCAAAAAAAGTGAGCAATTGCGCATATAAATATAAAATAGTATATATATATATATATATATATATATATATATATATATATATATATATATATATATATATATATATATATATATATATATATATATATATATATATATATATATGTATATATATATATATATATATATATATGTATATATATATATATATGTATATATATATATATATGTATATATATATATATGTATATATATATATATATATATATATATATATATGTATGTGTATATATATATATATATATATATATATATATATATATATATATATATATATATATATATAAATATTATTACCATCAGTAAGTACTGATTTACTAGTTTATATATATATAGTGGGGTGCAAAAAAAAAGCCACTCAATTTCTTTATAAAAACAACAACAACAAATGTCTAAAACTCATATAATGTTACTTCTATTACAGCCAATATTGATAAAAATGTTTATAGTATAGTTGTATATTACATATAATAAAAAGAAATTAGGATTTGTAAAGTATTTTTTAGGTTAAAGCTGTTTTAGTATTTAATTGGCCATCCTTTGTTTCTTATGACTTCTGCACATCTAGAAGGCATACTATCTACAAGTCTTTTTAATAAGTCATTTGGCAAAGCATTCCAACCATCAAGAAGAATTTGGAACAGATCATCTTTATTTGTTGCCCTACGATCTTTTAATTTTTTATCCAAAATAGATCAAAGGTTTTCTATTGGATTTAAATCAGGAGACTGTGCTGGCCAAGACATAACTGGAATCAATTTAGATTCTAGATATCTTTTATTCAACCGTGCTGTATGTTTGGGATCATTATCCTGTTGAAAGATATATTCACTATTAGGAAAAAGTTCTTTTATACTTGGTCCAAGCTGGTTAACTAAGATTTTGTGATACAAATGCTGGTCCATAATTCCCTTCACCCGGTAAAGTTTTCCAACTTCGTGTGCACTATAACAACCACAGACATTAATCTTTTTGTCATGTTTAATAGTTGCCTTGCACGTTTGAGGATTGAATTTTTCCCCAATTAATTTCCAACAGTGAGATCGACCATTATAATACAAAGCAAATGGAGACTCATCGCTCCAGATAACGTTAGCCCATTGTTCACATGTCCAATTTTTGTGCTCAATGCACCACTTTGCACGCTTTTTTTGATTGATTTCACCAACAAAAGGTTTTTTAATTTGTTTTCCAGAAAAAAAATGACTTGATGCTTTAATCCTGCGAGATATTGTCCACTTTGAGATATTAGTAAGGTTCAAATCTAGTTTTATCTCAGAACGAGTGATTTTACGATTTTTTTTGACAGCATTAAGAATGTAGCAATCTTCCTTTTTTGAAGTTTTCGGTTTTCTCCCAGATCCAACAGCCCTTTCAGTTTTACCAGTGTGTTTGTATTTTTTTACCAATCTACTAATAATCGAGTTTTCTCCTTTAAAACGCTTTCCAATACTTCTGTTAGACTCTCCTTGGTCAGCAGATTTAATAATTTGTCCAGTTTCTACATCTGTAAGATGTTTTCTAAAATATTAAATGTGTCTATAATAATCTGTTTTTTAAAGATTTTATTTATATAAATATTAGTTTATATATAAACATTCCTATATTTTTCACTGCCACATCCAATATATATATATATATATATATATATATATATATATATATATATATATATATATATATATATATATATATATATATATATATACATATATATATATATATATATATATATATATATATATATATATATATATATATATATATATATATATATATATATATATATATATATATATATATATATAAAGGTGCAAAAACGCATTGTAAACATAGTTGGACCTGCTCTTGCAGCCAACCTTCAACCTCTGTCACATCGTCGTAATGTTGCTTCTCTTTCTCTTTTCTACAAATACTATAATGGGCACTGCTCTAAAGAGCTAGCGTCTCTTGTGCCATCTACTAAAATTCATTCTCGTGTTACTCGTCATTCAGTTAAGTCTCATCCTTTTTCTGTTACTGTTCCTAAGTGCTCCAAAAACTTTTATTCGTCTAGTTTTTTTCCTCGAACATCAGTTCTTTGGAATTTGCTTCCTTCATCTTGCTTTCCTGATTCATATAATTTGCAATATTTTAAGTCGTCTGTCAATCGTTATCTTGCTCTACAATCTTCATCTTTTCTCTTCCAGTAACTTCCAACACTAATTAGTGGTTACTTGCAACCTTGTTGGAAGCGAAGATAATTAAAAATATATATATATATATATAAATATATATATATATATATATATATATATATATATATATATATATATATATATATATATATATATATATATATATATATATATATAATATATATAATATATATATATATATATATATATATATATATATTAGTAATTCAGTATAAGTATTGAATTACTATCTTTTTTTTTTAATATTTATTTTTATTAACCAATTGAAAAGAATATGTTATACCTTAAATTTACAATAAATAATAGGCATATTAATTAATTTATCATTTAGTAATAGGTATATAGAGTAATGTTGCTTCATATTATTAAGAATAGTATTTTAACTTAACTTTTTATAGATCTGATAATTTTTTTCAGTTTAATAAAAATGAAATATCTGATGATGCTGTGAAAGAAACTCTACAAAAAGTTTTAAATAAAGAAATTAACTACTTGGTTCCCTATGTTGTTCATATAGCTTCATATGGTGAAGGAAGCCAAATAGTAAAGTATTTACTAATAATAATCTCTTTTCATAATTTTTATGTCCAGATGCAAGTAGTGATACAAGTAGAAATGTAAATTTTAGTCTTTTAACTCTAAATAAAAATATGTTTTTGCTAATTGTTTTGCATAATGAGTTTGTCAGAGACAATATGGTACAAAATAAACTTGTTAAGACATTTTTATTTATTTATGAGTTTCATTATAATAAAGTTTAAATTTAATTGAGAATTTGTTATTTCAATGAAACTGTTTGATTAGATAAAGTAAATATAATAAAAAATATTTAGGATTGTATATGTTGCAACAATTAGTTGCAATTATTGTTGCGACAACTACAATTAAGTTTTAAATAGTAAAGATGTTAACCATCTTCCAAAACCAAGAACTATGTTGACCTGTGTATTTGTTGTATAAATCATTGTTATATATGACACAGTGGTTAGCCATCACATTAGGATCATACATTTTTTGTTTACAATTCATATCAAATAGATAGCTTAAGTTCATATATGATAAAATAAATATGACATTAATTTTTGTTACTTGTCAAGTCATTTCTATTCTTAGTGAAGTTTAATGAAAATTTAATTAATTGGCAATTCTGACTATCAGTAAGCACCTTTCATTGTCAATACTTTGCTTTTTGGATAATTTGAACATAATTTTGTTTGCTAGTTTGATTGTAGTTTTAATGTGATTTATTTTAATTCAAAGCTCAAGTGTTTTATTTCGTTTTTTTTTTTTTGTGAAATCAAAGATAATTAATAGCTAGTAGTAATCTTTATGTATAAGATTTTATTATTATTTTTTTTTATATATATTTATGTAAAGATTAAATTCTCCCTTTTTTTGAAGTTTTTAATTTAAATTTTTCAGCAATTTGGAAGAAATAGGGCAACCAATTAAGTGCAAATTTCATAGCGGCAAATCTGCATAAGTGCAAACTGTTGTAAGTGCCAACTTGCATAAATGCAAAGCAGTTGCAAAAACTGGCATAATTGTGAGTTGGCATAAGTGCAAAGCAGTTGCAAAAACTGACATAAGTGCAAACTGTTATATAAGCCAACTGGCATAAGTGCCATTGTCACCTTTGCTACTTCTCTGAACACTGGTTAGATTGGCCTTCTTTAACTCACATGTTGGTGACAATATCAAGAAGGAGATGGTTAAAACATATAATATTAGCCAATGAAGAAGGTTCTCAAGTGACTAGATGTTGCAAAGTTTAACCATCAAAGTCCTTTATTTAATTTTGTCACATACTGCTTGGTGGAACTCTTTGATTTCCTGTTCAACAGTAGTAAAAAGAAGGCACAGTCATTCCTTTCAAAAGAAACACAAGAATTTTCAAAAGATCCAGTTTATATTGAAATGCAACATAAGGTTTGTCAAATAAAGTTTGTTAATGGAAGTGTCGAGAAAGGCATAGCTCTAATCACAGCATATAATTTTATGATAACAAAAAATGACCATAAAACATTTCCTTCTTTGAATAGTGGATGAGCACCGGAAAGAATTTCATCGTGTATTCAAAACTGCTCTAATAATGATGAGGCTGACTACTCCAAAGTAATACAAACACTTATAGAAACAAAATGAACATTATATATACTGTTAAATAACATTTCTAAACTACAAAATAAATTTTGTTACAGTTGATAACATTGGTAAAAAAAAAAAAATTTTCAATTTTTCGACTATGAGATCAATTAAGTCACAAAACATTGCAACCCTTAAATATCATTCGATTTGCATAAAATTTAGTCCCCAAATTACTTTTGTCATACAAATATCAAAAAATCACAAAAAAAGTGTATAATATATATATATATATATATATATATATATATATATATATATATATATATATATATATATATATATATATATATATATATATATATATATATATATATATATATATATATATATATATATATATATATATATATATATATATATATATATACAATGAAGATGAGAAAAAGAAAATTATGATTTAGTTGCTAATGAAATAGATCACCAATAGGAAAAGTAAGATGAGTATAAAAAAAAAATTCACCCTTTTACTATATTTGACCCTATTTTAAAGATTTTTAATCTTCTTCCCATGTCTATTAACATTTTCTACAAAACTAATTTTGGCCTAAGTTTAAGTTATTCCTGAATGCTGTGCTATGGTTGGAATTTTATTTGTTCACTGAGTAGCTAAGTATTGAGACTTTGGCCATGGGCTGTATTATACAAAGATGCTTTAAAGTTAACATTGTGATGCAGTCATGAGATCTAAAGAATTTCAATGTGAATGAGTGATTTAGGTTGTAGAAATTCTAAAATAAAAATTTTCTTTATTCAAAACCTATAGTTTTTGACTAACCAAGCTTTGGAAAACCATCAAAACGATCTATAAGTTTTTATTCAATTTTTTTTTGCTATGAAAAAAAATTTTTTTTTCCCCCATAATGTAAATGGATTTTTAATTTCTAATAGCTTGAAGACAAAATAAAATTTTATCTATTAATAAAAGTATCATGTCTTCGTGTTTGTCATAATCATCAATACCATAGTTGTAAACATTTTGGTCAGCAGCAGAATCAGCATTCTCCCACTTTGTTCAGTTACACTTATCTGAACACTTTAAAGTTGATAACCATTGTTTATAAACAAACAATGGTTAGTTTCACAATCAGCTGTAAAGTTACACTTTACAAAATTCAGTACACTTTCTAACATTAGTCAGGGTTAGTGCTAGATTCATAAACCATTTAACAGCCACTCCTGTTTCACTAATTAACCTAAATTATGCATGCTATGCATGCACAGATTCGTAAACTGAATTGATATTTTGATCAAACTTTCTTACTACTTCAGAAACACTATACTTATGTGTAACAAATTTTATTTAAAAAAAGTGCCTCAGTAACAATTTTATGACTTCATAAAGTATTACTAAAATATTATCCAGCAAACATTGATACAGGTACAGTTTGGGTCGTTAACTGGGACTAATTTGAGATGCCCTCCGGCAATCTTCCTAATTTTGACTGGTTTCCATCTAGGGTTCATATAGGTTAGCCTGCTGGGTATTCTGCATGGATCTCTATATCTTACTATAAAACTCTATGGATCCCATATAGATTTGCAACTAAAGTTTATATGAAAACTTTCCTGAAACCTGTGGGATTTTGGCTGTGATGCGGAATCATAAGGTTTAATTCGTATGAGAACATGCGGAATTATAAGGTTTAATTTGTACGTATTGCATAACTACTTTTAAATTATAAAATATATAAAAAAGAAGTTTTATAATTTCATTTGCTAGGACTGATACATGTATGCAAAAATGATAATAATGAATGATGAAGATGGATGTACAACCACCTGTTCTTTCAAATTATTTGAAAGAACAGTTATAAACTCACGTGTAACAGTAATAATTATAAAAAGAACCAACACATATTATATTACTTACATATTACTGAAAATTTGTATAATATAAAAAAGCAAAAAAATACTTGGACAATATTAAATATATTTTTTCCAAGTATTTTTTTGCTTTTTTATATTATACAAATTTCCAGTAATATGTAAGTAATATAATATGTGTTGGTTCTTTTTATAATTATTACTGTTACACGTGAGTTTATAACTGTTACTTTTTCTGCTAGACTTTCTAGCTCTAGATGTTATGTGTTGTTGATGAAGCAGATCTCCTTTTGTAATTGGCATCAGATTACTTTGTTCTTTTTTTGTGATTTTTTGATAATATTTTAAATAATAAGATGGACAATGAGTGCTTCCTGCAAGCGTAACTATATATTTCATGTTATATTTGGTCTTAAATTTATATTTGATATTAAAGATTTTGATGATGATGAAACAATGTTTCCAATGAAATTAAGAGAACTCTCTGCACCATTTTTTCCTTGTACTAGCAATTTGGTACTTTGTAAACATAAATTTGTATTCATTTTTTTTTTGTAAAATATTTCAATACGCTGATGATTCCACTTAAATTAACGAGACAGTACAAAGTTTGGCACTCAGCTGACATTTTGTTTATCGAATTCAAAAACATTGTCGATGTGTTATTTATGGAATATAATTTTAAAGAGTTTTTTCAGTTTATATCTTTATTTATGGTGTTCTGTAAAATACACAAACATTTAATCGGTTAGAAAAAAATTTGGTGTAAAGGAATTGAAACACACAATAAATTTGAAAATTAATAATTTAAAAAAGCTATATTAGGGTGTCCCAAAAAACAATTTTTTTTTAAAATAATCTGCTCTCACCCCCTAAATGTGTTCTATCTAATACAAAAACACTAAGTTTACATTTTTTTTTAATAAAAAATAATTTAAAGGGTCCCTCAAGACCCTGGAATATTTAATGAGTCCCTAATATTTTCAAAAAAAAAAAGTTTTTAAAAATTATGTCAACCTGGTACTCAAATGAACCAAAATTATATAAAAATTTCAAAAATAATGTTCATTTCGAAAAAAACGATAAGTAACGATATTTCCCTTAAAATATACAATATTAGCCAAAACAAAAAACAATTTTCTGTAATAAAATCGCCGATTTCGTTAAAAAAAAAGTATCGTTTAAGTACGTATCATTTTTTTTGAAATGAACATTATTTTTGAAAACTTTTTTTTTTAAATATTAGGGACCCATTAAATATTCGAGGGTCTTGAGGGACCCTTTAAATTATTTTTTATTGAAAAAAAATTTAAACTTAGTGTTTTTGTATTAGATAGAACACATTTAGGGGGTGAGAGCAGATTACTTTTAGTTGTTTTTTGGGACACCCTAAGCTATATCTTAAAAATTGCGCATTTACAAGTTAAGAAATTTTAGCCATCAATTTATTATGCCTTAAAACGCCTAATAATTGTTTAAATCGTTAGAACTCATGACTGCACTACAAAACTGAAGGAAACAGTTAAATGGTCTGTGGTCTTCCATTTTATTAATATCTTTGCAGTTCTTTTTAATTTTGAAAATTCTTTTTAAGCAAAGAAAAGAGAAAAACAACTCTTGTCAGCATTTTTGAGAGAAAAAGGTTTTTCTTTTTGTTTTTTTTTTTTTGTGTGAATTTTTTATATAAGTTCTAGTTTATTGTGTTTAGATCTCTCTGACATCCTTTATAGCATCGGGTCTTTTAAATCATACACTAGAAATTCAGGAGCAATTTATTGAAGTTATTGATGGCAGAGTTTTAAGCTTGAAGGTACTGTTTTTAATCTTTAGTTAAATTTTTTTTTGTTTATTCTATAAGACAATAGTTTTTCTTTAAATCAGTTCCCTGAAGTTTTAAATTTTGAAAAGGATGTAGGATTTAGTTACAAAAGGATTCAAGTTTTAGCAATATAAATATGCAGACTTTTATTTACAAAAGGGGTAGCTTTTAACAAAAAAAATAGGCAGTTTTTATCAATATATTTTAGCAAAAGAAAATTTTGGCTTAAATAGACAATAGATACAAGCAATATTTGGTATTGATTTGCTTCAACTTGGAGTAGATAGTTGTAAGAAAATAAGCTTTAACTCAAAAATAAAAATACATTAACAAGTTGCTATATTATTTGAAAAATAAATTTGAAACATCTACATAAATAAACTGCTTTAAAGATGCCATTTTTTGTAGAATTACAAAGAAGTGTATCATTACAATAAGTAAACATAAACAAACCTATAACTTTTCAGAAAAACAACGTTGAGCGCAGTACTACCAGGAGCATGGTGGAAATACAACCCAGAAATTCTCGCCTATGAGGCGTGCGCTCTACCAATACACCACTACCACATTAATTCTAAGTGGTGTCAATATTTTAAGTGGTGTCAATATTTTAAGTGATGTCAATATTTTAGGTGATTTTAATATTTTAGGTGATTTCAATATATATATAGTAGATTGATTTTGTTTAGAATCTAGGATCTGTCTTGAAACTCTTTGATATTGAAGATAATGACACCAATGGTCAAGTTGAAAGTTGAGATTTTATCATAATGTTAAAAAAATAACAAGTTTTAGTTCAAAAAAACTTTTAAAATTTGCAAAATTAACCGAGAGAGATTATTTATTAACATCATTTTCAATAAAAATGATGTAAGTAATTCAAATTAAAAAACTTTTAAAATATAAAAACACAAAAATAGAAAGGGCAAGATAAACCATATAGAAATAATATACATTTTTGTGACAAAAAGTTTCATCTCACATAATATTGTTTAACAACGCTGAATTATTTTAAAAAAAATTCATTCTAATGAGCTCATTGCTACACTAACAAAAAAAAAATTAAAGTTTATAGTTACTACATCAAAAGGAAAACAACTACTTGGTATTGGGATAATATTGTCTGTTATCAGCTTACTAAATCAAATGTATTAAACAGCTGAATCAAGATCCCTCTAGTAGTTAATGTTGTCAAGGAAACAATATACCTAAGAAAATGTTTTAAATGAAAATTCAAGAAAAAATGAGAAAGAGAACAAAAAAAATAATCATAAAAATCGAACAGTTCAATTGATAATTATATAATACTTAATAAAAATAAAGGCAGAGGTATTCTGCAGTATAACCCTAAGGACTCAGTTGAATGCTCAGTGGCTGGATAGCTTAGTTGGTTAGAGCGTGGAACAAAAAGTTTAAACCCGGACAGTTGTAAGATATGAGTTCAAATCCTGCCACCGCCAACTCAGCGCTTGAGCAGTACTTCGGCACGCAAAAATGTTGGTCAATGACGGACGCTACTTTGGATTAGTCTTAATGACTATTTGTGGCTGTTCCTATGCTAAGCCAACAATATCTTCCGATATAAGAACATTGTATAGAAATATATAGCATGAAAAATCAAATAAATTCAAATAAAAAAAATAAATAAAAGATACGGGTTTGTAGTCTCTGATACTTACTAATACTTACAATATTATAATTTTTTAGAGAAATTGCAAAAAAAAAAAAGTAGAAACCCTTTATATAGAAAATCTATATATAAGTAGTGATTTTTAAAATAGGCTAAGCCTGTTATTGCTTTAGTTTAGTTGAGCGTTATTGTTTATTTGTTTAGTTAGGTGTTATTGGTTTAGTTAAGTGTGTTACAACATGTGTTTTAAATGTCTATAATATGTATTATTATGTTTTACTACATGTTTTATACGTTTTAAATACG
The DNA here is from genome assembly GCF_022113875.1 of Hydra vulgaris. NCBI lineage: Eukaryota > Metazoa > Cnidaria > Hydrozoa > Anthoathecata > Hydridae > Hydra > Hydra vulgaris. The sequence continues at coordinate 21,250,929 of NC_061160.1, read as the reverse complement.
TCTTGTGCCCAATGGGCACCCAATTGTTATTTCGTTCAGCATATTCAAAAACTCTTCTTCTGTCACAGTTAAGTAAAAATGTAATGTTTTCTTTCAACTTGTTTGGTTGTATGTCCATGCCAATAAATTGGACAAGTTCAAAAAGTAGATGTAAACAAATTTGGTTAGACTAATGTTGACACAGGTTTAACCTAATAACAGGCTTTTGGGTCATAGTGTATTGGCATATAATATAACGATCTTTCAATTCCATTATTATTACTGGTACATACAACTGCTAAATTTGAAAATATTAACTTAGTTAAATTCATATCTAAGAAGATCTTTTATAAAAACCTATAAGCTTACATTGTGCTTTTTCAATTATAATTTATGTATTCTAAATTATTGTTAAATTATTAAATTATTGTTTTTTTTAATTACATATTACGATTTCTTAATTTAAACTTATGTTCTCAATTACATCTTGAAAAAAGTTTGGTACAACCCTACTTTATCTGCACTTTATGTATTTAATCTAATTTTTGATATAATATTGTAATGTAATTTACATTCATACTAAAACAATGTAAATAAAAATATAATTTTTTTTTTTTTTTGCTAATTAAACATAAATCACTAAAGTTTATAATATTCATTATTCGCTGCTTTTTTGTTTTAGAAATTGTTCAACTCTGGTATTCCCGATAACACACTAGCACTCCAGGAACCTATTGAAGCCTGTGTAATATGTCATTCTAATCCAGTTACTCGTGCCTTAGTCCCGTGCAGACATTCTTGTGTTTGTAAAACTTGTTTTTATAAGATTCAAGTATGCCCTGTTTGTAGGATCACAATTGAATCGTCTCTTCAAGTAAGGGATGAATCAGATATTCCATTATCGAATGAAGAACAACAAGGACAAATCAGCTCAAGTATTAGTAGCATGGGAGTTTGGAATTTTATAAAAGCTGTGTGGAATGCAAGTTAATTGAGAGTAAAGTTTGAACTAATTGTGGTATTGTTTAATTCATTATAAAATTTAGTTTTTCTAGCATATTTTCATGTTTATATTATATTTCATCAGCTTTAAGAAAATCAATCTTCATGTAAAACATTTTAAATAACTCAAAATATTTCTACATTGTTTTAGAATCTAATTTAACGATGTTTTGTCGAGATCTCGTTAATATCTCATAACGTTAACATATATAAAATCAGACGATGAAAAGATGACTATATTTGGCAAAGTAGCGTAAAATTCCCTGGATCACTTAATGTTGTTGAAATAATATGGTCTGTTGCTTGTGAACTTATTAAAATTTTATTTATTCAAATATAATTTTTAGGATTTATATCAAAATTAATTAAAATAAATTCAATAAAGTTAAAGCTTAAATTATTTGATCCTCCTAAAAATTTAATACAGTTTGAGCCTTTTAATTGTATTATATATATATATATATATATATATATATATATATATATATATATATATATATATATATATATATATATATATATATATATATACTAGCGAGTAGGAGTCATGTGAAGGGGGGTGTAAAAAAGAGATTGTTTAAAGCATATTTTCAAAAATTAAGCTTTTGAATTAATTTTTTTTTATTAATGTGAGGAAGAACTTTTCGGTGGTGTTCTACTGCACGTAAAAGAAATTCTTTCTGCTCATCATATTTTGTAATAGATGTTGTATAGTCTTAAATTAGTCTAACAGCTCGTTCTGCTGTATCTTTTACAGATTTTAGTGATTTGATATGCTCAAACATGTGATTAAAATTTGTGTTAGCTTTTTGTGTTAGTATTTTACCAACCAACCACCGTCCTCATTTGAATATCCGAATAAATTTAGAATGTTACTTGATTGTAGTCCAATTAAATCAGTCAAACAAGTACTCTGCTTCAGAAGAGGAAATTGTGGAAAGCCTATATCATGTTCACAGTTTTCTTTTATATTGTTCACAATTGTTTTAGCAATTTTAGTTTTATTTCGATCAGATACCTTATCAGAAAATAATGAAATAGGGGACATTTCTTTGGTTAAATACCAAAGATGCTGATTAAATGTTTCAGGGCAGCAACAGCAACATCATTGTCAATTTTTTTTATAAATAAGCATTTCTTTGTAGAATTCCAAATTATTAAATTGGGCATCGACTGTGCTTGTGCATGTAAGCCATATTTTAATATAAAATAGTAAAGTAAATTTACAAAACCGTGACAATTTCTCTATAAAACTTTCTTCATATTCTGCCAGTTCAGCAAAAGCAAACATCTTTGATGTGTGCATGATGGAAGGCTCCAGGTTTGTGCCATTGTAGATTTATTTGTTTTGGATTGAGTAATTGCAAAGCAAGTTGACAACATTCTCGATAATCATTTCTTAATATTTTTCGAGAATTCCAGTTAAGTAAACCAGACAAAAAAATTATTTCTTTTGCTTGTTTTGTCTTTAATACTGGTTCTTCGATTTTTATTTTTCTAAAAGTAGTATCTGAAGTTAATGAAAGCTTAGGCCATACCTCATTTTTAAAGTGTCTAAATGGCTCATAGTTTGGAAATCTACATTCTCCAAAAACATCTAAGAAAACAGAAGACAAAACTCTTTCAAAAATATGGTGTGGGCAGGCGCACAAAAGCAACTTTTTGTTAAAGTGTTCTTCACTTAACTTCGCAGAATCATTTATCCAACCTGAATTTGATGGAGTTGTGTCAAAAATCATTGTTACAAGTGTTTTTTCTAGTTTCCGTGTCTTTACAGCATCTATGGTAGCTGTTGCTTGACTTCGCCCAGTTGTATCAGGAATCCTGGATACACACAACAATTTTCCTTCAGGTCCACTTAGTTTTCCTGTTACAACAATAGCCAAACGTTCCACTTTACCATCGACCTCAGATACCAGCTTTGAATGCCAGTGAATGGAAGAGTACATGAGTGAAATGAATGTATTCTTAAGATTATCTGTCGAATTTTATTACCTGATCTGTTCGCTGTGCTTTTTGAGATGGATGTTTCATCTAAATTGTGACCTAATGCTTCAGCTACAGCTAAAATGATTCCAGATCTTTCTCTGTTGGATAGATTCAACCTATCAGCCATTAAGGAAACTTTAGGGTTTTCTAATATCTTGATTTTTTTTTTCTGTCTAGCAATAGTACTTTCTTCATTTTTGTTATAAGTTTTGTCTTCATTATCAAATGCAGCCAATACATTGAAACTTTTTTCTTTTATATTTTCCTTTCTAGACTTCTCTTTTTCAATAGCATTGATTTTATGTTTCTCTTTTTCCTCTTTCTTTTCACTTTCATAGCATAACTCTTTTCTAATGGGCCCAAAAATTGCTTTTTTAAGTGACGCTGATCTGAGAAAAAGTCTATATCTGAGATATGACTATTGATACTATGCGAGGTATCTTTTCTTATTAAATTTTCTGTATTTGATGCTGCAATATTAAATAACAATGATAGTTTATTAGTAAAACTCAGAAGTTGAGCGGCATAACATTTTTTTTTTTTTGCATTTTCAATCAAGTTCTCTCTAAGATAAATCAGATGTAGTATCATTCTGACAATATCTTTCTTCTGTTTTTGGAATTCCTGCCATTTTTTCCAAAAAACATCAACTTTTTCCCAAACTACAGATGCAACTTCTTTTTTACCAGTTAATTTCAATTCAAATCTTTTAAAATAAAGATAATGGCGTACAACATCTCCATTTGTTGGTAGTTGACTATACATCTTCGCTTCAAGGGTAGGTAATAATTTACCAACAATATTATCAAACTTCTCATCATTTTTCCTCAATTTACTGTTGCTCATAACTGATTAATTATTTTTTATATATGCTATTATATCTATAGATAAAAAAGTAGCTATAAATTATAAAATTATTTGAATAATGTATGTAACATTAATATTCATCATAAAAAATTTTCTCATCTCAAACATAATATTATTTAATAATTTTTGAGAATCATTGAATTAAAACAAATTATATTTACTAATATTAGCTATGATACATAGTTTAGAATTATAATAGTGATCAATATTGATACAAAACATATTTAATTGCAATAATACATTTTTATATTTAGCCTAAAATATTTTTGAAAAAGTGGGCGACAGAGGGAGTAAAAACTTTAAAAGAAGAGGGGGGGGGGTCAAACTTCAAAATTTTTCAAAAATCTTCTTATTTTCACTTTTAACGGACAAAACTACACACAAAACTAAAGTAAAATTTTTTTTTTATTGGGACACCCTTATATATATATATATATATATATATATATATATATATATATATATATATATATATATATATATATATATATATATATATATATATATATATATATATATATATATATATATATATATATAAATTCTTCGTCGACATCGGTCCCAAACTAGCAAACAAAGCTCAACTTTATTTCTCATTTATTTATACTTTTTTAAATTATGCTAATGTTGCATGGCAAAGCAATAAAAAATGTTATAATGCCGTTATCGCAGTCAGAAACATGCGAATCATTAAATATATTTTGCGGATTGATGTACTCATTCCAAACCATTTTTTATTGAAATGAAAGTTCTCAATATTTATGAGTTTTTTGTTTTTAATGTTTTATACCTAATGTCTATGTGGAAAAATAACATATTTTTACCCATCTTTAAAGATCTTTTTAGTTTAAAATCAATAAATAAATACGCTTTGTGTAGAAATAAATACACTTAGAAATAATAATATTAAACATTTTATCGAACCATAAATGTATAAAATACCATGCACATTATCTTTAGAATAAATTTGTTTTGTCTAATCTCCATATGTCTTTAATTTTCCTATTTTCAAATATAAATTGAAAAAATTAATTATCTTAATGGATGACGTAATTAGATATTTTTAATTAAAACTATATATTTTGTTTAAAACTTTTATTGTAAATTATATTTTATTTTGTTGATTATGTATTGATGTATTTTATATACACACGCTTGTAAAAACTTCTGATGAAAAGATTAGTAAGGTCTTCTTTCAGAAAGTAATTTATTTATTACTATAACAACAAATTTAAACTATATATATGTATGTATATATATATATATATATATATATATATATATATATATATATATATATATATATATATATATATATATATATATATATATATATATATAGTATATATATATATATATATATATATATATATATATATATATATATATATATATATATATATATATATATGTATATATATATATATATATATATATATATATATATATATATATATATATATATATATATATATATATATATATATATATATATATTTATATATAATACAGCGTGGGAAAATAACCTCAGCATATGCCATGGTTTTTGCCGAGGTTTTTGTAGTATTTTGATAAATTTCCGAAAAATGATAAGTTTTTTGAAAATATTAAAATATTTAATTTTTACAACATTCGTACCCATCAAAACGACGTCTTATTAAACACATGAACCTAAATAACCAACAGCATTTGGTAAATGATGTTATACCTGATTTTTTATATCTTTACTTTCCTCTTCACTTTTGTTGCAATTAAAAAACGTTATTTGAAATCAAATCAATATATTTTCACTTTAAGAATAACTGTATATATATATACAATCGTGCGAGACATTTACCCGGTGGGAAATTAGTTAGCACTAGCTAGCGATATTCGTAACAATTAAGACAGCCATTTGGCGACGAGTATTGTCAGCTATATAAGCTAGTAACTAGATAGCTGTTTAAGCTAGCGACCAGCTGGTTATATAAGCTAACGACTAGCTTATATATTACTAGGTTATATAAGCTAACAACAACTTGTAACGATAAAGACAGCAATTTGGCCTAGCGGACTGCTAACTATTATCTAGCGACCAATCATAACAATAAAAATAAATATTTAGCTAGAAGAATTTGTAAGATTATGTATGATATAGTATTACATTTTAATAAGCATTTAAATAAAATTACTTTTATAATTTTAATAGAAATTTTTAATTAAAAAATATCCACGAGACTGCATAAAATCAAATTTTATGCAGTCTCGTGGATATTTTTTAATTATACTGCATAAAATGAAATTTTAAAAATTGGATATTTTTTGTAGATATTTTTTAATTTTACTGCATAAAATGAAATTTTAAAAATTTTGTTATTATTTAAAAACTTTTTAAATAATAACAAAATACATTTTGTGAATATTCATTTTTAACTTTTTTACTTCCTTCTACTCTTAAAATACATTGCAAAAAAGTTAAAACAAATACAAAACTGTTTATAACAAGCATCAGCATGATAGTTATATAAAATGTTAACCGGAATCAATACAGGAGTCAATAGTAATAAATACTTGCTATTTTTCTAACAAGACTATCCCTGCTTATTAAAAAAGAATTTCTATTTCTTGATGCAAAATATCGACCTTTTGATTCGTTTTTCCCATAAACTATAGTTTTAAAAAGAGCGTTAATTGCAAAAAGTTAAGGTAATTAGAGCTAACCCAATCCCGTCCATACCCCGAATTGTCCCCTTCCTAGAACTACGTCTCCTTAAATAAATTTTTTTTTTTTAAGTTCTATCATAAAATTTGACCAAAATTTATTGACAGATTTCAAGTCTTATCATAAATTATTATTTCGTTAGATTTTTATGACTATAAGAAGTTTAAAATTCCACAAATTTACCCCCTGAAATACAAAATTACCCCCTGAAATAACTTTGAATGGTCGTAACTTTTAAACTAGAAATTTTTTATGATGTCATTTAAAATCTGTCGATGAATTTTGATCTAGTTTAATATAACACAAAAAATTTCTTTAAGGAACTCAGAAAAATTTCTTTAAGGAACCATACACTAGGGGTGGGGTATTAGGAGTCAAATAGGGTTAACTACAACAACTTTATCGCCGTTAAAAAAAAAAAAATTCTGGTCTATGTGGTTAAACCATTATTTATATTTAGCATGTCATATATCATCATATCATATATTAAGAAATTATGTTAACATATATCATCATATCATATATTAAGAAATTATGTTAACATAATTTCTTAATATATGTTATGATGATATATGACATGCAAAATATAAATAATGATTTAACCACATAGATCAGGGTTTTTTTTTTTTTTTTAACGGCGATAAAGTTGTTGTAGTTAACCCTATTTGACCCCTAATACCCTACCCCCACCTTTTTTTATATTTTTAAAATATGGAAAAGTCTTCTGATAATGAACAAAAATAAAATTTCTGGGGTTGTGTTGCAAGGTCTCAGAACATCTTCCTATGCATCGTGAAGACTAGGGTTAGGGATCGTCCATAAATTTCGAAATGCAAAATTTATTTAAAAAAAAAAAAAAAACAGAAGAGGAGATCTTAAGCTTTTTTTTTGCGGTAATTTTTTACTAAACTAAATGAGCTATTTTAATTTTTTACTTAACTTAAAGCTCTGCGAAGAAGAGTAAAATTAACTTAATTATTAGTAAAACTAACGTTGTGTAATTTATGGATGGTCCTTTATTTGTGTTGACCATAATAAAACTTGCTCGCTCCATTGTAAGCGGCCTTTAATATTCTATACTATAGGTGTGTGCAAAGTTTTGGGGAAAAAAAAGGAAAAAAAACCCGGAAGTTTATTGCCTTTGTTTGGGGCTCCGTGGGGGCTAGAGCCCCAAGCAATTTGCTCAGGTGAATCACTCTCTACACGGCCCTGTGTGTGTATATATATATATATATATATATATATATATATATATATATATATATATATATATATATATATATATATATATATATATATATATATATATATATATATATATATATATATATGATGAAATTTATATATAAAATTGAAAATACATCATCATCTCAATAACCAGCGAATTAAATAAAACACAAAAATAAGATGAGAGAAAAGAATTTGTTGATGTACACAGAAAAAAACAAGATGAAAAAAAACTATTTGAACAATATTAATAAACCTCTGCGAATAGGGACTTTTAAGCGGCAACCATTATAATTTTTGTAGATAAGTAAAAAAAACAAAGCCTTAAAACGGTGAGACAGGATTAAGTAAAGCAGTCAGTGTGATTCTCCATTCTTCACACTGTTGAAGAGATTAAGGACATCATTTGACATTGATCTTTTCAAAAGTTTTCAGTTAATTCATTTTTAATTTTTTAAAGCTTTTAAACTACATTTTTTAGTAAGTTGACATGAACTGTTGAAAATGATTTAAAAAGTGCATTGTTTTTTTTACTTTTTTCATAACTGTAAAACGTTCACAAAAACAAAGGTAAGCTAAACTTTAAGCTTATATTATGTATGAATTACCTTTTGAGCGCCGATTTATATATTTTGATGAAATTCGAAATCTATTAAAAAAAAAATCTTACTTTAAGTAAAGCGTTTTTTTTATTTTTTTTTAACCAGGGGTTATTGGGAACTAAAGTGGAACTTATATTATTAACAGAATGATACGTTAAAGCTACTATAGCTTCTGCTTTATCATCTAGTTAAAGAGTTGAAAAGAATAAAACAAAAACTTGACAACTGTATTTGTACTATATAGAAACACTACTATATTAGAAGTAGTTGCAGCTAAATCTTTCTAAGATAAAACCAAAAAGATTCAATAAAAAATATCATTTTGATCAAAATACTGTCTAATAGATGGTCTTGTATTTGACATTTTGTAATTGAAATAAATATAAAAAAATGCTTTTTACTATATAATTACTAAAATTTATAAATAAATTTTACATTATACCAAAGTCTAATTTGGCGCTCAAGAAATAAGGCGGTAAAAAGTTTTCTTCTCCAATTTTTTTTGAAAGTTTTATAGCTTTGGAACAAATAAAAGTCGGTTTATAATTTGTTTTTAAAGGTTTCTAATTTTGTAAGTAACACATGTTTTTGTAAGTGACACATATTTTTGTAAGTAACACATATTTTTGTAAGTAACACATATTTTTGTAAGTAACACATATTTTTGTAAGTAACACATATTTTTGTAAGTAACACATACTTTTGTAAGTAACACATATTTTTGTAAGTAACACATATTTTTGTAAGTAACACATATTTTTGTAAGTAACACATATTTTTGTAAGTAACACATATTTTTGTAAGTAACACATATTTTTGAAAGTAACACATATTTTTGTAAGTAACACATATTTTTGTAAGTAACACATATTTTTGTAAGTAACACATATTTTTTCTAATTTAAAGTCTTGTTTAAATATCAAGTATTTTTTTTTAATTTAGTAATTCAGGGATCGCAACAGTTAACAAGGTGTTTGAAAAAGTTAACTATCAGACATGGAGCAAACTTCAAACTTGTGTATGTTTCCAATTTTATTAAGAATGCTTCGCAAAAGCTTGCAGTGATTGCAAAAACTCGAGGGAGTCTGGAAACACCAATGTCTAGGCCAAAAAAAAACAACATTTTAACTAACATTTTCTGATTCTCTAAATGTTGAAAACCAATATATATATTTTTTATTTATTTGAATTTTCATGCTATTTTTTTCTATATAATGTTATATCCGAAGATATTGTTGACTATTATATATATATATATATATATATATATATATATATATATATATATATATATATATATATATATATATATATATATATATATATATAACAGTCACAAATAGTCATTAAGACTAATCCAAAGTAGCGTCCGTTATTGACCAACATTTTTGCGTACTACTCAAGCGCTCAGTTGGTGGTGGCAGAATTTGAAACCGTACCGTACAACAGTCCGGGTTTTAACTTTTCGTTTGACGCTCAAACCTGAGCTATCCAGCGACACAATAAAACGCAATCATTTCTCACACCCAGGAATAAAGTAAAAGTTTGTTACACTGTGCTACCTATGCAGCTTCACAGGTATATAAAGTTGAAATGTGTCAAGTGCTTTCCCAAAGAAACTGTTAAAAGGGGGTGGTAGCTCATTGTCTCAGGATTCAAAATATGTAAAAACTTAAATGGTTTTACGCCCAAGAGAGAAAATTTTTATTTATTTTTCAATTTGCTGAAATTTGTGAGATGATAGGATATTTTCATTATTACAGCATTGTTCTCATAACTTTCGCTAATTTTGATTGTAATGTGACACAAACAAGCTTTTTAGTAAAAACTGATTTAGGAAAACAATTGCAAAAATTTTAAATTTAAAGGAATTTAGTTCTATAAATTTCGGGAAATGATACTTTTCAACAAATCTTAAAACATATCTTAAACTTAATGCTCAAGTTTCAACAGATGCGGTTAACGCTAAACGCTCCTTAGAGAGGCTGAAAAATACTTTTCGCAGCCGTAGTTTTTCACTGAGGAAAAAACTGTACACCACGTATGTTCGTTCTCACCTAGAGTATGCTATCTAAGTGTGGTTACCGTACCACACTGGGCCAGAATAGCCCACTGTTATTAATCATTGCCTCAATATTTTAAGACAAAATTAATAACTAATTTAATACTAATGCTTCATTCACTATATTTGTCATGAGTACCAATATAAGGTTTGAGTTTCTTATGAAGTCGTTATTTTTTTATTTAATTGCTATGGATACCTATGTTTTTACATATCAACAACCTACTTTTTGTAGGTGCAGATTTGTTATGTGTGCTATATACATTAAATTTGGCATGAGCACCAATGCAAGGTCTGCGCTTCTTATGAAGGTGTTATTTTTTATTTAGTTGCTATGAATACCTATTTTGTCGTAGTATTAACCTACTTGTAGTTGTTTTTGTATGTCATATACGCTAAATTTGGTAAGAGTACCAATATGAGGTCTGCATTTTATATTATAATAATATATTATGAATACCTTATTATGCATAGCAACAAGCTTTTATAGTGACAATCAATTTTATACAAATTCTTGACTTATTTTACTTCAAATTATTAAAAAAAGTAGGATTTTTAATGCTTTGGTGTTCCAAATAAATGTATGTGTAAACTTTTTAATTTATAGAATACTGACAATTTTAATTTACAATGCATAAATTTGAACTTTAATAATAATGAAAGGAAGAAACCAAAATTTGGCCGGTAAAAATCAATAAAAACAACAATTAAACACTGCTTTTCAACAGTTGCAGAATACTTTCTGGCAAAAAATATTTCTTAGTACTAACTACTGTTCTAAGTAAAGAAATGACTGGATCATTAGAACAAAATAATAGCTTAAATAAATCTTCATTACATTTGATGCGGTCACACTTGCGTGTAAAATGCTCACGATAGTTTTTAAAATCTTTATTCCGGGCCTCTATAGCTTCTTTACTTAAGAGCCAAGTTGGTAATGTCATTTAATCAACAACACTGCAAGCATGAATTAGCATTTTTTGAATGCTCTGCGACATACAGTACAATGGATAGTATTGTACGTAAATTCAGGGAATACTGTACACTTAAATATGTGTACAGTAATCCCTGAATAAATCCACATCAAGCTCAAAACAACATGAAATACAAGTCAGAACAACATGGAACATTTTTATAAGTTCAAAATTGAGTCCTATGATTTCAGAAAACAATTGCTCATTCTGAAAGGCTCTTCTGGAGGTGTTACCATCATTAGATGTTCCTGAGCCCTCAGCATTAGACCTATCAACAACCAGTCCCATCTTCTCTTGAAAAGCAAGTTGAATTTTTTCCTTCTGCATTTCAATTCGTTGCTTGTCAGCTAGTAATATTGATGACCATTTCTTAACTGGCAATTTGTAAGCAATTTGGATTAGGCATTCGAATGTTCGTATCCATGCATGTAGAATTGAAGTCCCATATTGTAACCCATTTTGAGTGTGCAACCTCAGTAACACCTGTAATAAATAAAAAAACTGCATTTTAAACTAATGTAATATAAATATATATATATATATATATATATATATATATATATATATATATATATATATATATATATATATATATATATATATATATATATATATATATATATATATATATATATATATATATATATATATATATATATATATATAAACAAATTTTAAAATGTATTCTACAAATTAGAGAGCTCAATGTTCTTTAAAGAGCAGAGCAATAATAAATTAAATTTGTAAAAAGTCGCTTTATAATTTTTTTTCATATAACACTATGCTTCATCAATAAAGACTTATCAGAAATGCATTATTTTTGATGAGTCTTTATTGACTCATCATCATTTTTAATGAGCCTTTATTGATAAAACACAGTGTTACATGATAACTTTTTGTTAAGTGATTTTCTACTAATATATATATATATATATATATATATATATATATATATATATATATATATATATATATATATATATATATATATATATATATATATATATATATATATATATGCGTGTACCTGTGTACAAAATATTTTCTTTTGAGAGAAAAAAATTTGAGAGAGCAGCACTGTGATAAATCAGTTACATCTGAAAATGCATTATGGGCTTTGCCATCAATCAAAGTAATTTCAATTTTATGGTCAACATCAATAGACTTACAATTAAGTAGGATGTAGTTAGGTGTTTGATCTCATTTTTAATGTCAATTCCTCATTACGAAGAAGATCTGCAGTTTTCTCTACAAATTTAAATTGCAAAGGCCGACGGTAGAAAATAAATGATGGTTTAGAGTTTCTCCAAAGAATAATCTTTTTATCAATGACGATAGATCAGAGCTCTAAAGGCACAAAGCATGTAAATTCAGAGACTCCTCACTCTTCAGATTTCTAGAACACTCATCATCATTACATGTTTGTTTATAAGCACTATGCCCACTTGAGCTACCAAAACCAGATTTGCATATTAGAAATACTCTATTATACTCATTTGCATTTACAACACCAGTCTGTGTCTCAAAAAGTTTTGTTGTAGTGTGATCCAGTAGTTCTTGGAGTGGAACACTAGCAGTATAGTCAGTTACACAAATGTTTTTAGGATAGCATCGATCTTTTGCCACTTTAACTTTATTATATATTGGGTAGAGATTGCATTCCTTTTCATCAGCTTTGTTTTTTATCAGTTGATAAGATGCCTTAAATTACAATCCAAAATAATTGCCAAAGCTTCATCAATAGGGGAAGTTGAGGCACAGTGGATCGGATTTCTTTACTTTTTAAATTGACCAAAAAATAAAATATGTATTTTATTTTTTTCAAGGCAAAAGGATTGAAATATTTGTCCTTCATATGATAATAAATCACTAAAACCCAAACATTTGTTATTTAATGGCTCACAAAGGTTTAAAGTGAGTTGTATTATGTTATTCATTGTGCCCCAGCACTAAGGTTCAGTGAATAATTGAACACAGCCGTGAACTAATGATAGTTAGATAAAAAAAAAATTACCTATCAAAAACCGGTAGTCAAAAATTATGAGATAACAACTATCAATAAAGATAGCTGATGTATGAGCACATAAAATGATTACGTTATCAAGATGAACAGAACTCTAATCTTTGAGAAAATAACTCTTATTCCTTGTGCCACCGATCCAGTGTACCCCATCTTCCCCTAAACATATAAGATGGAGATATAGTACCCACTAAAAATTTTTCTGCTTATTTGGCTTTTTTAGCCTCATTATTTTTTCCAAATTTGACTTTAGTTGCAAATAATAGTTGGTTTGCTGCGTATTGATCCATTTTAGCAACTTTTCTATACTTAGATCTCAAAGAGGACTGATCAAAATTTAAAGTAGCCCTACCAAGAGGAGTGCTAACAATTGTTGGAGTAGCAGGTGGAACATATGTAGAAGGTATAAAGTCAGAATCCAACGATTTTCCAATCTTTTTCTCAAATGGTGCAGCTTTGCGGCTAACATCATTCCAACAAGACTTAAAGTTCTTTAAGAATGCAATTAATTTGTTTTTATAATTTCAGAATCATTTAAGTCTAACTTGACAACTAATTGATCATAAATTGTTGGATCTTGTATAGACATATTATTGGATCAAATGCAGTTGTATATATATAATGGTACTTCATTGTTGTATTATTATTTATTGTAAAATTAGAAAAGTCAACCCATTTATATATATATATATATATATATATATATATATATATATATATATATATATATATATATATATATATATATATATATATATATATATATATATATATATATATATATATATATATATATATATATATATATATGTATGTATATATATATATATATATATATATATATATATATATATATATATATATATATATATATATATATATATATATATATATATATATATAATTTAATATATTTTGCTTAATCTAATATAATATAAATTAAATGTAGTTGGCAATTATTTTACTGACAATATCTAAGCAACCTGTTTATATAGGGTTTTTGTATTATCAATAATATATATTAATATAAAAAAAAATGTTTTATAGGCAGTTGTCACGGTATAAAATCATGTGTAATGTTTTAGTTACATATTCTACATCTGCAAGTATCTGCAACCAAAATTGCTTTTAACTTATTAAATATAATTTTTTCAGTAAATATCAGCCATAAAAACCCTGGCCAAACATGGCCAAAAAAATATAAGCATAGTATTAGCAAAAAAATGCAATTATTTCAACCATTAAGCACACTGTCTTTGATTGATCATTAAATGAGTTAAATAGGTTCAAGAAGATAAACAGAATTGCCAATTGATAGCCAATATATGTATTAAAACTACAATTCAAATTCGTAGTAATATAAATGATCTAACAATAAATGACAACACATATAAAACAAACATTTATTTAAACTTTTTTAGAAAAGCGCTTGACCGCATAAAATATTGTTCAGGGTGACAACTTAAAATTAAAAAATTTTAGTGAAGGCGCATTTTTTAATTAACAATCCTAATGTTTTTATGTAAATCAATGTTACCTTCATTGAATAGTAGTTTTTTAAGTTAAAATTGAATAAAAATAATTTTGATTTTCATTACAGGTTCTGAAGGAATTCAAGAAAATTACAACAACATCAAGAAAGTACTCTCTTGCATCAATTTTGGTCCCTCCAAATATTTCATTTTTGTTTGAATTTAAAATTGGCTAAAATTTTGTGTTGGTTTTAGCCCCATGTTTCTGCACATCCATGCATCTGATGTAATGCAAGCTCCAATAGTCTTGACAAACCTGGAACACTAAAGAGTTTCGAATTTCTGAAAGAATTACTCAAGAAAATTTAAAGCTGGCGGATTTAGCATGAATAAAGATAAATGTTTTTAAAATATGGTACATGAGCCTTTCTTGCTTTGGGGGATGAAGCATATGTGTTGAAATAAATTTCACTTCCAGATCTGTATCTGTTACTATGAGTAATCAATCGTTTGTTTAAAATCTTGAAGGAAACTTGGATGAAAACAGTTGGTTAGTTGCAAGCTTTACACATTCAACCCCAGGCTTATCACAGTGGCCAAATTGCCAGAAACAATTGTTACAAGTTTTTGAAAAAGTGGACATCCTCCAAAATCTTGCTAAAAAAATGAGACTTTTCAAGTTTTTGACATCATTAAAGCATTCCACTCATTCAGTGTTGTTGTATGCTTTAGAATAAATCATTACACAAAATATGCTGAAAAGATTGGTGGTTTCCGAGCATCTTACTTAGCTCTTCAAAAAAACTAGTGTAACTCCAAAAATCCATGCAGTATTTTTCCACATCAAAGACTTCTTTGAGCTCCAAAAACCTCTTAGCATCTTCAAAAAACGAAGCGTTGGGCAATTCATCACAAATTTGGTGCCAAATGGATGCGGTGTAAGAGACCGAATTCTCACCCGGATTATAATAAATTCTTACTTTCTTGTGTGGTTGATTTAAATAGCAAACTTATATGATGCTTTGTTTTGAATATTTTTAGAACGATTATTTGTTTAAACATCTTTAATTATATAATTATGTTGTTTACAAGTATCTGTTTTAAAGAATAAAAAAGAGAAAAACTAAGTTCTGCCCAGTATTTTAACTTATTGTGTTGTTTTATTGTTGTTGTCATTGTTTTTATTTTATATTATGTTTGAATAATATTAATAAAATTTTGTGCCTCCAATGCTGTAAAAGGACAAATTCTGTCATTCCTTAGTTCACTGCAAACTTAAAAATAAAAACTCAATTTTCTTTCTCGGACATAATAAAACTATTTAAGTTTTTAGATAATTTAAATCCTGAGACCATGGGTTATCATCCCCTTTTTACAGTTTCTTTGGAAAAGCACTTGACACGGTACTCAAATTTCAGGTACTTGTGGCTTAGGTGTAAATGATTTTGTAAATAGGTTTTTAGATATAGAATCTAGTCAAATTTAAATTTTAGCAACAGTTTTTACCATGCAACTAGTTTCAACTATAACAGCACAAATAAGTTATAAGTTATAATTAGCTACTTTTTTGAATCAATGAATACGGTTGCACATGAGAGTAAAAACCTGCTTACTATTAACAAGAATAATTAGATAATCATCTTTTGTTGATAAAAAACATTCACTCATCTAATTACTAAGTATCAATTAGAGCTTGTGAGTTCGGTTTATTACTTACTATTTGTTATCATAAAGTTTGCATCACGTTATTATATTGTTAGCTTGAAGTTGGATGTCTGGTTGTTATCCAATGACATTTTGTTTAAATTTAATTCTTTTTTACATATAGAAAATAGATTTACTAAGATGTTTAACATGTTACAGAAAAATTAAGCGTTTCAATTTATTATTGCTAATGTATAGTTGGAATTTTCTACAAACAAAATAATTATTCGTAGTTGCATAGAAAATGTTTTCAACATTTACTACGCGGTGTCAAAGAATTGTTTAAAATTGGATTAAAATTGGCATTTATTCTACAAAAATAATTAAACCCAGCCAATTTATATGATTACGAACTCAAAGCGCTGTTCTCTGAGATGATATATTGTAAAAAAAATTGTCAATTTTATTTAGTTATTCACGAAATTTTTTGAAAATAAGTATCAAAAATCTTGCGTCACTTGCTTTCTCAATTACTTTTTTTGAATGTTTGATTTTTTTGTGTCATTTTTGTTTTTCGCAACTTTTTTTACATCTTTTTTCTCAAGGGTGTCTTTATCTTTTTCTTCAACGGTGTCTTTATTAATATAAACATTTATTGTAGCTGATTTAATTTTCGAAGTTTTTGTTTCTTCTTTACCATAATTGTTCCATTTTTTTATAGCTTCATATCTTTGAATAGTATTGTCAACATCTTCATGTTCTTTCTAATTTATATAACACAAAAATCTATATCTCCAATAAATAAGTATGTAAAATAATGTCGCTTAAGAAACAACACTACCTAAGTGACAAGAAGTAAACCTTTAAAGAGAGATGAAGTATCCAACGAGATAAAAAAAACACAATTTTCCTCCAAAATGTAACTTAGGCGTTGTTGTTTCTAAAGTGTATGTATATACAGAACACACTCCATACACAGAGACGGTTCTACGGAGTGTGTTTTGTATATAACAGAACACACTCCGTAGAATCATCTCTGTGTATGTATGTACGTATGTATGTGTATATGTATGCAAACATATATGTGTAAATATATACATGAATGCATGCATGAATGAAAGTATGTTTGTATGTATGTATGTATGTATGTATGTATGTATGTATGTATGTATGTATGTATGTATGTATGTATGTATGTATGTATGTATGTATGTATGTATGTATGTATGTATGTATGTATGTGTATGCATGTATATAAATATGATGCAGGTTGTTAATAAAAGTAATTCAAAATTTTACCTTTTTTACAGCTTCAGAACTTGTTAAGTATGCCGCGTCTTCGATATTTGTTACAGGGTTTACAACTTCGTAAAATGTTGTAGCATCAGTTTCTATTTTAGGCTTACTTGATGATGTTTGACGTAGCTTCGCTTTCCTGCACAAATAAAAAAATATAATATATATGTATATATATTATATTTTTACATATATATATATATATATATATATATATATATATATATATATATATATATATATATATATATATATATATATATATATATATATATATACACATATATATATATATATATATATATATATATATATATATATATATATATATATATATATATATATATATATATATATATATATATGTATATATATATATATATATATATACACATATATATATTATGTTAATATTTCCAGTAAGTGTGCTCAATACAGCGTTTTATATAATTAGTAGAGCAAATAATATAGTGAATGCTAAATAATTATTAAGATATATTTCAATTACAAAACTTAAAGTTTCACGCAATAGCGATCATCAGATGTAACAACAATAAAAAGTAACGACAAAAATTATTTACAAAAAATGCTATGGATATATATATATATATATATATATATATATATATATATATATATATATATATATATATATATATATATATATATATATTTATATATATATATATATATATGTATATATATATATATATATATATATATATATATATATATATATATATATATATATATATATATATATATATATATATATATAAATGGAAAATATCAACGCATATACAACAAAATAAAATAAACCTATTTATCCGTCTATTAAATAATAAAGTAAATTTTGTAATCATTGATTCCCAGCTTAACTATTGTTCAGTAAAACATTCATTTTTAGATGCCATAAAGGAATTATGTAAGACCCTAAAACTAAATACGAAAAACATAATTCAGGTTAAGAAGAAAAATGAAATTAAAATTTCAGAAAATATAATTCCTGAAGATACTTATCAAGTTCTAGTACAGGCAGTTCGATGTTGGAATGCAAAGCAACAGCAAACAATTTTCAAAAAAGCTCTTGAAGAGAACATTCCCAAGTTATCTTTTTATTCTCTCTGGTATTTTAAACTATTCTTTATGTGAAACGCCCTCTTTAAAAATGTTTAAAGAGGGTGTTTAATAAAATAGTAATAATAATGTTATATATATGTGTATATATATATATATATATATATATATATATATATATATATATATATATATATATATATTATATCTTATATATATATGTATATATATATATATATATATATATATATATATATATATATATATATATATATATATATATATATATATATATATATATATATATATATATTAGGGATATCCACTTTGTTGGTCATGTTAAAATTTTAATGTATTGCATATAAGTGGCGCAGAGGTCATATTTACATATGAAAAAAAATTTTTTTAATGGGAAAATGACTGGAAGTATTAGCGCCACAAGTCAAAAGTTTCGTTTTTTGTTCTTTTTGACCAATTTTACACCAAGTTTTGACGGCGCGAATAGTATCCTTATTCTAAATTATTTAAAAAATATTTTAATTTGTATGTTATAGTCTTAACTAACAAATAAGAATTAATGTGTTCTTACATATAATAGACCTGTGTTCTTACATATAATAGACAGTTTCTTACATATAATAGACCTATCTAGTTAAAACAAAACCTTAAAAATCACTATAATAGGATGTTTTAATCAAAAAGAGTGTTTAAATAATAAACACAATTATTTCCATTGCTTCTAAAAATATTTTCCATCTTAACTCCACTTCTAGAATTAAGAGTTTACAAAGAGGTGACTTTAAAATGTGGATTTTACGAGCGTGTTGTGGTTACCTTGGGCCTCTTCGCCTTATGTTAAATTGGCAACTGGGAGAGCAAGGAGTCGTGACCCCACTGTGTAAAAGTAGAAACAAAAAATCTCTTAATAATTAGATAAATATTAATTATAAGCTTAGACATGGCCCTCCAGTTTGAAAAACGCTTTGCTGACTAAGGAAGAACAAGCTAGAGTGCGATGAAAATTAGCTAAGAAATTGTTTAATTGGTAGCCTATATAGTCAGCACAAAACTAAATAAATTAATATAATACGATCTTTCAATCAAACAGAGTAATCAATAATATATATTTTAAAGCTATTGTATTTACAAATCAATTAGGCATTTGCATTTTTATAGAAATGTAATGAGCATTTTACAAAGAGGTATTACTGGGTAGTTTTGCTAGAATATGAGGATCCAGAGCAAAAGATACTGTCTGTGAAAAAAATAATGTTGGAGCGACTGCAGTAGCTGACTCCATGTACGCATTTTTTGTCTTTTTTCCTGGTTTTTTCCCTGCATTTTTTAGTTGGAGTAGATCCGGCAGCTTTCGTTCACTCTTGACGCGCTCAACATTGTCTTGGATAAGTTTTTCAGCTCTTTCTGACGAATCGTTGACCACATTAACAGATTTAACAAAATTCTGTAACTCAAGATATTCTGGAAATTCTTTCCAAAAAATTTGCGGAAGTTTCATCCAGATGCGTTTTTCCATATTATGCTATAGAATGATGAAGATTAACCATGATTCGGTAGAAACATAAAAAGCTAAAGACGGGGGGAATGATCCTTATGCTGCAAAACACTGGTAGCATCTGTAAGAACTGCTCTGACTATCATAACGTAAACATAACATTATTGTTATTGTCATCTCTCTCGGTAAAGTATAGCAACTCCGCCATTTCTTCCATGTCCTTGTAATGGCTACTGTCGGAACAGGCTAGCAACATTATAACTATAGATAGATCTAGGTGCCAGGTATGATTTTCCCATGATTTGACAACAACTTTGGCTGCAGGCTCAAATTTAGCAAAGTGGCACATCTGCCAGTTGCTCATCTGATCCTATAGAAAATTTAGGTGTTGTTATTTAAGTTATTAACATTTTAACTATTATGGTAATTTAAGAAGTTAGTTTCTATACCAAACCTGTAAAACTGCAGAATCTGTAAACTCGCATGTCAGGAACCATGGAGCCCAGAACAGTGCAATATACTCAGCCATCCTATTAATCTCTTTGATAATGTCTTCACTCAGATTAATGATCAGTCTGATCCTTGGCAGCAGTAGCTCAAACTTCATGAAGTTAAGAGCCTTGCCCATAATTCTTGCATATGAGATAGCTCCAGTTTTTTAAATGCTATACCTGGTAGCCTGATCTTTATCAAGATACATAATTAAAAGCTCAGCTAATTAGTAGTATTCACCACGTTTATTCAATGTCTAATTAAAAAATAGAAATAGTGAAAATTTTAGAAACAACAGTATAGATGTACAAAAAGCTATTGTTTGTTTTTAGTACTTAAAATTTAATTTTTCAACTTACCTCAGTGTTTCTCAGTATACCTTAGTCCTTGAGGTGTTTGGAGTCTTTCAGTGCTAAGCACGCTTGATTCTCCACCCAGTTACCACTGAAATTTTGGTGGTTGAATTTGACTAACTCCTTCACTTGATTCCCGTCATTCGTGCGATTTTCAAATTAATTTTAATTAGTGCGATTGTAAAATTACTGGTGCATTAGTCTTGGTAACTATTTTACTTATATTACCTTTTAGAATAGCTGCACCCTCCCGTATGATTCTGTCAGATATTCTGTGACCGAAGCTGAGGGATAATGTAATATCATCAATATTTCCACCAGCACTGGTAACGACAGAACTTATAAAGTGCTTTTGCTTGATTGTTGGAAATTACCATTCCAATTGCAGTTCTAGCAGTTTTTGACACAATATCTCTAGGGAATATGAGTACCTGACATTTAACAGCTTTCTTGATTTTGGGTCAAGTTATCTCAAAATCCTCATCATCAAAACTTTGATCAGTACACTCATGTTAACAATCATTAAAACTAGCTTTATTTTCAGTTAAAAATCTTGCCGATATTTCTGTTTCTGCCTATACAGAAGATATTTCCTGACTTAATTTTGCTCTCGCACTGACCTGCTCAAAATGACCATCAAGTTCTCCAATCACAATTTTTCGGCTTTCCATCTGGCCCTGAATAAAAAGTAAATCTTCTTCCTTGTCCGATATCAGTATGCGTCTATTAGGCTGCAAACTTATGTGAAGAATTTCTAAATCATCACCCGCCCAAAACAATCCTATAAAAAAAAACTGTATATTTAAATTTTGTAGAAAGTTTAAAAAAAATGTTGATGTGGGTTACATATAATATAAAAAAGGACTGCTAAGGTTTATTCAGTTCACTTTATAGAAACACATAAGTGCCCAATAGGGAAAAATTTGCTAGTCAAAGTTTACTTTTGATTCACAAGAGTTTGTATTACTGCTATATTTTTAATCTTGACTTATCTGTTAAGTTTTGTCCATTTTAGGCATTTCTTTACTTCTGTTACCTTTTAAAGATATCTTAAACTTTTTTCGAGTACCATCATAACTAACTCCCACTTTGTACTGAGATTTTTTTAATATTTTAAATTTTTTTACATAATTCTCAACTTGGGCTTTCAGGTTGTTATCAGTAATGACCCTGAAGCCTATCCTTCTTCATGGAACCAAAATTCCAGAAAGAATACAACCAAATTCACAATAAACACTATCTTTAATGCACGATAATCTAAACGAAAACCTTTTTTTGAATAATATTTTATTAATATTCTTCAAAAGTTCTTCCGTGGACGGAGTGAATATAAATACAATACAGATATTATAATTGATGTAAGCCAAAAATATTTTTGGTGTTACTTATATATATTGTTAAAAATTCTTACTTATTTTGATGAGAAAAATAAAAGGCTAACCTGAATGTTTTGTTTGCAAGAGGAAAAGCAATTAAACGTTTCAGCGCCATCTTTGGAAATCATTCTTTTAGGAACAGATAATGTTGAATAATGTGCTTCCTCAGAGAAAGCTGGCTTCTTTTTATCTTTTCCAAGGTAACCCCTACATAGAATCTTGTTCTACGAGTAGACCTCTTAGGAACATTTGGTTTTTTTCCTTTTTTTCCTATTACATGTTCTTTACTGGAATCCTCAGTTCCAAGCCTCGTGACATATCTAGATACCCTTGTTTTATCTGACAGAAAGATTTTGGGATTAATAATTTTGCCCTATTTTATCTTATTTTAAAAACCTATTTAATTAATATAACTATTTAATAATATTATAATAAATATATAAACAAAATAATATAATAATTTATAATAACAATAACAAACCTACTTGATTAAGGAAAACCTAATTAAATTTAAAAATCTAATTAAAAAAAACTGAAACATTTTTATTCATAAAAGTTTATCGATTTACTTTTTTTTCTTTAAATGATGATAATTGATATCAATCACCGTAGAAAGCTCTGAAACAATTTATGGCGATTACGTGGTTTTTGATTCACATTGCTCTCAATTAATAAATTTGTTAATATATTAAGGGGTTTTTTAATGACAATTTTTATGGTATATTTGTGGATTGTTTTTATAAATTTAAGTAAATATTTGTAAAAAACAAAGTTAGATTTTGTGAAAATAAAAAATAAGTTAAGTTGTTGTTGTAAGAAAATAAGAACCAATAAAAAAAAAAAAACTTTGGTATTTTTTTTGGTCATTGTAAAAAATATGTAAACCTCTTGTTTTGCTGTTTTATAATTTTTTTGCTTTTTAGAAATAATAAAATAGGTTATATAACTTGAATAATTTTTACACACTAATTCTTTATTTATCAATGAATTTCATTCATACAATATATATATATATATATATATATATATATATATATATATATATATATATATATATATATATATATATATATATATATATGTATATATATATATACCCAGTGGGCACACGACGTTATTTCGACGTTGATTTACAGTTGATTTTTAGTCGCGACGTCGTATAACCAAAAATCAACGTTGTATCAACGTTGAAAAATTTGTTTAAAACTATCAAATAAAATCGACGTTGATTCCACGTTATTTCAACGTCTATATTACGAGTTCGACCGTTCGTAATTGCAATATGAGAACTAAAATACGCATGCGTGACTTAAAATTTTTTTTATTAGCTTAACAAATAATGAGTAAAGTTATTTATTAGCCAAATAAAAACAAGAAAAGTCACCCATGCTAATAAATTAGGCCATCTGTTGCCTTTTTATAAGGTTTTGAATTTGACGATTTAACAATAATACATGGCTCAACTTGTGATGCATTTAGTAAGGTAAATATTAAATGGATATTTCTTTACGACCGTATTATTTCATGAATGTGGATTACAAGTAGAGATTACTTGATATATTATATAAATATAAAATATATATTATATATGTTTTTTTTATATATATATATATATATATATATATATATATATATATATATATATATATATATATATATATATATATATATATATATATATATATATATATATATATATATATATATATATATATATATATATATATATATATATATATATATATATATATATATATAAATAGGGAAGAGTTACCTTAATTGGAACAGTAAAGTAATAATTATTTATTAACCTAAGATGGCTTTTTACTAACTAATGGAAAGTTTTATTGTGTTGAATTTGTGTATGAAAATAAATGATGTTTTACAAAATAATGATTTATCAAGCTTTTTTACCAATCCATGTGATTTAAAGAGTTTGAATATTTTTTATATTAAAAAAATTTTATCAAATTTTTAAAGATTTTTCTTGTAAAGTTGTTTAAAAAAGGATTTGTGCTTGCTCCTTTAGTAGGTTGGTAGAAGAATCAACATTAAAATTTAGCAATTTTTAACAATTGTATAATGTATCATAACGTACAGTTTAAAGTTGTATTTTTCTGTTAGCTATTTTACATGAACAAATTTTTAATATATGAGTATTTTTTCTATTATATTTTCTACTATACTTTTCCAGTTGAAAAAGTATAGTTGGGCAAGCAAAATGTTCATTCGAGCTGTTTGGATAAAAAATACAGAGAAATAAAGTGAGAAAATTCAATCGATAATTTTTATGTGCTGGCTATCATCATTAAATGTAATAAATTGTTTCAATGAAATGCATAAACCGCATCTAACTAATTCAGATTTACGCTGCTCAAAATTAAATGTCATGGAGTTAATGTAATTTTTTTTTTATATAAACATTAAGTCATTACTTTTTTTCCTTGTTTTTTTAACATGCTTTCATTCTGTATATGTTGTTTTCAGTGTTTAGATATATTCTTTATTATATATTCTTTATTATATAATGTATTTAAAATCATGAGTTATGTAATAAATTTAAATTTGCCACTACTAGTGATACTCAGATAGAATCAGATTCAGAAAACGGTAACTATTTTAAAAGATACTTAATTCAAGTATTATTAGTTTTATTTTGATATTAATTTTTATAGAAGCTACTACCATGCTTATGCAAGAGAAAACATAATAACCAACAGAATAGTAAGCAAGTACCTACTCCTGTAACGCAAAAAAAGAAACAGAAAACAATTTTTATGCATACTCCACATACTGTAGCTCAAGGTATTAATTGTCTGTCTGTAAATTGATTTAGGAAGAAAAGATTCTGAACATTTTTTTCTATGCTTCAGTGATTTACACATTTTATTGGTTGCTAAATTAATACATTTTATTTAGTTTATGAATAATGTTTTATTTTATAAATGTTTTGTTCTTGTGTTTCAACCCTTTTAGAAATTAATTAATGTTTGGTTCTTTTGTCTTTCTGATATATTTTTATTGTTAGAAAGAGATGTTAGTAAAAACTCTTTCCAGTAATTAAAGTAATATCATGACAAATAGTTCTGAAAATTCTATGGATGAACTTGCAGCAGTAATTTAATGATTATGATAACAGTTTAAATGATTCTTGGGTGAGGTCAAAAGTGATGGGTTGTTTTAAACCATGACTTTTTGCAGTTTTTTAAATTGGTTTTTAAAAAAGTATTTATTAATAACTTATTTTAAGTTAATCTACTTTTTATAAATGTACCATAAAAATAATGTTGTGTAATTATTTTCTTAAACCTTTAGGTTAACTAACTTTCTAAAATTGGAGATAAAACCATTAAGACAAATACAAAAAATGTGATGCAAAGGTTTGTTAAAAGTAGTTTTAAATAAAAATTCTTTTGAATCTTTTTATTATAGTTTGTTTTAAACTTGTGTCAAAAATATATTTAGCATATATTTTTAAAAGTTTGACAAATTCTAATCAGACATAAAATAAATCTTTTTTTTTGTCTGATTTTGTCTTGATTTTTTTTTAAACTGTTTTCTCTTACTTTTGTATTTCCTTGAGCTAAAGAACAACCTTAAAGTACAAAGGTTGATTTGTAATGCATACCTGACCTTTTTTTTTACTCGATATATATACATACATATATATGTACATAAATAAACATACATATATATGTATATATATATACATACATATGCTTAAATGAATATATTATATATATATATATATATATATATATATATATATATATATATATATATATATATATAAAAAATAATGGTACAATTTAAAGTTTTTTCTTTTATTTGTAAAGTTGTACTAGATAAAAATTAACAAATAAAATTGAACATTTTGAATATTTATTGATTATTATGATAAATTATATAAAATATATACAAAGTATAAATATTTTGCAAAAACACTTTTATTTGCTATATCTGCTTCAACACATTGTGGCATGCTTGCAATTTATTTTTTATAGTTTCTGTCAACTTTGGGTTATTATGCCAGATCTTGATAATCTCTTCCATAAAATCTTGCTTATTAGTAAGATTTTTTTTTTCCAATCTCTTGCTTTATTATTTCCCAAATGTTTTCTATGGGGTTAAGATCATGCAAGTTGTCTGACCATAGCAATACATCAACTAAGCCATAACAGTTTTCATTGTGTGGCAAGTTGCACAATCTTTCATAAATATAAGATTTTTGACATTTGTTTTAATATTTTTGAATTTTTTTGTCATTTTTTGACATTTTAGGCTGGACATCAATCCCTCTTCTTTTAGCTTTCTACAAATGGTCCGGTCTGACACAACAATTACAGCTTTATGGATAAGCTTAGTCAATAAGTTTATACTGTGTGCTCTTGGTGCTTTCTTGCGTTTAGAAGGTGGTCTCCTTAGACCAAACTCTTCCCCTGTATAAATTCTTTTTCTTACTTGCATTACGGTTTGGTAAGAAACCTTTTGCGTTGGGTGAGAAACCTTTGGTAAGAAACCTTTATGCAATTTTTCATTAAGAATAATTTGTATTTTGTAAAAGACATGTTTATCAATTTTTGTTACTATGATATTAATAACAATGTATAATGTAGGTTGTTGACCAATGGTTTATAATCAAAATTTAATATGGCTGACGGTAAAGGTAAAGAGAAATTTAAAGGAACAAACATTAGGTATTTACTTGTAAGTTAAGTGTAAAATTATATATTTTTAAAAATCACAGTTCGTTTTTTTAATGCTATTTTATTTTTAACTTTTTGATGTATTTGATGAAAATTACTCAGGCAATACCTTTTTTATAGAGAGAGTTTTGTCAATTAAAGTGACTGCTACAGTTGCCGAAATAAGAAAAGGAATAATGAATTTATTAAAATACGCACTCGACAGATCAAATGGTGGTGGTCGGCGCGTAAAAGGCGATTAACCCGATGTATAACATTCATACTTTTTCCTAGTTGTTCTGGAACTATTGATAATAGTTATTATTGATAAATTGATAAATATAATACTGATAAATAAAACTTTTTTTTTTCAAACATTTTATTTTATTTGCATTGTATATAAAGTCCGTTGAAGCAATTTAGTTGTATCTGATTAATTTACGTGAAATATAATATCCTCTGCGCAAATTATTGCTTTTTTATTGTGTTAATTTATTGCAATTAAAGTTGAGAAAATTTTTTAGTTAATTGGATTTAACCAAAATAAAAAACAAAAATCAACGTTGAATTTACGTTGTTTCAACGTTGTTTTAACGTCTTATCAACTAAGTATCAATCGAATATATCACCTATTCAAAGTTGAAATATGGTTGATATGTAGTCGATAAGACGTTAGATCAACGTTAAAACGACGTAATCATCGACGTTGTTTCAACGTCGTAGTTTTCGACGTCGGATTTTCTTTCCAATTCAACCAAATTTCAACGTTGTTTCAACGTGGCATATGGTCGGTTTGCGACGTTGTTTCAACGTTATTTCAACGTCATTGTGCCGGCTGGGTATATATATATATAATATTTGTATATATATATATATATATATATATATATATATATATATATATATATATATATATATATATATATATATATATATATATATATATATATATATATATACAAATATTATATATAAAAAAGATTTGAAATCTTTTTTTAAATTTATACTTGAAGGGCTTATAAATGCTGTTATCAAATCGTATGATAGAGTTTTGGCTAAAAATATTTTTACCAATTTTTTTTTTTTTTGATTTGTTTTTTAGATGCTCCAAGAAGACCTAACGGTCTTGTTACAGAGCACCGCGGATGTGCATTTAACCAAGAAGCTCACGCCTCCTTCCTTACCGTGACGCGAATATGTCCAAACCTCGTTTCCAACCTGGATCTCCTGCTTATAAAGCTGTGCTCTAACCATCTGGGTTGCATATGAGAAAAGCGCTCTAACTATCTGGGTTGCACATGAGCAAAGAGTAACAACCAAAATTTGGTTTTTGATTCAAAAATGTGAATCAAAAACCAAAATTTGGTTTTTGATTCACATTGCTCTCAATTAATAAATTTGTTAATATATTAAGGGGTTTTTTAATGACAATTTTTATGGTATATTTGTGGATTGTTTTTATAAATTTAAGTAAATATTTGTAAAAAACAAAGTTAGATTTTGTGAAAATAAAAAATAAGTTAAGTTGTTGATGTAAGAAAATAAGAACCAATAAAAAAAAAAAAACTTTGGTATTTTTTTTGGTCATTGTAAAAAATATGTAAACCTCTTGTTTTGCTGTTTTATAATTTTTTTGCTTTTTAGAAATAATAAAATAGGTTATATAACTTGAATAATTTTTACACACTAATTCTTTATTTATCAATGAATTTCATTCATACAATATATATATATATATATATATATATATATATGTATATATATATATATATATATATATATATATATATATATATATATATATATATATATATATATAATATTTGTATATATATATATATATATATATATATATATATATATATATATATATATATATATATATATATATATATATATATATATATATATATATATATATATATATATATATATATATATATATACAAATATTATATATAAAAAAGATTTGAAATCTTTTTTTAAATTTATACTTGAAGGGCTTATAAATGCTGTTATCAAATCGTATGATAGAGTTTTGGCTAAAAATATTTTTACCAATTTTTTTTTTTTTTGATTTGTTTTTTAGATGCTCCAAGAAGACCTAACGGTCTTGTTACAGAGCACCGCGGATGTGCATTTAACCAAGAAGCTCACGCCTCCTTCCTTACCGTGACGCGAATATGTCCAAACCTCGTTTCCAACCTGGATCTCCTGCTTATAAAGCTGTGCTCTAACCATCTGGGTTGCATATGAGAAAAGAGCTCTAACTATCTGGGTTGCACATGAGCAAAGAATAACAACCCAATAAAGTGTGTGCAATAAAATAATGTTATTCAGCTTAATTTCCATGCAGTTAAATGTTGGCTTTCGTTGATCTACTGAAGATTTCTTAGGCTTTTGATTATTCAATAGGTCTAAACGAAGAAAAATCTGATCATAAAATAACAGTTGTTATAAATATTATTTATTATTATATAATATTTATAATTAGTTATTATTAAATAAATTACTTACCTCAATGTGCTTTTCAGTTGCTTGCTTTTCGTTTGTTTTGCTTTTCTTGTGCAAAATTATTCAAAATAGTATAGTAGATGCAAATATTTAAATGGAAGCTTCGCATTTTAGAATAAATTTCCGTGTTATAAAATGTTTATTTTTGGAAAACTCTAGAACATTTGGTGACGGTTTTTAATAAGTAGTCATATTTAATACGCTTAAGTCGTTTTTAATGTCAAGATTTGTGGATTTTATTCAATAATAACTTAAAATTTAAAATGTGATTTTCATTTATTGAAAGAAAAAGTTTGGTTTGTTGAAGAAAAATACCTTAATTCAATTTTTTGTAATTGAAGCGACAAAACACTCTGGTATAAACTGCTTATTGAATGTAACCTACTTCTTGAAAAATTAAAAAAACAATTTCTAAACAGTGCTAATTAAACTTGAGCTGTCCTTATTAAAACTGAGCTGTGTAAAAATTAAAAAAACCTCAGGAAGCAACTTGTTTGCGAGACAATGAATATTAGAAATAATGACATCTAAACCCCAATGACTGGTTAAAATACTTTTTTGGCTGAAAACACCAGAAAAAACCAATGAAAAAAAATGCCAACCTTTAATCTAAACTCTTGTATCTTCAGGCTGTTGTGTAAAACTACTATTTAGATTAAATCAGCGTGTTCGTTTATCTGGTTTTAGTTTACGAGAATTTAAGATGTCAAATAAAATATTCAGATTTTTAATAAAAAGGCTGTTAAAAACATTTTCAGGTTATAGTTTTGCTAAAGCATATTCATTCAAAGCAGTAGCGTCTTGGCCACTAAAAATTTGCGTTGCTAACTTTACTTACATGGCTAATATTAATACTGGATCTATATAAAAAACAATTTCTCTATTTTGACTCAAGTCGGACAACATTAACCTTGTCAAAATTATAAAGTTCTTTCAGATGCTTCCACGGTATTATTTTGCCATCAGATAAAATGTCATGATTTATTAAATTGTTTCTAACATTTATTATAAGATGTGGGGGAACCACATTTCCGTTCATGTAGTTGGATGTGAAGTTTGTTGATTTAATGATGAAAATCCCAGAATGTTGAGAGTTCCAATATTGCTTGAACTTTGATAACAAACAAGACATCTTACAGCTAAACCTGTTTTATGTAGATTAGTCAAAGCATTATTTATTATTTTGATTAAATTGTATTAGTGTAAAAGTAACCCAGCCGGCATTTAGTCCTAAAAAGACGTCTTTTAAACTTTCAAAAGACGTCTTTTTTTTAGAATCGAATGCCGGTTGGGAAGCAATTGGTTGTTTTTATTTTGTAGATAACCATTAATACAACAACTTGGTTTTATGGTTTGCCATTAGATTGAATTCCAAAGATCTTGTCATTGTTTTGTTATAATCAACATGTTGCTTTAAAGACATTTCATCAAAAACAAGCTACAGTTTTAATTTTTTCACGGTAATTGCTCGCATTTTTAGTAAGGCCATAACCTTATGGAAAAACGCAGATTTCAGGCTCCCAAAATATTATTCAAAAAAACATTAAAATAGTGCTTCTAGCAGGTAATGAAAAAACTCTTCTAAGCATTTTGAAAGCTTGTGGATAGCAATACATACTCAAAGCTATAAAGCATTTTACATTTTTAAGCTAAAAGTAAATTATTTTATGCTATTATTGATTTTGAGGTTTAATTTTTGTAGTAAAAGTTAAATAGCAAAAATTTATAGCGGCTTATAAATTTATAAATTTTCAGCTGCTTATTTATAACTTTATAGCTGCCTAAAAATTATAAATTTATAAATTTTCAGCTGCTTATTTATAAATTTATAGCTTCTTATAAGTTATAAATTATAAACTTATTGCTGCTTATGAGCTTCTTCAAAATAAATTGTCTTCAGCATTCCAAGTTCAGCTGCTTTATTAAAAATTGTATTTTATTACTTTTCACTTCTACTTCCAAAGTTTTGAGACAAACAAATGTTTTGATGTTTTACACATTACCTAATAAATTAACTAATAAATAACCTACCTATTTACTAATAAACTAGTTACCTATAAACTTATGAACTGATTTCTTGGTCACCAATTATCGTGAATGATATGATAAAATGATTTGCGATAAAGTAATGAAAAATTAAAAAAATAGTTATACTGATTAAGGCTCTTTTCTACCATTTGTTAAATTTGGAAACACATTAGTTATTAAAAGTTATGCAACTTTTCTATTTTAAAAAGAACCACGGCTGACTACAAACAATTAATCGTTTAGCCTAATGCATTTAGTTTTTGTAAACGTTGTACATTTTATAATTCATGTTGGAATTATAAAGTAGAAATAATTGAAATATGGGTTATTTTAAAAAACTGTAAAAAAAATTCTTTCTAAAAATTTCGAAAACGCAATTAACAAAATTTTGCTTTTTAAAGAAATATTTTGTTAACTGCGTTTTCGCAGCCCCACCTGTGAAGCTTTAAAGCTTCAAAGGTGAGAACGAGGGAAGGAGAAGGATACTCTGTACTCTAGTGTAATAAATTAGTTCAGGTATTTCCAGTATTCTAAATTAAAAGTAAGTGAACTTTAGTTAGAAGTTAACTAAAAACCATTGGTTTAATTTACTTATTGAATATTTTTACGTACCCTTGATTACTTGCTTGATCGCATATAAATTAGTAGAAAAAATTTTCCTTAAAGATATATCAACCTGAGTTTTTAAAAAATTAGAATTTTATTCACTGAGCAACGTAAGCATCACGTTATCTTAAGTTTTTAACTTTATATTTTTGATTATCCTGCCGGCAATTACCTTTTGCGTTAAAAACATTGTGAAAAATAATTGCTACAAAACATCATAAAAAATGACTATGTTTTGTGACTAATAAATTTAAGTAATTGATTTAACACCATAATATTTTCTAAAATCTCTTTAACATTTTGGGCTTTTAGACACCCAGATCGAGATAATCTTGAATAAAAATTTTTTTTTATTAATACGAGACCTTAAAAACTAAGGAGCGTGACCATTTTTAAAAAGTGAATAAAACTATAAAAATTTTACCTACTTTTAAATCAAACTTCAATGATTTTTTATACAGAAAACTGGGGATACCCAAACGTCATAACCAAATCAACGACAAACAGGTCTTAATGAATCTTTAGCTAAATATAAAACTAAGTTACTGCTATTGTTCACCATTACCAAGTGAAAGTTTTATGTCATACTTAATTATCGATATTATAAAAAAAGTACAAAAGAAGAGTAATTAAACTTGTTGTTAAAATTAGTGACATATTTAAACGCTTTCAAATTTTACGTAAATTGCATAAATAAAAATAAGTCATTTGGAAACGCAGTAATTGCATTAAAGGTGAGTTTCCACTCATCCGTTTTTTCACGGGAACGGGAAAAATAATCACGTGAGCATGCGTAGCTTTCCTTCGGACATATTAAAACTTATACTACGCATGCCCACGTGATTATTTTTACCGTCACTTTCCCGTTCCCGTAAAAAAACGGATGAGTGGAAACACGCCTTAATAAATTAATCAACTAGAATAACTTTATTGTCATTACCTTTATAGATAGTTTTACTAAGACAGACAATTTTGATAAATCTTCTTAAAAGGATTTAATTTAAAGCGATGTTTTAGAATATTTTTCGTTATTTTTTATAAAAATGTATTGACATTGAATTCGTACCAAAACAAAAAAAAAAATCGTAAAACACTGCTTCAGCGAAGCAAACGTAGCGTGATTTATTAAACAGCGTTACTGCAGTGGAAACATGTAAGTTTTACATCCAAAATAAAACTTTAAAACTCTCTCTATAAATGATTCTTTAAACTAAATGATGCAAAATTTCTAAAGTCCTCTTGAGAATAAGAATGTGCTTTTAAAAGGTTAAAAATCAATCAAGCAATAGGTCATCACAAAATAAATGGTAACATTATAATTGGTTCATACGATATCATAAAAGCTATACTCTTCCAGGTCTTTAGTTGTTTCCTGAACAAATCGAAATAGTTACACTAATTTTTTTTTTAAAAAGGAGGAAAGGATTTCAAATACAACTCTCGTCTAATTTCTGCACTCTCAGCTTTTTCATTGATTTCTTTACAATAAGGATTCTTAACAAAATTTTTCTATAAATAAAATATCAAATACCAGTCAATACGGACTTTTAAAAAAAAAACAGTTCTACTAAACACCCACTAGTATATAATATATATAAATATGACTAGAAATATGGCGGATTTGTTTGAAAAAACACAATTTACTCTAGGGTTTTCATTGATTTATCAAGAGCTTTTGATGCAATAGATTATAAAATTTTTAAAAAAAAAATTTGAAAACTATAGATTAGTGATAATTTACTAAAAAGCAATTTAAACGTAAACGGTTTGTGCAAATTGATGCATTCTCCACTTAATATTTGCTGTGGCATCTCCCAAAGGTCATCTCCCAAAGGTCAAAAATGTGGCATCTCCCAAAGGTCTACACTAGGAAAGCTTTTTTTTTTACTTATATAAATGATCTTCATAAAGCCTCAAACTTAATGAAAGCATTTTTTACTGATGACGCAAACCTATATTTTCCCAGTAATACATGAAATATTTTATTTTTAACAGTGCTCGAAGTGAGGTGGGATGGCCATCCCGTCACCTTTTTATAAAGTATAAACCATCTCGCAACCTTTTTTTTACTATTTTAAATTTCTTTTAGCATTTAAAAGCTATGACCGTACAAAATTTGTAACCCCCTCAAGTTTAGGGAGGTTTAAACTTTGTATGGTCATTATTTTTGAACGCTGATAGATTATACTACGAAATTTAAAATTTATCAATGATTATAACTTTAGTTAAAAATAATAACAAAAGTATTTTATCAATTTGTTGCTTGCACGTTTGGGGCAGTTGTGGACAAAGTTTCGTGGCTTTTTGGTTCCCAGGCTCCAATCATCTCAATTTTTTGCAAAACAATCTTATTTGACATAATTATAAACATATAAATGTTTGGAGTTTGTTCAGTTTCTGGAAGTTACGTATCTCAAATACCAAAAAATGCTGGGTTCGCACCTGATACAGTGGCGGAATGAGGTTTAGCGTCGTGGGGGGTGGGGTGAGGGCAGGGAAATGAGTAGTGGGCGGTAGAGGTTGGGGGTGGCACATTAACCTCAGGCACGGATGCAGCATTTTTTGATGTTTGAGATACCTAACTTTAAGACATGGGGCAAACTCGAAAAATTTATATGTTTATATTTATATCAAATAAGGGTCTCTTACAAAAAATTACGATGATTGGAGCCTGAGAACAAAAAAGCCCTAAAATTTTAGCGACGCCTGCCCCAAACGTGAAAACAGCAAGTTGATAAAATATTTGTTTTACTTTTCTTAACCAAGTTTATATTCATCGAAAAATTTTAAAACACACAATAATTTTAAATAAAAAACACAATGATTTTAAATCACACAATAATCTGTTAGCATTTAACAGTTATGGCCTTTTAAAATTTGTAACCCCCTCAAATTGAGGGGTTTCAAACTTTTTATGGTCATAGTTTTTAAACGCTGAAATATTTTAGCGTGAATTTAAAAGTTTATCAATGAATATAGATTTAGTTAAGAATAGTATAAAAATTGTTTTATCAACTTGTTGCACTCACGTTTGGGACAGGTGTGGTTAATATTTAACGGCTTTTTTGTTCCCAGGCTCGAATCATTGCAATTTTTTGCAAAGCATCCTTATTTGATATAAGTAGGGGAGAGTTGCCGAAATTGGAATAGCGCCTTAATTGGAACACTTGCATTTATTTTTGAAAAAAAAATGAATTACGGCTATATTTTACATTTTTTTTAGTAAAACGCATTATTTTCTACGTTTTGACACATTTTGAAAGTTATTCCTCAAAAAATGCATTTGCATCATTGATTTAAAGTTTTTTTACGTCATTTTTTTTTCAGGGATCTAACTTTGCATTCACACTATATTGATTGCGCTAGGTAAACTATGGTTTTATAGGTTATACGGTTTTTTGTGTCTAAGTTGATGGGATTTAAAATGCAAAATAACAATATAAACTTATCTTATAAGTTGCGGAAAGCATGTTATTGCAGTGATATAACAAAATAGTCCGAAGTTTCCTTGATTGGAACATTAAAGTTTTTCAAACCGAATCAGTAATAAAATTAAAGGGTTGTAAAAATAGTTCGACTGCAATTAAAAAATACTTAGTAACAACCATAAACTTTAAAAATAATACTTTATTTAGTGATTTTTAATCTATAAATTAAGAGAACGTCATAACAGTTGAAGCTTTTATACAACTTTTTGTTTGTAGACTTAAAGTTTGTCAGGGTAGTACTAATCTTATAATGAGTTTTGAATTAATTGTTTAAATTTTCACTGTAAAGAGAAAAATCATTTTTAACCAATTTTTGTGGATTTTACTAGGGTTTTTTAAAAAAAATTACCAATCTTAATTAAGGAATCAAAGTGTTTTCAATTTAGGGAACCAGTTGCTTTGAGTGGAACAAAATGGCATCTTTGCAAAAACAAATTTTTTTCCAATAACAGTGCAATCAATTAAGTCAAATTGTGGTTATAAGTATAGTAGGGATGTCTGTTTGTATTAATCAAACCATAAATGTTTTCATAGTTAAGCCATCTTTGGTTAATAAATATTTATTCCTAAATTGTTGCAATTAAGGCAACACTCCCCTATAAACATAAAAATTTTACGATTTTGCCACATGTCTGGAAGTTAGGTATCTCAAACATCAACAAATGCTGCATCCGCACCTGAATCTCTAGAAACATTTTTTTTTTCGAGAATTGCATTTGTGATAAATATATATGAATATATATATATATATATATATATATATATATATATATATATATATATATATATATATATATATATATATATATATATATATATATATATTTATTTATTTGAGTTTTCATGCTATATTTTTCTATACAATGTTCTTATATCCGAAGATATTGTTGGCTTAGCATAGGAACAGCCACTAATAGTCATTAAGACTAATCCAAAGTAGCGTCCGTTATTGACCAACATTTTTGCGTGCCGAAGTACTACTCAAGCGCTGAGTTGGCGGTAGCGGGATTTGAACTCGTATCGTTCAACAGTCCGGGTTTCAACTTTTCCTTTGACGCTCTAACCATCTGAGCTATCCCGCCACTATTGATAAAGTCTAAGACACTAAACGATCTAAAGTTTGAGTTTGCTAAGGTTACTTTGGTTAACAGCTATCATTAAAAAAAATAAACAATTTTATTTTATTCATTACATTATTAGATATTATTGCAGTGGTTTTGTTATTAAAAAATGTATTTACACTATGAATTGGGATGTACCGGAATTCCGGCCGGAACTACTATATTTCAGGCCGTAATGCCCGAATTTAATTTTTTCCATTTTTTTTGAAACATGTGACACAGACTGTGTAAATTAAATTAAAAAAATCATCGTCGTTCAAGGCAATAAAGAACTATATGTAAACCTGGGTAAAAAAAATCAAATTGCTTAACAAACACAATGTAATTTTATTTGCAGTAATCAATTATGTAAGGGTTTCTAGAAGTTTAGGAATATTGTGGCGCAAAAAGAGTTGCTATCCAGTTTTGGGCTACAAACTAGCTCCTTTTTTGTCAAAAATGTTACCTGCCTCTGAGAATAGTCTCATTTTAAATGTTACCTAAATTTTAAAAATCATAATTTAAGGATGTAGATATTGCAATTTTAACTTAAATAGAAAACAAATAGAAAACAAAGAAATAACTTTAAATATAAATATTCTGTAGGTTAAAACATTCAATAAATAAAATTATAAGAAACAACAACATATAGATAACATATTAGATTTAAATGAAACAAGAATCAAATTAATTAAATAGGTTTTGTATATATAATAGGTTATAGGTAAAATTATATAGCCATGATGATGAGGTGCAGGCTTTCACTTTCAATCTTGAAGGTCAAAGATTACATAAGTAGAATTCTTGTTCCGGCCGCAATTTTATTAACAAATCCGGCTAATCCGGTTCCAATCGGAATTCAAAATTTGCATTCCGGAACACCCCAACTCTAAATATTAGTGAAAGAAAGCATTAAAAAAGATATTTACGTTTTTGCTAGTTTATAAAAAATATTAGATTTTATTTCCAGAGTTTATAAAAAATTTTTCTATGAGATTTTATTTCCAGTGGGTACAGAACGTTTGTTTGACGTCTTAAGAACATCATACGTACTTGTGATGTCTACATGGCGTTGTGTAGACGTCTTACGGACGTCTGTGCCCGCTGGGTTGAAGCAAAATGATTTATTGATAATTCAAAGTCAATGTTCTCAGCAAGCTCACATTCAATTAAAATCTAATTAATTTAAAAAGAAATTGATTTGTCATTGTTGATCACAGATAATTTTTGACCTTTAGCCTACTGAAACTTCTCTCATCATAAGCAGATATGAAAAGAAGAGTCAAGTTGATTTTGTAGAGTATATACAAGTTATGAAAACATGGTGTTATCTATTTTTCTATTAAGAATGGATGCACGTCTTTTATTTGTAGCTCAGTCGTCATTGCTGGAGATATGATGCTTACACATCTTTGAAAGTAGGGCCGGCGCGAGTAGATTTCAGAGAGAGTGTATCTTCATTAAAATTACTTAAAATTACTACAATAGTAAAACTTGCCCAGCGGTGGGGTTTGAACCAAGGATCTTACGTTCCTGAGGCAAGTGCGCTACCACTGCGCCACGGCAGCTAACAATGACAACAATAAAAGCAATGAATAGGGCTGCTAACAATAGTAACAATAAAAGAAATAAATATTTCATATGCAATGTTTATTTGTTTGTTATGTATATATATATATATATATGAATATATACATATATATATATATATATATATATATATATATATATATATATATATATATATATATATATATATATATATATATATATATATATATATATATATATATATATATATATATATATATATATATATATATATATATATATATATATATATATATATATATATATATATATATATATATATATATGTATATATATATATATATATATATATATATATATATATATATATATATATATATATATATATATATATATATATATATATATATATATATATATATATATATATAAATACAGGCTATTCTACAAAAAAAAATAAGTGAGGAGGGGGGGGGGTGAGTCTAAAAAAGTACCAACTTACTCCTTATATTTGGTTATACTTTAATTATAATTATTTTGTTTAACAGTTCTCAGTGACAGAACATATTAAAGTAAGAAAAAAAAAAAGCCTTGTGCACATTTTACTTTAAGGAATTGTCAATAAATGATGCAACGCTAAACTTATTTAAAGAATTGCTCATTTGCACTTTAGCGCTACGACTTCTTAAAAAAACATGAACTTAAAGAGCTATTTTGATTTTTGGTTTAAAGACTCTGCGAGGAAAATCTGTTTTTTTATTTAGCTAAATTTAGCTTTGCGTAATTTATGGACTAT
>NC_061160.1:21206515-21209015 GCF_022113875.1 Hydra vulgaris | reverse complement strand
TTCAGAAGTTGAAAAAAATAAAACTTCTGCAAAAAGAGTGCGGATGCGTGTCTCCCTAAATGAAGATTCGGATAAAGCATGCTATATGTGGCTTTTAAACATCCGATACCTAAACATTCATGCGTCGAGAACCATTTTCAAAGTCAAAGCTTTGCATTTTACAAAATAACTTGGTTGTGACAACTTTTCAAGGATCCGATGGATGGTTAGATAGATGGAAAAAAAGAAACAATGTATCGCTTAAAACAATATCTATTTATAATAATATTTTATCATTTTTTTTTTTCATTGATGTTTACATTTTTTCAGTCATTTGTCTATAGAATAATAACAAGCATGGAACTCTCATTTCTATTCCATTGCCCATAAACCAATAAATTATCAATCCAATTCTTTTGTTTTAATTTGTTTAAAGTCATCACCACGTTTTGGCATGAAAAGCAAATAAAGTCCTAAACTATAACTAATAAAATTTATGCTGATTTTAAAGTTGCTTTTCTTATTTTTCATAGGTGAAAGTCTATTATTAATGATATTACCGCACGGAATCAACTATGCCGACAATATTGCTTAGCTATAACTCGCGTGATATATTCAATGCAGATGAATTTGGTTTGTTTTATAAAGCACTTCCGAAAAAAAGTATGCATTTGAAAGGTGAGAAATGTAGTGGAGGTAAGAATTGCAAGATTCGACTAACTGGGCTTGCTGCAGCTAACATGTGGGTAGAAAAGCCTCCAATGTTTGTTATTAGGAAATTGAACAAACCTCGTTGCTTTAAAGTAATTAGTAGCACTCTGTATTGTTACCGTGCTCAAAAAAAGAGCTCGTTAACCTCTGAGGAGTGAATTGAATGTGAAAGTGAAAAAATTTTGCATTAGAAGACCGTAAGGTTGCATTGATTATTGAAAATGGCACCGCACATTCAAGTATTGAGAATTTTTAATCGGTCACATTATACCTTTTCCCACAACTTCATGTTTGCAGCCGATGTATCAAGGAGTCAGTTGATTGTTGAAGTTTAAGTACCGAACTAATTTAATTAACAAGATGACAAATGCTTTTGATAATGGAAAAAAAATGCCTTCAATCTCCATACTTAATGCTATGAAAATGCTTATTCATTTTTAGAATGAAGTTTCAGAAACCACTATTATTAACTGCTTCCGCAAAGCAGGATTTAAGAAAGAAGTAGGAGTACCAGACAAAGTTGAAGAATACTTTCCTGAATTAAAAAATTCAATTGATCAGTTACGTCAGTGTGATGAAGATCTTGTTCCGGAAGATTTATGCGAGTCACTAAAACAAACATCAATTTCGGACTTTTTTTGTTTATAATATGTATTATATATACAAAAATATTTATTTTACATAAGATTATATTGTTCTTTATATATGTACATAACATTTATATATCGAAAAACATTCGATAAGTCTCGAAATCTCAATAAGTCAGATTTTTTCAAAAAGACTTAACGAGAGCTTTGCTTAATTCGGACATTCGCTAAGTCGGATAATAAACATATACCCCTTCAGAGTCCA
Organism: Hydra vulgaris; assembly: GCF_022113875.1. NCBI lineage: Eukaryota > Metazoa > Cnidaria > Hydrozoa > Anthoathecata > Hydridae > Hydra > Hydra vulgaris. The sequence continues at coordinate 21,207,473 of NC_061160.1, read as the reverse complement.
AGTTAAAGAGATTCTACGGTGTATATATATATATATATATATATATATATATATATATATATATATATATATATATATATATATATATATATATATATATATATATATATATATATATATATATATATATATATATATATATATATATATATATAACTATGTTTTCTGGAAAAAAAATTAGTTCGTTATGTTTTCAATTTCATTAACTAAAATCTTTGAACAATAAAAATTTAATTCTTTTGAATTTAAATTACAAAAGAATATTTAGCATTGTTTAAAAATATTTCAATCTTTTACTATGTTTTGTTTATATTCAAAAAGCAATTAAAACCACTGCTGTATTAGGACTTTAAACTAGGTAATTTAAATGAAAAACACTGGGTAATTTGACCATGCTCATATTACACAAAAATAGCATCTTTAAATAAAGTCAAAACTAAATGTTTCTATACATTGTTTTTCAAGCAAAAATAGATTGAATTTTTAACTAACCTGTTTTTCTTTATCAAAAAATTAATTTTATTATTTTAACACCAAATTTTCGCGCCACAGATTTATTCATGCGTGATGATATTATTTTAACAACGCAAAAAATTAATAGCGTTTTTATTAGATGATACCCGCTAATTACTGCGTATAGATTATTATTTATGCTGTTTTTATATACTATGCTGACGAAAATAAAAAACACAGAAGCTACAGACAAAGCAGCAATTGTGTCTCTAAAAGTTACTTTGTTATACTGTTTTTGAAAGCATGGATAAATGGAGCGTTCACTACTGCTTGGGTAAGCGCATTCCATGGGACTACAACTCTATTTGAAAAAAAGTTTTGTCGTTCTTCACAACTTCGTACAAGATGGCGTTTTAGTTTTTGATTATGCCCTCTCAAAATATACTAGGCTTTACCGTTTGAAAGTTTTTTGTGGAACGAAAAAATTGACAAGTTCGAGTTGACG
>NC_061160.1:21196515-21201515 GCF_022113875.1 Hydra vulgaris | reverse complement strand
TATATATATATACAGAGAGAGAGAGAGAGAGTTTGAGTTTGATATATTCAGCAATCAAATTTATACATTTAAACCGCAATAATGCCGTAACAACAATTAAAAAGTATATATGTATATATTTAAATGTTAAATTGTTAATTTGATGAAGAGAATTTTCCAGGAGTCTCTATGCTGATTTAACAGTTTATCGAAATCCGATCTTTAAATGCATTTAAAGATGGAGCGTTTACCGCGTGCCGTGTGAGAGAGTTCAAATGGACCACAACTCGGTTTGTGAAAAAGTTTGACCTTTCATCACATCCTCTTACGAATTGACAATCAAGCTGCTTGTCATGGCCGCGTAGGTTGTACACCTCACACCCAATTAGTTGGTGCTATGGGACCGTAAAATGAACTTCGTCATAGTTGTTGAAAATTTTGAATTGTTCGATCATATCACGACGCAAACGACGTTCTTTGAGGGTAGTTAGTTTGAGTACCTGCAGATGCTTTATTTTATCCAAATGGTTGATGGATGATATTGTCTTAGTGACGCGGTCTTGAACATCCTCAAGCAACTTAATTTCTGTTTCGAGATACGGGGACCAGACTTGAATGGCGAATTCTAGATGTGGCCGGACATAAGATATATAGAGTGTGCGCCACAAGGTTAAGTTTCTACTGCGGAAAGCATTTTTTAGTTTTCCCAACATGCGATTGGCTGTGGATGCTGCTTTTTTTAACTTGTGCTCTGACTTTCAGATCGTTTGATATGAGAACTCCAAGGTCACATTCAATAGTTGTAGTTGCAACAGTGTGGCGCATGCCATCAGTGGTTTCCATAGAGTAGTCATGTGATAAACGTTTATTAGTACGACCTGCATGCATCACTTTACATTTATCAATGTTAAAGTGCATGAGCCAAGTGTTTGACCATGTAACCGCGTTATCAATATCTGCCTGAAGCGTTGTGTTATCAGATGCCGACTTTATGATCCCAATAATTTTGCTGTTATCAGCGTATAGCATTATTTTGTGAACAATGCTATCAGGATGATCGTTTATAAACAAAATAAAAAGCAGTGACCTCAAAACAGAACGCTGCGTAACTCCACTTGAGACATTTTTCCACTCAGAAACGTGTTCTCCCAAGACAATACGTTGCTTACGATCTTTTAGCCACATTTTAATCCAAAGTAGCCACTTTTTGTGATTGACGTATGCTTTTAGTTTATGTAGAAGACGTTTGTGCGGGACTTTACAGTGCTGATATTATCTACACAGATTTATGCCTTAGCAAAATCTGTGTAGATAATATCAGCACTGTAATCTTGATGCATAGCCTCGGTAAGTATGTCGCGAGCTTCAAGGAGGTTAGTCAGACATCCCTTCTTACGAATAAAACCATGCTGATGCTTGGAGATTAGATTGTTTTCCACACAGTGCGCCATAATATGTTTGTGAACTATTTTTTCCATTACTTTGCACGGTATTGAGGTGAGGGAAACCGGTCGATAATTCTAGGCCTTAAGCTTGCTCCCTTTCTTAAAGATGAGAGTAATGTTTGATTTTTTCCAATATTCAGGTGCAGAACCAGACAATAAAGATTGTCTAGAAATAGAGTTGAGTGGTATTGCAAATGCTGCTGCACAGTTACGTAATACACGTGGGTGGATTCCATCTACACCAATTGATTTAGTCTCTTCAAGATTGATTAGATGATTTTGAACGTCTTCAATTGTGAACCAATTTTCATTAATTTTACATGTTGCTTGAGTACGATCGGGAAATTTTGGCATACTGCCATCAGGTTCAGTTTCAAAGACAGACTGAAAAAAGCTATTGAGGGTGAATATTTGTTACGGTGTTCCACATATGGCTGTACATGACGCAGTAGAATGTAGACTTTCCATGTTGTATTTATTTATTTATATTTATTGCAACTTCTTGTGCGGAAAGATATGAATTCTTTAAATTTGTTATTGCTTCTTTGAAGCCAGTTTGTAAATTGCTGGAAAAGCAACAACTTTTTACATTTCTAAAATCTCTCAAACACTAAACAATTGGAATCAAACAAGTAAATGTTTCTAAAATTTGTGTTTCAAGAGAATCCAGATTTTCTAATATTTTATTCGAATTGTTTCCGTCCCAACCTCTGCCTTGGTACCCTTGCTGAATAACGTTTTTTGACTTTAGCCAATCATCAAATCCTGGCCAGACATCTAACAAAAAATTTCAAAGCAGTGAAACAAGACCAATTAACAAATGAAGTTCAGGTGGATGAACAAGTTGCTCAATTAAAGTATTCTGATCTACATTAATATATAAAATTCGAGGTTTGATGCAGTTCATAAACTCTTGCATGGATGATTTTACAGAGTTATTTCCACATTTCAAGTCAAAAGCAACATAAAAACTGACATCTTGCAAACTTAATTTTTCTATAACAAGTCTCAAATTATAGTTAGATTCAGGAATATCTTCAACAATAGCTAAAAATTGAGACCGTTGATCGCCACTATTTAAGAACTCGTCTGACTCATTATCTTTTTGACAATCAAAGACATTGATGATTACTTTAAAAAATGAACCTCCACCATCCAATGAAATTCTTATAAAGGCTGAAGTAGGGTCTGAACCACGCAATTTTAATAAGTCAAGTACAAAATCTGATGTATTTTGAACATATACAAGATCTCGTAAAATAAAATACTATCAACAAACTCGCACTTCTGCACACTGTAGTAATTAGAAATATATTCTTCTAATTCAGAAAGACGACCAAAAATATTAGGCTCAATGGAAAGCTTATTTCCTAAACCTTTGCGTAAAGTAGAAAGCATCTCTTTTGTTTTTCTATTTGAAAGTTCTAACACAATTTGTAATTGCTTTATTATTTCAATGGAAAGCTGCTTAATAGAAGTTCTTTTTGATTTGTTTTCTGGTGTACCAACTGTGACTTTGAGCGGATTTCCTCCTGTAGATAAACAAAACGTTGATCCGTCAATCAAACTTTCTGTAGCCATTTTACTTTTTATAATTCCAGAAGCAATCTACGTAAAGTTTTCACAAAATGAAATTTGCATAAAAAACTAAAAACTTATAAACAAAATATAGTTTTTTTTTACCTGCTCAGCTTGAAGAGAACTTAGAAGAAATGACAGTGTAATGATATTTACCACAGCACTGGTGGGTGTACAGTTATAAGAATAACCAGGTGCAGGTAATGTATAGCAAAAAGAACATATACTTGACTTAGTTGTCGGTAAATTAGTTATCTCATCTGGAAGAGTTAGACTGGTTCTGGGGCTATTTCTCAAAAGAGTTTTCCACTCTACCTAAATAAATATACATTTATAAATAAACAAAAGAAAAAAAAGAAAAAAAAGAAAAAAAAAAGAAAAAAAAAAAGGAAAAAATCATTAAATTTACCTTGGTAACCTTAGTTCCCCATTCACCACGAGGCGAGTCTCCCTTTTTAAATCTATAAAGATTTCTTCGGCAACCAGGACAAACAACTGATGGATAGCAATCGTTGTTCATCGAATATCCAGGAAAGATAAACATTTGAATTTGTTCTTCTAAGTTTTTATTCATTTTTTTCAATGATTATGATCTTTCGCCATACTTTTCCCAGCAATAGCAACAAGTAGAATTCATTTTTAAGTGAAAGAAATACAACTCCTAAATAGCATGACCTTCCGCAATTTGAAAATTTTGTATACTACGATCTTTTTAATCTCAGAATTTTTTTTGATTAGTTTGTACAGGGGGTAATTAAATTTATAAGCCCATCTAATATGAGGTTACAGTATAATTAATATAATAAATAGCTAATATTTAGTTAACTATATATAAAAATTTGTTAAAAATATTTTTTTAACATTTATAATTTTATTTTTAAACTATTTTATTGAACAATATATTTTACAAAATAAATTTTGTTACCTCCATTAAAAAAATGTCTATCAGTAGTTTCCAAGGATAAAAACTATTTTTTTGACATTTTTTTAAGTCAAGATCCGACGAAAAATTAAGAAATTTTTATAACCATTTTATAATATATTTATATCAAAAAAGGTGATGATAGCAACGCGTTTTGATTTCAATAAAATATTTTTTCTAAAACAATATATATAATACTTTCATAAAATAAGGACTTGGTTTGAGTGCCACGACAAAAAAACTGGCGGTCTCTCTGGTGCACAGTTTACAGGAAGAATGAAATACGCAAATATAAGTGTAATTAAAACAACACTAAATTAAAAAAACAAAAAGCAATCAATAATAACAATTAAAAAAAACAATCAATAATAATTATTATAAAAATCAATCAAATTAAATAAACTTTTTTTACTTGTGATCATGTTGAGTCGTTTAGAGGTACTAAAGTAGAGTTGAGTTTTTACTTGTGGGGCACTTTTTAGTGTAATAAAACTCAGCGCCTTTTACGTATCGCTTTGATATGCATATTATACATAGCCAAACCTTGCAATTTGAATTTTCACACTGGTACCATTCCATATTTTGAGTTGCTGAAGTTTCGCCAAAAACTTTTCGGCACTTTTTTTTTTTTTTTTTTGACAATATATTTACATGTATTTCATGAAAACAACTAACAATTGGTATCGTTTACAATCATAAGGGTTTTTTCGTAGTATATATACATGTTATATAACTAAGATATATCGTAAAAAATATAGAAGGTATATGGGGTTACATTAGTGGGTGTTTACAGAGGGAGTTTACAATTTAGGTTGTTTACAATTAGGAGGGGGTTTCTCATTGCATATTTACAAACGAAATATATAATAAATATTGCTTTTCATGTTTAGATTAAAATAAAATAGGTTGTTTGAGTTTGCATTTTAGTATGGCATTCTTTTAAAATACTTCATATTTATTTAGTTTTTCTATATACCAAAGACATAAAATTTTATTGAAAAGAGTTAATTTTGTTTTAAAAACAAAAAATTTGATTTAATTTTGCATAAACTTAATCTTAACAAATTAAAATTAAA
>NC_061160.1:21159015-21191515 GCF_022113875.1 Hydra vulgaris | reverse complement strand
CATTTATAATGCCTAAAAACTAGATTAAAAATAACATTTTTTTCGACAATGGTTTTTCAGTCATTTTAAAATGCGCAAGTTTTTTTTGTTTAACAAAATCGAGTTGTGTTTACGATGGAATGCTGACATTGAAATGATGGCAAAAGCAAAAACGTAAAATAGCAACTTTGTTTCAAAGTCGTTCTAACGCTAATCAGACTAACGTTGGTTTTACGTTAAACAACCATCGTTTTTCCAACGTAGTTTTAATGTTAATATTTAAGAAGTTAGGTGATAACATTTTTCCGACAATGTTTCAACGTTTGATAGACAAACCTTGGAATAACACCGTTATGCCGACGTTGGAACATCGTTGGAATTTAGTTAACTTGCGTCGCGACCAAAATCCAACCAATTTACAACAACGGCGCGACGTCTTTTTCTTACTGAGTTTATAAATACTATCTTTAGTTGAAATGCAAACAAAGCTTGTTGTATGAAATGCTACTTATTGTTAGCTTATAAATAATTTGACATAAGGACTTTAAGTGATCACTTGCAAACCAAGCTAACATAAAAAATCATGATATGTTTAAATTTTTATGCAGTTGATCATTAGAAAAACTACTTTTTTTTTTTTTATTCATATATTTTTAAGACTACATAGTATTTTCAAGTTTTTACAATACATAATATATTACAACAAATACATCAAAATACTTGAGATATATTTGAGGTAAGAAAATTAAAGTAATACTACTAACTGTGCTGTGAAAAAGAAACGGGATAAAAATAAGTTAGCTTAAATTTTGTAGCCAGGGGGAAACTCGTAGAAAACTGTGTAAGTCTTTTCATCGAGAACCCTTATTATTAATTTCATGAAATACTATACTCTTGTTATAAATACTATTAACAAGTTAAGTTGACTTTTTTTTTAAGTTTTTCCTATTGTTTTTTTGTTTTTTTTTACATTATAATTTTTCTAATTATTCATAATAAATTAGAATATTTCCATGTAATTATTTATTTCTAGAATGAGTTTTTTTAATTTGGATTTTAAGAAATTAATACTTTCTACGAGAAATACTGGTGAATTTTTTGGAATTAATTTGTTATATAAGTAAGGACCACGATAAGCTGCAGAAAATTGGGAGAGTTTTCGTTTTTTCATAGGGACAATATAAGTACTAGAGCAACTGGAAACTTGCAGTTGCTCTAGTACTAAATTTATTTATATTAGTATTAAAAAAGTTGTTTTTGAATCGACTTGGGACGATTCCCATTCCATGTTAGAACATAAGCAATATATTTTGATATATGTTGATTTGGTAGATGTTTAAACCATTCATCTGTTTAAGTAATGGGCTTGCATGAGTAAGCTTATCTTTATAAAATATCATTCTAGAAGCATGTTTCTGTCGTCGATGTAGTGAAATTAGCTTATTTTTATGGGTACTAGCCCATGCAATATTGGCGTATAATAGATAGCAATGTAAAAATGAAAAATTAAGTAATTTTAAATTATCGTAACACAGAAAAGGTCTTGCTTTAAAAAGTAGACCAATGTTTTCAGATATTTTTGTATTAATAGCGTTTATATGAGTATTCCAAGATAAGTTCTTATCAATAAGTACACCAAAAAAATTTAGATGAATGAGTTCTTTCAATAATTGAGTTATCTATGCTAAGAACAGGTAAGGTTGAAGGTAATGATTTTTTTTTATTGGTGGGGTGAAATAAAATGTACTTGGTTTTGTTTGAATTTAATGACAACTTATTATGAGTTAAGTTTTTGTAGTTTTAAATTTACGCTTAAAAAGAGGTCGTTGATAGAATTTGAAGAATAAAACATATTGGTATCATCTGCAAAAATTATACAATCTAATTTGGATGAGACTTTAGGAAGGTCGTTAATGTAGATTAGGAATAGAAGAGGAGCTAAAATAGATCCCTGAGGGGCACCAAATTTTATTTGTACCACATTTTTTATTTGACACCACATTTTATTTGTAACTGCTTTGAATTGTTAATGTGATCCATAATAACACATTGTTTTCTATTATGTAGATAGTTTGAGAACCATTTTATGATTTGATTTTTACCGCCATATTTTTCCATTTTTTTTAGTAGTATTGTATGGTCTACTGCGTCGAATGCCTTTTTTAGATCAATAAAGACTCCTAGTACAAATTTCTGACTTTCGAAAGATGTTCTAATGTTGTTAACAAGGTCTTAGATGGCATGATCGGTTGAATGTTGTGTTGGAAAGCCGTATTGATTGACACTTAAAATTTTGTATTCTGTTAGATATTTACAGACTCTGTTGTAAATTATTCTTTCAAGGAGTTTAGAAAATACAGGAAGAATTGAAATTGGTCTATAATTACTTAAATTAGATGTATCTCTAGCTTTATATAAAGGAAGATTTTTTTCTATTTTCAATTTGTCAGGAACAATCCCTGTTTTAATTGACGAGTTAAAGATGTTTAAAATAGGCTTTTTTATAACAGAAAAAAGTAAAGTACAACATTACTAGAAATGTTGTCAGTACCTGAAGTCTTGTTCTTTTTAATTGATTTAATTGCTATTTCTAATTCTTCTACTTTTAGATCACTATCAGGAAATGAACTATGAAAGTCACTAAAGTAACTTTGAAATGACTTTTTCCGAGGTTTGTATTTTTGACCCAAGGTTTGGACCAGTGTTTACAAAGAAATCGTTGAATGTTTCTGATATATGTTTTTTATCTATATACTCAATTTCGTTTTCCGTTATTCTGGAGGATAAAATGTCTGAGTTTATTTTATTTTTACCAATAACTTCTTTCATAATTTCCCAAGTTTTCTTTATGTTCCCATTATTTTTTTTTAATTGCTTAGAATAATATATTTTTTTAGATTTTCTCTATATTTTTTCAAATAGGTTTTTATACTCTTTATATAAAGAATAATTTGCTTCGTTTCTATTTTTTAAATATTTAATGTACAATTTTTTTTTTTTTTTTTGGAAATATTTTTTATTCCTTTTGTAATCTACGGGCATTTAAGATATTTTGTTTTTATTTCAATTTCATGTATTGGGAAATGATTGTTATAATGCTCGAGGAAGATGTCAAGAAAAAGGTCATACACAGAATTTATGAGCCTATGATTACATTCATTGTATACATTTATCCAATTTCTTGTTGATAGAGATTCTTTAAATTTGAGCATAAAGTTTTCATTGATTTTTTTTTTACAAATTTTAGTTTTAGATTTGCTAAATATAGTTGAGTCTTCGACAATAGAAAAAAAAAATAGGAAAATGATCCGAAATATCAGTTTTAATTGTTTCTGCTTTTAAGGGATCATCTATTACGGAATTAATTTAAATATTATCAATAGCAGTAGAGGAAATTGTTGTGACACGTGTTGGTTTATTGATGATTGGGTAGATACCGTATAAAAATAAGTTGTCAAAAGATAATTTAGTAAAAGGGTGTTCATTGTATTTTATAATATCTATGTTAAGGTCACCAATGTAAAATACTTTTTTGTGTTCAGTGTTAATTTTGATAAAGCTTTGATGTAAGAAATTAGAAAATTGAATAATATCGCCATCAGTTAGTAAAGACTTTACAAAAAAAAAATGTTGTTGCTATGGCCGTTGCTAATGACGCTTTTTATACTAACCAACAAACTATGGTAATAATAAATAAAAAGTTAAATTATTAAATCGTTAATTAAAATAATTGAAAATAAAAGAATTTATTTAAAAACATTGTTACAAGAATATTTATTAAATATTCTTGTAACAATGTTAAATACATTATTTTACTTTCAATTAGTTTAATTAAAGATTTAATAATTTAACTTTTTATTTATTAATACCACCATACATTTTTTTAATAAGCATTTAAGTCTCGATGTTAGTTAAACATTTTTTATTGCTCAAAATAAAAACAAACCTCATGAAAAATCTTATATCTAAGTCTATATGTCATTTTCACTAATTTTTTTGAAAAATAAATTCGCCATTTTGGATATAAACATAAATTGTACCAGAAAAAAGTATAAAAAAAAGTATTAAAAAAATGCTTAAAACTAGCATTTTTTGTATGTTATTTTTCTGAAAAAATAACATATTTTTTCAGATATTTTTTTAAAGATATTTCTTGAAAAAATAATAAAACATTTTTTATTTTGGATCTCTAGGGTTCACTACATGGGAGGAAACTTCTTTCTAAGAAAAAATAAATTATTTTATGTAGTACATTTTTGATATCTTTATGTACATTTTTGATATTTTCACATGAAATTTAAACGGTAAGTTTATGTAACTACATTCAAAACCCATTCATACTTTTTGTAAGCAATACTTTTATTGATCCATCCATACTTTTTGTAGACAATACTTTTATTGAGTCATCCATACTTTTTGTAAACAATACTTTTATTGAGTCATCAATACTTTTTGTAAACAATACTTTTATTTTCCAAACATTACTTAGCACATAATTTTATTGTTTGTAAAAACTACAAAACACAAGTTTTTAATAACAATAATATTTGTTAGTGTGAGACTTTTACTTTTTAATAAAAGTAAAAAGTAAAATACTTTAACTTTTTTTGAGAAAAAAAGTTAAAATATTTTATTTTGTAGTTTTCTGTTTTAATGGTAACGTGATTTTTATTTTAAAATGTTTTTCCTGAGTTTTTTTCTATCAGCAATATTTAAAAAGACCCTTTAACATAAATAAAACACTTCAACAAAAATAAAATTTCAACAGTTAACGTCTTAACACGTAACTAAGTATACTTAGTTATGTGTTAAACTGTCAACTATTAAAACTCTATCTTTGTTCAATTTGCGATCTTTTCTAAATAGAAGTTTGCGTATTCACTATAACAAATTCTATTTTCTAGTTACGATTAGTTGTCATTTCTTTATTATATAAAGATAACTTGTTAAATGTGTTTGTTTTAAACATTTAACCCCTAAGATTTATTAAGGTATTGTTGTTAGTGCTAAACAATATATGTTTCAAACCAATTATTTACAAGATACATTCTCGCCAGTGGCGGATTAAGACTTCTTGGGGCCCGGGATTATTTTTGTTTTTGGAGGCCTTTTTTTGGGCCAGAGCCTAAAAATTTTTCTAAAATTTTTAGGCTCTGGTCCATAAAATTCTGGTCCTCTAAAATTCCCATAAAAATCTGGTCCTCTAAAATTTTTTGGGACCCCTAAATTTGCGGGGCCCGGGGCCCTTCATCCGGCACTGATTCTCGCTTACAATTCTTTAGTAAAACACTTTGATTTATATTAATTAGATGGTTTGGTCCAACTCTTCTGTCAAACCGTTTATGCCTTTTTTAAGTTTTCTATGTTTTGATGAGCTTTATGAAATTTATTCAAAGTTTATTCTCGATTTTATGCATTTCGTTGAATGTGTCTATAACTATTTTTCTTGTTGCAAGAATCATCATCTTTAAGATGCTTTTAATAATCAATACTTAATACTAATAATAATCAGTATTTAAAGCAACATCTAATAGTTGTTATAAACCAATAATATTAATAATAATAACAATAAAAACTATAACAACAATAACAATAATAAAAATAATATAAATACAGTATAATGACAATAATATAATCATTTTATTTATTTTTAACCGTTATATTTATAAGCACGATAACATTTCGCGACGTTAGAATTATCTTGCTATATCTCCACTTTTTGAAAAAATTGGGTTATTGATTGTGTTGTGTACCTCAGAATAATAATTTTCTACTGTATTGAAACCTAAGTTATAAGTAAAAAAGTTGCGGAGAAAACAAAAAGTTATATGCCATCACCTAAAGTTTTTAATTTTTAAATCGTTTTATCTCGAAACTCAAAAATGTGGAGATGGAACAAGATAACTCTAACGTCTATAACAAGATAACTCTAACGTCGCAATTTTATAATCTTTTGATAGATAATAAAATATTTATATATTTGATTTATTTGTTTAAGTTTTAAAATCTGATCAAAGGAGTCACACTAAGTTTTCTTTATCGCCATTTATCTACTATTTTATTAACTTAATAACTGTATGTGATTGTTATTCTGTGAACTGTTTTTTCTTTTGTAGAAAATTTTATTAACAAATTTATGATATCAGTTATTTATTTAAATTTCAAAACAACCATGTTGGCTGTTTGTACAGAGATTAAGCCAGTATTATAACGGTTTTATCAGTAAGTGGCTCTGTACGGTAACGGTACCAGTAAGTGGCATCATTATGCCCCATTTACATAAGTAGTTTACTAATTTAATAACTAGCTTTCGGAATTAAAATGTTTTACAACAACCGTTTGTGCTCAAGGAGGTTTGGACTCAAATTTCCTGATTTTTGACTTTTGACATTGATTGCATTGAGAAACACTCTTGATAAAAAAAAAAATCTTTATTTGAATATGGATGGCAGTCACATCTATAACTGCATGAAATGATAAAGCTTTTGGTTCAACAAAAATTCTAATTACTTTATGAGCAAATTTAATAAACTGATCCACATTTCAGGGATTGGTGATAAGACCAAGTTTATCTTCTTCTAGCCCCAATCATGTAAATTAATTATGATTATAAAATTTTTCTTATTGATTAATACATACATACAAGGCTGGTGCGATGTGTGTGTGTGTGTCTGTGGGGGGTGGGGAAGGGGGGTGGGTTGTAACCCCATCCCCCATCAGTCATTTTTTCGTTTAATTAGTCGGCAAATTTGACCTTTTTTGACTTGTTATTTAATGTAGACCCTTTCGACAAGTTAGTTGATAAACTTAGACAGTCAGTTGGCGAATGTATTTATGGGAGTCAGCAAATTGTTAAAAATAGCTACAACTAACTTTTTAAAAAAAAATTAACCCTTTTGTTTCTGGAACTGTTAAAAAAAAAAAAAGAACTATTATTAAACTACAAACATCCCAACGATTGCAGACATCCGGAAAACGTTTGATAGACAGTTAATAGACGTCACAAGTCCGTATGAACGATGTCCAACGAACATTCTGTGCCAACTGGAACGAGTTGAGTTGATTAGTTTACTTAATTATTCAATCAACGATGAGTTCTCAAAAAAATTAATCAATAAATGAATAATTTCAGAAAATTATTTAATTGATTTTTAAATAATTTAAGCGAATTTTAAGCGAATTTTGCGAACAAGCGAATTAACCAATTAAAAATTTAAGCGAATTTTGAAAAATTTGCCAACAATTTTAGAAAAATTTATCGATTAATCGAATTATTTGATCAGGAAGTATTTTTTGATATTATTAGAATACGCAAGGGTAATTTTTAAAAGTTTGGCCGCGTTGATGTTGTAATTAAATTTTTTTTTGTCTTTTCATTTAAATATTTTCAAAGATATTTTACTTTATCCATGTTAATCTTTTGAAACGACAATTTTAATTGCTAGCAATAAAATTATTACAGTTATAAAATTATAAAATTAAATTAAATAAATAATTTTATTTTATTCGTAAACTTTATTGCTTTAAAGGACTTGAGTTGACGTAATTAAGCTCCTCCTGATTTTACAAAGTTATCACGTAATATCTTCAGCTTTGTAAACAAAAAATCAAGAGTTTGTAAACAAAAAATCTTAAGTTCTTACTGTATAATTTGAAGGAACATAGTTATTTTTTAAACGCTTTAGACGACAATTATGATGTTTAGTTGATATTAAATAACAACAAATATTTATAGGTAAGTACTTGCATTGTTTTTATTTCCGACAAATTTTTATAAAATATATAAAAACAATAATTGTAAAAGCAATGTTTATATTAAAATGCTTGTCCTTTTGTTCTTAACAAGAGCATTTTAATAAAATGCTCGTTCTTTTGTTTTTATTAAAAACGTTTATTATTAACGCGTCATATTTAAGGGCTATGCATAGAGTTTAAATACTAATATATTATTAACAGAAGAAATGCTTTATAACAACATAATGCAACATATACGGCTTCAAATCTCAAATCTTACTATTTTAGGTTAGAGACATTTGTTATTTTACGATAAAAATTTGCTATATAAACTATTTTAACTAAACTATTAACAGCGTTTAACTGTCGTGTAATACATTGTTTATAAGAGCAACAATACTTAACATATTTTTTTAATGTGCAAAAGCAACAAAACTTAACACAATTTTTAAAGTGGAGAATTTATTTAGTATATGACTGCACATATTCGCTTTTAAAATAGATAAATAAATATTTTATGTTTTGAATTGTTTCGTAATAATTAGTATTTTGTAAGTTGCGTGAAATACTTTCCATAAGATGTAAAAGATAAAATGTTTTTGAGTTTTTATATATCGAGTATATACTGTTGATTAAAAAAAGAACTATTTAGTATAAATATATAATAAAAGATTTAGAATAAAAAAAATGAGGTTGATTCAATTAACTATTCTTCAATTCGTTTATATTGCTTTTGGTGATTCTTGTCCATCAAAATGTCTATGTACTAATAATGGAGAAATCTCTTGTACAAAACAAAATTTGACATCTAAAGATATCGAAATGATGTTGTTTCCAATTAATGCTACGATGTTGAATCTTACAGAAAATCTATTGACTTATCTTCCAACAAATATTTTTAACAATTTTACGAAACTGAAGACAATTGATTTAAGGAGAAATCTTTTGGATTATTTGCCTTCAAATTTATCTTTAGAAATCCCAAGTCTTAACGTTATATATTTAAACAACAACAAATTAAGAGAAATAAAAGAGAGCTCTTTTGATGGATATGATAAAATTATCACATTAGATTTGAGTGGTAACCTACTCGAAAATATACCACCCAGCGTTTTTAAAAAATGTGCCGATCTTTTACATTTGAATTTGAGAGCAAATCAAATTGATAAAATAAATGACCAATCATTTGCCACTTTGGAAAAACTTAGAACCTTGTCTCTTTCAGAAAATAAAATTTCCTTTATACCTCCTGGCAGTTTTAATAGCTTAAAAAGTATCGAGGTGATAAAATTAGATGCCAACAAACTAGAAATGATAGCAGAAGGGCTATTTTCTACTCACCTCATTGAACTCCATCTTGCCTCTAACAAAATTGTTCAAGTTTTGCCAAAAGCCTTTCATAATCAAGATTTTAAAATTTTAGATCTTTCAGATAATTACATTACAACGCTGTCGATGGATTCGTTTGTTGATGTATACTACGAGTCATTAGTATTAGATGGCAATCCTATTATTTGTGATTGCAGGTTGAATTTACTTGTTGACCAATATCACAGGATCACAGGATCGTGTCAACTTCCGTCGGCTTTAAAAGGTTTATCTTTGTCAAACGTATTATCTCATAATTTTTTAAATTGTACAGTTTGCTCAATAAATCCTTGCCAAAACGAAGGAAAATGCATTATTCAGAGTGAAGGGGACAAATATAGCTGTGTATGCGAGCCAATATATACAGGTAAAAATTGCGAAACTAAAAAAAAACTATGCGAATTAAATCCTTGCCTCAATAATGCAACTTGTTCTGACGTTAATTCAACAAAAGGGTATATATGCAACTGTACTTTTAATTACAAAGGGCAGAATTGTAAAGATCTTAAAGTGTGTCTCAGTAACCCCTGCCACAACAATGGAATTTGTATAGAAAACGTTAGTCATGAAAAACATCGTTGCAAATGTCAGAGAGGTTTTGAAGGGACCTTTTGTCAAAAAAGAGCTAAAAAATTTCCACCAGGATGGATTGCGTTAATTATTGTTTCAGTTGTAGTTCTTGTTATTATTGGCAGTGTACTTTACTTTTGCAAATTTCGACGACAAAAAACTGTTATATCGGAAGAGTCACCGTTGAACGTAAAACCTGTTATGTAATATCAAATAGCTTTTGAAACTAATCAAGCAAACAAAGTTATTACTGTTAAAAAAAAAAAGTTTGCACAATGAACTTATAATCGGCTGAGAAAAAAGCCACAGTCGCAATCACAATTCTGCGGACGATTTTCTTAATGCGAGCAACAGTTGAGCCTCTATTATGTTTATTGAAGACTGAACCATTTATATTCTTATTCTTTAAATAATGCTTTTAAATGTAATCTAATTAAATAACACTTTAAATATTATACTTTTTATTTAAAACAAAATAAAAAGTACAAACTTATTTAACATTGTATATAGTCTCACAGCTCAAAACAACGTGTCAACTTTGAAGTTCTCTTTAGTACAAGTTTTATTGCACAATTTATTTTAGAGTTTAAACTTCAAAATAGTTTTCGTACTTACAAATGTTTAAATGGATGACAAAAACCATTGATTTACAAAAACTACTAGTTTTTTTAATTGAGTGAAATCTTAATTTTTTTTCTTTTAACGTTTTAGATAATTTTGTTAAACTTTATTTCAAAGATTGGTATAAATAATTTTTTCATTTTAATGACTCCTATTATTTTTAGATCAGTAGTATCATTGTTATTACGAGATAGAGAGATTTAGGAAAAAAACAGATTCAAAGAGCGCCAATTAGTAGTCAGTTAGAATGACCCATAATATTGTACGGAGGTAACCCTATGAATAAAATATTTTGGCAAATAAATGTCAAATAATAGCAAATAAATAAATAAACGCATATGGGAAATTTGACGAATATTATTTTGGGATTTATTTAAAAGCTAAGCTTTATAATAAAGCTTTTATAAGTCTTTTATAAATATTAAATAAATAACCGCATTAGCAAAACATTCATTGTTTTGCTAATGCGGTTATAAAAATTTTCACCAAAAAAAATTATGTGATTTTTAAGTATTATGTTGTTAACAATACAATCAACAATAGCATTATAGACACTACGTTAGGGTAAGGTAAACAGTGATGGATTCAGGATCTTTTTGTTGTTGAGATAACTTTCAGACATGGAGCAAACTTCAAACATTTGTATGTTTATATTGAGGCTTTGCAAGAAAATGCGATGATTGGAGGCTGGGAACGAAAAAGACTTTTGACTAAAATATTTTCTTTACTATTCTCAACTAGACTTATATTGATAGATAAATTTTAAGTTTCATAGCATTATCTCTCAGCGTTCAAAAATTATGACCATATAAAATTTATAACCCCCTTAAATTGACAGGGGTTTAAACTTTGATGGTCATAATTTTTGAACGCTAAGAAATAATACCATGAAACTTAAAATTTATCGATGAATATAATTCTAGTTGAGAATAGTAAAGAAAATATTGTATCAACTTGTTGCCCTTCATGTTTTTTGATTAAGGTAGACCACTATTAAAAATCAAAAAAATCGTTTTTTCAATTATAATTTGTTTAAGTAATATAGAGTACAACAGGGTAAAATGAAATAGCCGATAGAATGAAATAGTTATGACAATGTTTATTCTTTCGCTCTTAATTAACTATTGAATAACTTTTTGCAAATATTTTTTGATTATATTGAAGAGAATATTTTCTGGGTAAGGATTGCATAAAATTTTATTTTTAATAAAAAAAATATTTGTTATAAATTTAGCAGTTTTCGAATGCGTATTAAGATTTTATTTCTTTAAAAAGCGAACTTTAAACTCTCGGAAATTAATGTTTACTGGTACAGCTTTTTACGCTGATCAAAAAATTAAACTTGCTACTTAATAAAAAAATTTATGAGTTAAAAACGGCAAAGGGAGTGTTGTGGGATTGAATGAAATACGGTAATAAATAAATAAATACAAACAATAACTTATTTCTTAAAAGTGGCTTTTTTTTATTATGTCTCAAATGACCAATAAATCTACAACTATAAATTTTTGTATAAATTTCAATGAACGAATTTTCCTAACTGAATTTAAATGACTTTTACTTACTGCTTTTATAAAATGGTTCTAATAAATGAATGAAATACGATAGTTACTCTCTTGTTACCTTCTTCTTACTCTCGGTCACCTTGTCTGCAAACAACCTTCAATATTATTGTAATAACTCCGGCTATTCAAAAGGAAATACAAAAAACGGTTGCAAAACAACTGCAATCAGCCCAATCACTTGCAGCAGCTTTGCAACAAATATTTCGTATCCAACACGTTGACACACAAAAAAAGAAAAAATTTAGATGTGCCAAGATTCGAAGGGGAGTGTCTCAACAAACCTGAAATACTTGAAAGGTTAAGAGTTGCTGAGAGCAAAAAAGCAGCAAAGCAAGCTAAAAAATAACATAAGTTTATCTCTAATGGAGAACAGCAAATAAACCAAACAACAATTCCAACGAAAATATTAGCTGCAAACCAATTTAAGTGTAAAAAGTGCCGAAATGTTTTGGGCGAAACTTTAGCAAGTCAAAATATGGAATAGTGCCAGTGTGAAAATTCAAATTGCAAGGTTTGGCTATGTCAAACATCCCAGTAAGTGCATATCGTTTTTAAAACGTTTAAAAAACGTTAAATATATTTTTGTTGTATATATTGCCGTTTTCATAGGTTTTATGCATACCAAAGCGATACGTAAAAGGCGCTGAGTTTTATTGCACCAAAAAGTGCTGCACAAGTAAAAACTCAACCTCTAGTACCTCTAAACGACTCAACATCATCACAAGAATAAAAAAGCTTATTTTGTTTGATTGATTTTATTTATTGTTATTATTGATTGTTTTTTTAATTGTTATTATTGATTGCTTTTTGTTTTTTTAATAAAGTGTTGTTTTAATTACACTTACATTTGCGTATTTCATTCTCGCCTAATGTCAGTATAGAATGGAATAAATTTTTTTTAATCAATAAAAAACTTTACAAAAAATTTTTTAGATTTTTATATATTTAAATACAGCTAAATACTTCTCTACAACTAAAAAAAAGAAAAAAGAAAAAATCTTTTTTCCGTAAAAAAGTAATAATTAAAATCCTTAACTATTCCATTTGACCCCATTTTCCTCAAACTATCGTAGTTAAGAATTTCTAGTTTATTTTATGAAAAAATTAAGCTAACCTCATTAAAAATCACTTTTCCATAAAGCGGTAATAGCTGTTGGTTTGTTTTTCCCATAGCAACAGTGCCGGATCAAGGGGGGGGGGGGGGCTAGGGGACTATAGTCCCGGGCCCCGCAAAATTAGGGGCCTCAAAAAATTCAAATTTTTCTTTTTCAAGTCATTTTTAGGCTCTATAAAAAGGAGTCCAAAAACAAAAATAGCCTCAGGCCCCAAGAAGTCTTAATCCGCCACTGCATAACAACAATTTATTTTTTTTGTTGCTATGTATCTAAAAGTGAGCTTATACCACAAAGTTCCAGTGACATGGTATTCAATGGATTTTCCAATATTTTTCAGTATCAAGCACATTGGTTTTATGACTTTGATATTCTATCATTTTATTTTAAATACAAATTAAATAATGGAAGATAAAGATATAAGAATTAAAATAACATGTAGTAAGAAAGGTAGACTTTTTAGAGGAAACCGTTATCAATCAAAAAACATTGCAGGTGAAGAAAATGTATCTAATTTTGAACTAAAATTTAAATGGAGCTTAGCAAAAAAAAATTGAACATGTTTTCCTCCTGTTCCAGCAGTAAATCTTATTTAGATGTTGTAAATAATGATAATAATTCTGCTCAGCATGAGCAATTTAATCTTACAAATAAATGTTACATTTTCATGAACACCAAAATATTAAATCAAATAATAACTACCATCGGCCGCTGTCCAAAGTGTTCTTCAAATGTATCCTTTTATCATGGTGCTAAAAATAAAAAAGTTTTATCACAACGACTGCCTATTTTGTTTGTATCTTGCAACTGGACGCAGAAGTTTTATTCCAGCAAAACTATAGGCAAACCTGCAACAGTGGGTTCAAAAACTTCCGATATTACCTTACAATAGCTTTTTGAGAAAAAGGTAAAAGATACTCTAGTATAGAAAAGTTTTGTGGTTTAATGAATATGCCCAATCCTATGAACAAATCTTCTCTTAACTCGTTATGTAAAGAAATTACCAACTTTTACAATTACATAGCTGAAGCTAACATGAATACAGCAGCTGAAGAAGTACGGAAAAGAAGCACGGAAAATGACGAGCATACAGTAGACAATAAGGACATCTCAAGTGATGGGGCATATTCATTAAACCACAAAACTTTTCATATCAAGCCATATTAAATGCTAATCCCTATCCAGGACATATTATCAAGCCTTGTTAAGAAGCGTTTCCTTATTTGAATTTTACGTACGTATTCACGAATTTTACATACGCGTTTCCCTATTTACGTTACGCAAAAACTTTTTTCAAAAAGTTTATTTAAACAGACTTTTAAAACAGTTTATGCGGAAAACATTAAGCTGTTGTAAATAATATTTGTGGTATATTTTTTTATTAGATAAAATAACAGATAGATAAACTTTTTTATATTTTCCTTTTTTTTTAATATTTTAATCTTATTTTCTTAATTTTAAATTAATTTTATTATTAATCATAGTTTTAGTAATTTATTTTATTAAATTCTTTTAAAAATTTTAAAACGCTCCGTTTTACAATTTTTTTTACTGACAAAAGTAAAAAAAAAAAATAAATTTAATCAAGTTACTTTAAAAAGTTCGTTTACAAATAATTTTAATATCAGTTTTTTTAACAAAAGTTTTTCTTTATCATTAATTTTTTGAATTGATCATAGACTGAACGTCGATTAAAAATGATTTACTAGTTTATGAGTAGAATGCGACAGAACCGTAGGAGCAAAAATTATATTGGGGGGCAGTTGTACCCCGAACTAGTTTTAGGGACCTTTTTTTTTTTAGTCATTTTTTCCGTCAATTTCTTCAAAATTAATTATCTGAAAAAATTGTGGGGGGGGGGGAGGGAAAATGTCCCTGCTGCCCAACCGGTTGCTACGGGCCTATGCGACGATTTTGTTAAAGCCAAAATGTTAAAAAAAAAGTTGATAAATTTTTATTTATTTTTTGACCGATATGTATTCATGTCATTAAAAATCCTTGAAAAATAATTTTCATGCTAATCAAACTTTCCAGAACAAATAATTTATTGAGATATTAGGGAAAAAAATTTTAACGAAATTTTTTTTTCCTTGAGGGAAAGTTCCGGTTCCAAATCCTGATCTGAATGCGCTTTTGTAGTTAATCAAGGACGTAAAATAAGATTTTAAAATAATCTTACTTTACTTCCTTTAGTTAATAAATGACGTCAATACAAAAAAGTTCATTCAAACTCGAGTTATAAATGTTATGTTTGGGTTTTTCCTTTGCCGTTAAATTTAATGTAGGAGAATTTCATTACTTTTTTTATAAAACGAACTAAACGCGATAAATAAACTCTTTAAAAGCCCATGTCAGGGGCGGATCCAGCATTTTTTGGTGTTTGAGATAGCTAACTTCCAGACATGGAGCAAACTCCAAACATTTATATGTTTATACTTATATCAAATAAGGATGGTTTGCAAAAAATTGCGATGATTGGAGCCTGGGAACAAAAAAGCCCCAAAATTTGAGACGTACCTGCCCCAAACGTGAGAGCAACAAGTTGATAAAATATTTTTTGTACTATTCTCAACAAGACTTACATTTATCCATAAATTTTAAATTTCATTGTAAAATATTTTAGCGTTCAAAAATTATGACCATGTAAATTTTGAATCCCCCTCAATTCGAGGGGGTTACAATTTTTATATGATCATAATTTTTGAGCGCTAAAATATTTTACAATGGAATTTAAAAATTTATTGATAAATATCAGTCTTGTTGAGAATAGTACAAAAAATATTTTATCAACTTGTTGCTCTCACGTTTGGGGCAGGTACGTCTCAAATTTTGGGGCTTTTTTGTTCCCAGGCTCCAATCATCGCAATTTTTTGCAAACCATCCTTATTTGACATAAGTATAAACATATAAATGTTTGGAGTTAGCTACATGTCTGGAAGTTAGTTATCTCAAACACCAAAAAATGCTGGATCCACCCCTGCAGGTTATATTTATTTTTTTTTAAAAACAAAACTAATAGTTTTATTTTAATATATTTATTATCGTTAAATTACAATTTTTATTTTATCAAAAGCAAGTTACTAAAATTCTTTAGGTAGCGCTATTTTTTTAAGAAGGGGAAAACCCAATCTAATTGTGTAGTTATAAGTACATTAAAATCCCTTTAAAAAAATCAACCGTAAACAAGTGTCCCCTCATTTAAAAAAAAAAAAAAACCATAAAACGAATGTTTTAAAGAAAAAAAAAAAAATTTTCAATAAGTGTAAGATTTTAAAATAAGTAAATTTTTTAATCAACATTTAAATCTTATTTATAATTTTTTTTATAACAAGATTGTTTAATTTATAGATATTTCATTTCAAAGACTTACTACAATTTTTTATGTGGTTTTAAATTTAATTACAATGAGGTATTTTAAAATACGCAACTGACGTAATTGAACTTTTAACGATGTAAATATTTTTATTGAGTAAAGTTACATTTATTCCCGTTGCGCTTTTCCGTTACGAAACAAAACCTCGTAACAAGGCCAGATGACATACAGTTGAAAAAAGTGAATGTATAGGTCATGCCTAGAAACGTATGGGTACAAGACTACGAAATTTGAAAAAATGTACTAAATAAAATGATCTAGAAGATAAAAAGTCACTTGGCGGTAAAGGTAGGCTAACTGAAAGAGAAATAAACAAAATTCAAAAACTGGCGGACTTTAAAACGGCGCACCCCAAACTCGGTAAACAACAAAAGCTTTCGTTACGAAAATTTTCGGTAAATATAATGAGTATTTTACAGAATAGTAAAACCGTTAAGACAAGTGCCAAAATGGCTTCCTCGAAAGAAAAAAAAACAAACTTTCTAAAATCATTTTTAAAATTTAAAACTTTAATTTAAATATTTACAAACCAAATATAAACATTTACAATTATAAAATTTAAACATTTACGTTTTAAAGTCCGCCCAAAAACTCTACATCATCGCAATTCGCCAAAATATTGATAATCTTTATCAGATGCGAAAAAATATATTAGCAGTCTTGCATCACTCATGTATAGCAGATTCATCTAATGCTAGACATGTTCTTTGTTCACAAACCAAACATTCATGGTGTAAATATCAAAGATCCAAGCTGCAAAATAAAGAATATAAAGAAAAACAAGGTTTATCTATTGCTATAAAAGCTTTTATTAAGCCAGTATTTAACTATTTAATGTCAGAAGACCTTCTAAATGTTTCCATGGGTCAACTCAAAATAATAATGAGTCTTTAAATGCTTTGATTTGGAAACGTTGTCCTTGTGATGTTTATATTGGAATTGACATATTAAATTTAGGTTGTTGTTCTGCCATCATTATTTTCAATGATGGGTTTATTGGTATCAATAGAATTTTTGAAAAACTTTATTTAAAACCAGGACATTATTTTTCAGTTTTTTAGCATCTTTTGATTTAAAAGGAATAAAAAATGTGGAGAAAAAATGTGGCAAAAAGCAGAAAAAGAGATGAAAGCAACTACGAAGTATTCATAAAGGATTTTTGGACACAGAAGAGAATGAAGAGAGTTTAACCTATGGTGCTGGAGAACTTTAGTTTAAATTTATTTTATATTTATTTAATAGAGGCTACTATTTACTTGAAATTAATTAAACTTTTAGATTGAAACTAAATCAAAAAAAAAAAGTAAGTTTTTCGTTTTTTTAAAAACTTACTTTGGTAAAATTATTTTGTCTAGTTATATTATCAATATTTTTACATAGATTTTTATAAATTTTGCTTTACTTCTACTCGAAAACACTTTTATAATAAGATAACAATTGTCAACAGGCTTTTTAAGTGAGTTTTTTATATTTATCTGAAGGATTTTACGCTTTTTTTTCAAAACTATTTTATTCCACAGAAGAGCTCCGCGATATGTTAAAAGAGATCTTCCAAAACTTGTATGAGAATAATGTTAATGAATAAAATTGTAATTTCTTAAGTCATATTTGTCTTTTTGTTTTATTGCATATAAATTTTGAAAGGATATAGGGGTTAGGTTTATCATAAATTTGTACATAAATAAAAGAACAATGAAAACATTTTGCTGGTATATATTAAGAACATTCATATCCAATAAAAGAGGTCTGGGATGAGTATAACGATCTTTAAAGTTTATTAAACGTGCTATATGCTTCTGTTGCCGATATAGAGGATATGTTTATATGACATTGAATTAACGAGTGATAAAGTTGAATTAATGAATGTCTATTTACAAAATTTCTCGCTTTATACATTACTCCAATATTTTTTGAAACTTTATTGCGCAAAATTTCGATATGGTTTTTCCAAGTTAGATTTTCATCAATGAAGACACCAAGGAAATGTATAACTTTTGATTTTTTTATTTGAACATTGTTAATATTTATTTGAGGTAAAAGTTTTTTTTTGGGATTTTGAATGAAATAAAGTCCATTTAGTTTTTTCCAAGTTAACCGATAGTTTATCTGACTTAAACCAATTTGAAATTCTAATTAGTTCTATGGTGATTTCATTAAATAGTGTAATGATATTTTTACCGGACAGAAAAAGATTTGTATCATCAGCAAATATTACTGTCTTCAAATTTGAGGCATTGTGCAGATCATTAACATAAATGAGAAAAAGCAGTGGCCCTAGTATAGATCCTTGGGGGGCACCACATGTTATATCTAGTAAACTTGTTAAGAGTTCTGGTGTATTTTAATCAATTATGTTATAAAATTAGGGATACAAAAATTTAATAAAGTTAAAACGAGTCTTATTATGACGACAATTGAAAACCTTGGAATGAAAATCTCAAATGTCAAAAACGATTTTTTTTTCAGAAGAGCATTTAGACTATTGATCTTTTTTAAAAGTACCTTTTTTTTCACAGTCAATTTGAAGGACATAATTTAAAAAAAAAAATTTAGAAAGAATCATTAAATGGACTTATATATAGACAACCAAAAAATAACATAAATCCAATTTGCATAAAAGTGGACATTTGAGGTTTTTATTCCAAAGTTTTCAATTATAGTCTTGTAAGAAATACTGAAATATGGATCGGTTTTACTAATTCAGATACCAAATTGCATTAGTAGCTGGTAATGTACAGTTAGACAGTGCTTATTGATATTTATTAGTGTTGTTCAACGCATTTAGGAGCCATTTTGTTTTTAATGTTTTTATTACTTATCAACAATCTCAACGTTTTTACAATAAATTTGTTCACTATATATAGTATTTAAAAATTCAACTTGTGACACTTGTAAAAAATTAGTGGTCGTTATACAAAACGTTATAATAATAAAAATATGCAACGTGTGACTTTTGTCAATAATTAGCAAAGCTAATTATTGACAAATTATTGACGCAAATTAAAATCACAACATCTCCCCCAGCTCAACAAGAGCTCATACATAATCGTGATACTTCCGGTAAGGGAGTAATCTTCTCCCATTGCGAGTGAACCGAACAGGCTGTAACTGTCATCTTCGTCGTCGTCCAGGGAATTTATCTGAGAACTTGGATCTTCAATTGCGACGTGTTTTAAGTTCGTTTTGGGAGGTTTAACCAGTGTCGGATTGTAATCGTCATCAGTTGTTATATCTTCTTCGTTTTTTTCTACACGACGATGCTGCAGATGTGAAAATGTCGTGGCAACGTATGTCCGTTGACTTCAACTTCATCTGTTAAACCATTATGCCGTGCTACTATACTTCTTTTTAATCATCGCTGTGTACACGGCGTCATATGCTTAGGTTTCACCCACACTTTATCGCCAACTTTCCATCCATGACACTTATTCAGACACTTTTGTGTTGATTCGACGCGTTTGTATTGTTGGCAAAAAAATTCAAAAGGTTGCCATGTTTTGATGGTACGTTGTTGGTTAAGAAGACAGACATGGGCATTCCATATTTCGCTCTTGCATTTGTTCTTTTTACTGTCCAATGAACTCTTTCAACAATTCCATTTCCTGATGGTTTTTCAACAGCTCAATAAATAATTCTTATTTCCCACTTCAATGCCACACCTTGCAATTGAATTGCATTAATCACATTCAGATACCATTACGTGAGCATAACTTCATACTCTTCGAAACTCCCATGTGTGCTATCGAGTGAACTTTTTTGATCTGATGATGATCGTGCTTATAGATTTTACATTCTTTTATCCATTTTATTGGCACTCGTGTGAGTTCATCTGCGATATTTTTTGTTGTTGGTACCCATGTAACATTTACACTTATGGCATAATCCGCGACCAATTTTCCAAAATATTTGAAGCCTTGGTCGGATTAGCATTTCACATTGCCCAGCACATTTTACAGGTTTGTCACGAGTCAATTCAAAATTTAACAAACTGAATACACTATGAGAATCAGTTTTTCATAGAGACATCACTTGGGTTCCATTTCAATGCTATATTGAGACCTTCAATACATGCATCCAATTCCGCCACGTTGATATGCATTGCATCAGACTTTGGTCGAAGCTAAGTTGCATCTTCTATTTTTTTGTCAACTTTCATTATTACAACTTCTTTTGCTAGCGGACTTGCACCACACCATACAGTTAGAGATGCATTTGATAACTTTATCAACGACTTCCTGCACCATTTCATTTATGCACTTATTTGTAGTAGGTTCATCCCAACCTACTTCGTTTGTACATCTCTTTATAAAGCCGCATGAGAGTCTCAACCATCCAGCAACTGGTAAATTAGCAACCAGATTATCACATAATGAAAATATCTCCCTCTTGATGAGCACATTTTTAATAATAGGAATCTCGTGTCCTCTTTTCCAAAACATTTCCTTTGCAGATGGATTTACTGTTACTTTCAATCCTAGAGCACGAACTGGGTTTTTGCCAAAATATTCAGGTGTTTTCGCGTGAAGCCCCCATTTCTTCATATGTGCCACCAGCTTCCTTCCATTTCCATTGGTTGCTAATGTATTATCAATATCTTCTTGTTGATTTTGCAAGTGCAGAATTTTTTTGAAGAACATATCGTAGTATTGAGCTCACCATCACAGGTGCTAGGTTCAAACCAAAACCCAAACGTGTAAGCGCATATCGTTGATCCTTGTAAATTACAGTTTGGTAAGGCCAATGTCGTTTATGCACATGAATTTGTAGGTATGCTCTTTTTAGATCCACCACCGAGTCATTGTTGCTTTTACTCTTGAGTCTCCAGTCCCTCATTGCATTGTTGATGACATCCGCATCCCTTGTAGAGGCTTTTACATAGGTGTTAAGTTCGCAATAATCAAGCACCGGTCTTATCTTCTTTTTAATATCTTGAATGACGCACATCAACGGTAGTAATCCTTTAGCTTTTCCCATAATTTTATCGTCATATTTGATAAGTAAGCCTTCTTTGATCCATTCATTAATTTCGTTGTCGAACGCCTCACGATGTTGGTTGGATACGTTGTACTGACTTGTTCTGTTTTTCATTTGAGGTTCCGCCTCCCACTCCCAACTCACAATCCATTTTTTGCCATCAAAACAAGCTTTGCTTGTTCCGATTTCAATTGTCACAACACGAGGTGTCGATGATAATTTAATCAGAGAATTACAGAACTTCAATTTTGCAGTGCCAATTTTCAGTTCATCACACGACTTTATTAAATCCATAACCATAATCATGTCGTACTGGCGTATTACTTCCTCCACACATTACACCAATGCATCCACCAAGCACCCGTTTTTTGGGTGGTGTATTTTAGAAACAACTTCTTCATATCGAATTATTCCTCCCATTGTTGTAACATTCACTACATGAATTACTTTATAGTCAGATGGTAGTTACTTCTTGGTGATGATTGATTGCGAGCAGCCAGTATCCAGAAGCGCTGTAGCGTTTCTTCAGTTTATTACCAAGTCGATAGTAGGTAGTATTGTTTCGGGACAAGTTCTCGTAGAAATACCTAATGCGAACTCGTCCCATTTAAGTTTTCCTGGTTTCACCGATGTTTGTAGCAGTCCTTCGCAGCATGTTAATGCGAGCATTTCTTGCATAAGAAGGTACATTCACGTGCAAAGTGATTCAATGATTGACCGTTGAAACATCGCATTTCTTTCTTTCTTCGTATATCGTTTGGCATTACAGTCCCAGTTGTTCGGTAACTTGCATTTACTTCTTCATTTTACAGATAAACATTCCGCATCTAATCTAGTTTATAAAATCACGGATGCCGTCTTGACACAATCGTCAAAGCTCAATGCATCTTCTCCCCAAAGAATGGTACGCAGAACAGCACAATCATTGATCCCAATGATGAATTGATCACGAAGTCGGCCGTCTCTCTCTGAAGGCATGAACTTGCATTCTTGAGCTGCTCGGATCACTCGATGAGCAAACGTTTGTATCGGTTCTTCATCGCAACGATAAGTTTTCCCAAATTCATACTGTGAATTTAACGACAATTTTCTAATTTCCAACGTTTCCAGTTTCGTCACCAATTCTTTGTACGGAACATCCTCAGGCAGTTCAGGTGCTGTTAATTCCTCCATGGTCTTGTAAATCTTCGACGGCAAAGTAACAAGCAAAGTACGCTACGTGTCGATCGGAAGTAATATTGTTCACCACGAAAAAAGAAGTCAACTGCCAAATAAATTGCTTTGGCTGTCCATCTTTATATTGCGGAGATAATGGACAAGCTTGTTGTTCAACGCATTTACAAGCCATTTTGTTTTTAATGTTTTTATTAGTTATCAACCTTTCTACAACAAATTTGTTCACTATATATAGTATTTAAAAATTCAACTTGTGACTTTTGTCAACAATTAGTGGTCGTTATACAAAACGTTATAGTAATAAAAATATGCAACGTGTAACTTTTGTCAATAATCAGCAAAACTAATTATTGAAAAATTATTGACGCACATTAAATTCACAACAATTAGTATATATGATTTTATATTTATATTAGTGTTTTTATAACATATATTGTTCAAGATTCCGAATTTACTTAATTTTATGTATTTTAACTTTAATGACATTAAAGTAAGTGTTAATTTTATAGCTAATTTGTTACTACTATTTTCTCTTATTCTTTCATTAAGATTTCTAAAGTAGACTTTTAAAAAGGTGCACTTTTTTAGTAATAATTTTTTTAAATGTAACTTGACATTTAATGAAAACGATGAAGAAAGTTTATTCCTTAATTTCCTTGATTCAAATTTATTACTTTTAAAATTTTTTTTTTTCAAGATGAA
Source organism: Hydra vulgaris (assembly GCF_022113875.1). Lineage (NCBI taxonomy): Eukaryota > Metazoa > Cnidaria > Hydrozoa > Anthoathecata > Hydridae > Hydra > Hydra vulgaris. Next base: position 21,168,341 of record NC_061160.1, on the reverse strand, counting down.
TTTAGCCAAAACGATTTTATAAAACACTTCAAGAAAACTATTTGATCATTAAAAGCAAAGTATTATGTTCTTACATGACAGAAGCTGAAACTGGATTTTAGACATTTTTAAAGTTTAAAAATTGTAAGATTTAAAAACCATAATTGTATAAAGTAGGTACACTGTATGTATAATTAATATATATTAACAATCTACAGATTGATTTTATTGATGAATTTTAGAAATTCAATTGATAATTAATCAAATCAAAGTTCAATCAGTATGATACAACTTTTTAATTTATGTAATACTGAGAGATAAATATATAAATTTTATCTATGATTTTTGTTATTGTTATTGTTGACAATATAATTAATAAATTTTATATAAACTTATGTCCCTCCCATGAGACACAAAGCTCCACAATCTAGCAAACCTAGCCTTTGAGCCAATGTACAGATTCAAACATGTTTACTTTGAATTTAGAGATTTTAATAGCGTATATTTTAATAATATTATATTAAATATTATATTAAAATTGTACTATCAAATATTTTTAGCTTTTTAATTAAACTAATAATATTATACAAATGATGAGTTTAACTTATCTTCATGTCTTTTTTCACGCCCTTTTAGACTACCTGTCTTAAATACAAAAAAATGTTGAATTAACAAAAACTTTGAATCCTGTTTGTTTTTAATGTTTTAAAATTATACCTGGGGTATTGATTTTGTAGTTATATGGCTGTTCAAACAATGTGACATTGTTTAGATTTCTCCCACCCCCATAAGACATTTTGCAATATTTTATCGACCCCCCCCCCCCCCATCATTTAATGCGGCCGTGGCGCAGTATTTAGAGCGCTTGCTTTAGAAACAGGAGAACCAGGTTTAAAACGAGCTCTGAACATATTTTTGCATCACATTAACAAAAGGAGGCGTGAACTTTCTGGTTGAAAGCATTTCCGTGGTATTCTGTGACAAGACCGTTAGGTCTTCTTGGGGTACCTAAAAAATCACAACGGAATTATATCACACAAAAAATTAGGCCTTTGTATTAGCCCTTGACGTACACATTATGAAGGCCTTAATAATGGGCACGTTAAGGTTACAGAGGATTGAGAAGCTATTCTTTCAAAGAACCTTAAAAAACGTTGGATGTCATTAATTTATCGTGCAATGGGGAACGGGGGTGCGAAACTAGTGGTTTCTCTGTGTATACATTATATGGACGCCCAAAAGAAGAAGTTGTGTTAGAGTCGGATTTAGTATACTACCCCTTGAAAAGTGCCTTGGAGAACAACAGCGTTTAGTCGTGATAGTAGTGAAATATCATAACTAAAATATGTAATTTCTAAAGACTAGTACCTAAGTAAGGAACTTAAGATCTGAATAAACCCTGAAAGTTGAGGCCATTGCAGTTAGGGGTCGTCCATAAAGTACGTACGCTTCTTTTTTCAACCTCCCACCTCCCGCATTTTGCCATACGCTTTTTCTAGTACCATATACCACCCTAAAAGTACCTACGCTTTTAACATTCCAACCCAATATTTTATGATATTTTTATTTAATTTAGTGTCTCTATACTATTATAATTGACCTACTGCCTCCCCATACTAAAATTAAAGGCACTTTCATTTAAAAGTAAATAAATAACAAGTACTAAGTTTACGACTATTAAGAAACAACTAATCAAATCAAGAAAATAAATCAATAGACCTATTGCCAGATAACGACGTCATTGTAACTACGCATTGCATTTTGGGATTGCTTGTTAGCAAACAAAAGTTAAATTCGTAAATATCCTGCTGTTTCTAATTAGTTTTTTAAAAGTTGAATTTTTTTTTATTTGCAACACTTTTTTGTAATGGGTAAGAGCGATCATTGTGCAATTTTAGGTTGTAACAACGATCGTCGATACAAAGAAAAGTATGTTTTGAAAGATCATATTTGGAAGACATTTAGTTTCAACGAATTAAAATTTTTTACAGACAAATAGTCAACCCTTTAACAAAAAAAAGAAAGCTGTATGCTGTAAATAAGAATACAAAAGTATGTGGAAATCATTTTGAATATGGGGAGATAATTGACCTATCCCCTCATCCAAGGTTATATTTGAAAGTATACGAAATATCTCCTCCTCAAAATAAAATAAAATTACCAATACCTCGATATAAACCTACGAAAGTTTCTAAAAAACAAAAAAATACACATTTTACAAATACCTGTACCACTACATGTAGCAGTAACAATAATGACAATATTCCCCAACAATCTTCTCTGTCAATATCTTCTCCATGTCTATCATCAACAGCATCTGATCAGCAACTTTCTCCACAACAACTCGATTTAATTACTAACACACCACAATTTGTCTAACACCAAGAATACTTTATAAACAAAGTAGTCATGTAATATTAACATGGAAGTTACTGCGTTCTTTACCCAAAGACATAAAATTGTACACCGAGTGTCCAACTGAAAATATTTTTTTATATATATTGTTAGCCGTGTTCAAGCTAAACATAAAAAAGTCTCTTACTTTATGGATCATAAACGTTTATTTGAACCAAAGCAATATCAATTTAGTCCTGCTAGTAAACCTTCAAGTAGAAGGAAACCTAGACCAGCACGACAGCTATTTGTTGAAGATGATGTGTTACTTACTTTAATGCGTATTCGACTTGACTCACCATTACAAGATTTAGCATTTCGCTTTAAAATTTCAGTAAGTCACGCGTCTAGGATTTTAACTACATTTGTAACTTTATTAGCCCGAGAATTTGAACCATTAATATATTGGACTACTCCAGAAGAAACATTAAGTTTTAAACATCCTAATTTTTATTGGAGATTTTGTTTATGTTGAAGGTATTGGTAATTGTACTGAAAAAACTATTTAGAAATCTGCTAATGCTAAAACTCAATATCAAACATGTAGTTCTTATAAAAGTAGAAACACATTGCAAAAACTTATATTTTGTACTAAAGGCGGTTCTATCTCTTTTGTTTCAAAAGGTTAATCTGGATCTTCCTCAGATCGTTTTGTCGGTTTGAAGATTGTAATGTTGCAAGAAGATTCACTCCCGGTTTTATTGCACTTTTTGATAAAGGTTTCAATGTTCAAGATTTATTTCTAACGAGGCAGGTAAAAGCTGTAATTCCAACATTATCATTGTAAGTGCATAGCACGTGCAAGAATACACATTGAACGTGTCATTGGAAGGCTAAAAGAATTTTGACTTCTAAAGAACACTCTGCTTATTACATTAGTCCCTCTAATAGATGATATATGGATAATTGCTGCTGCCATTGTTAATCTGCAACCACTTCTAGTAAAAGCAACAGCAATATAAAATGTTGTTCTTTGATGTTATTTTGAATACTGTTTTTTGAACTAGTTGTACCGTGTGCATACGAACATATATATTTACGTTCTTTTAATATAACGGGAAATAGTTCTAGAAATAAAAATTATTGAAAAAGAAATTAAATCTAATTTTGCGTAGTATCGCTCTATTTGCGCGATCAAATTAATATATAATCTATAATTATCAATTATCTAGTTAAAGTAGATGCTAACGACAAAGTTAGTATCAAGAACTTATATTTATTTCTAGTGACGGATGCTCGTTGTAGTTAAGGCACTTAAAAATATTATAGCTTCTGTAAGATATTTTATTGACTACGACATATTTCCGTTAAATGGTCAAGTCTGTAAATTATGAAAAGACGAAAAATATTAAAATTACAAATTTTGCAGTATCATAAAATAAAAATGTTTGTAGCAAAAAAACCCAGAAAAAGATTCTTTTTAAAAAAAAAAAATCATCTTAAAAACCACAATCGCTCGTCCAAATTTGAATAAGATTTTAAATTAATACGTTTTTTAGGTGAAATAAACATTATAGTTTAACAATATGATCTGTTCTGATCATTTATTGGCAATTTTTCATAATAATAAGCTCTTTCTCGGTCGGAATTCTCGTAATTTTTGTGAAAAATGATAGAAATATTGTGTTTTAACAACTATATATAGTTAATATACGTCAGAACCGATTAGAACTAGGAACAGTAATAAATTAAGGAACTTTTTCCAAAGATTTTAATTAAGTTCATGTTAATACCGATGAGCGGATTTGATCTAAAGACTTCAAATTAGTGTTCTTTAGATTCACTTTTACGGGTAGTAAAAAGGTTTTTTAAATATTAAAAAAATCTTAAGCAATAAAAATTATACCGTCTATAGTTTTTGTTTTGACCTAATACGGTAATAAAAAACTGCTAATTTCAAATAAAGGTATTCGAAAAATTTGTAAGTTGCCTTAACTACGCCGAGTGCAAGAAGTTTTGATGGGTGTAACCCTCACTTTTTTGATAAAAGACTTTTTTTTTCTTTTTTAAAAATCTAGATATGAAGGACTTTTTTTACAAATTGATGATCGTGACCCCCCCCCCTCCACCACTTCGAAACCCGGCTTTCGAAACCACGCCTGTCATCGGCCTTGAACCGTATATACCCTAGATCCGTCACTATTTATCCCAATAACTAAAAATCTTGCTAACACTAAAACATTTTGTTGCTTCTAGTACTAGTATTTTTTTTAATACTTAGAGGACCCTTAATTTTAGGTCACAGTGCAATTGCACCTGCATAGTGCTGAGGGCGCATATGATGTCAGAGTGTCTGATTTCCTTGAACTTGACCTGTTTCCATGGTTTAATTTATAGTTACAAAAATTCAACTTCAGAAAAAAAGCACTTGATTTTTTTGAGAAAAACACCTTGTTATTGCAAAAAAAAAAAATATATAGGTCATAATAAAAATAATAATTAAAAAAAATAATAGGTCATCTGCCCACATTATGTATAAAATATACAACTGATAGATGTCTAGCCGGCTAGACATCTATCAGTCGTATCTATCTAGCTATTTCCCCTGCGATTACCCTGATTTTTCCTAAATTCAACCCTATTTCCCTGAGAGTTCTTTTTTTTTTTTTTGCAGACATCTGAATTCCCTGACGTTACCCTAATACCTGCATGCGATATTATTATTTTGTATATTATTAAAATAAATTTTCACTAAGTGTCTGGGTATATAAAAGTTTAACAAAGTCAAAGTTTGTATTAAAAAAAACAAAACGAAATAAAGATATTGTGTCAAGTAAAGAAATTCTAATTTATTAAACAATCATATTTAAATATAAATTGATAATAAAAATAAATAAAAAACTATACATAGTAATGTACTGCTAATAATTATCACTATCTTGTTGATATTCCTATATTGATAAGTGTTAATACTCCTACTGAGTCTTTTACTTTACGTCTTTTTAGATTACTTTTTTGTAACCACGTCTCGTAGAAACCTTATAAAAAAACAATTCAAAAGTTAGCATCGGCTAAGATTGTCATTTATTAAAACGTGATCACCATTTTCTTACTCCTGATTCCTACAAATTTCTTAATTGTCCCTGTATGGATGTTTTCACATTTAGGCTAGTTGTTCCAGCAATTATTGCATTAGCTCAGATTATTATTCTTATTTATTTGTTTGAATATTATTTTTACTTCAGTAGATTTGTCAAAGTGGAAAATAGATGAGTTAAAAACGTAATTATTATTAAGAGTTGTCCCGCTTGGTTCAGGAAGTACACGAAAAGCACTTTAGATAGAAAAAGTTATTATAGCAAAAACTTTAAACCTACCATTGTTATCTACCATTGATAATCGTATTAATAAAATAAATAACAGTCGAAGAAGGAAACTAGTTGTTGACGATATTCTACATATTCCATTTCCTCAAGATTTAAAGAGTAACTGGCAAAGTGGAAATCAATATCTTCCTGATCAAAGTGAATATCTTCCTAATTAAAGTGGATATCTTCCTAATGCGACTTTAAAAGTCATTAAAAAATATGCTACAAATAAGAGTGGAATGAAGGCGTTTAGAGAACGAAAAAACTTGCATTACTCTGGGCATGTTAAATATGTCACCTTTAATAACATTGTTGACAGTATTCGGTATTGCTACTTTAGAGCTACTGTTGTTCCACAGACAAGAATAAACCAAAATCCATATTTAGTTTAGGTTTTTATGGATAATTGTAATCAGTTATATGAAAATTTAATTAAATTTGAATCGTAAAAAAATGTAGTTCAATTAATTACAGTCATAAAAACACATTTATTATAATAATTTTTAACTTAGGGATTGTCCATAAAGTACGTATGCTCGAAGGGGAAGAGGGGTCTGCAAATGGTGTATATGAGATGGGAGGGCAGTGGGTCAATTATAAAAGAAAGGGGACACTAAATTAAAAAATATATCATAATATGTTTGATAAATAGGTTAAATGCGTAGGTTCTTTTAGGGAGGTGGAGGGTACAATATTCAGTTTTAGTAAAAATGAATAAAATGTAAAAAGTAAAAAACACAGTAAAGTAGCTATTGCTCAGCAATAGCTACTTTACTGTGTTTTGTTTATTGTTTTCAAATCCTTTTTAAAAAAATTTTGTTTTTCAACATTAACTTTTTGTACAGTAACTTGCTGTTTTTACATTTTATTCATTTTTACTAAAACTGAATAAAATATAAAAAATTTTAGAGTTTTTATATTTTATTTGAAAGATTGCATCATGTACCAGAAGTTATTTTTATTATAATTTCCTTATAATAAACGGTTAAATGTATATCTAATGGCTTAAAATTAGAAAAAGTAGCTCGTCGTCAATGAGAATTTTTTTTATATTCGGTATCCGTAGCCATTTTTGAAACTCTTGAAATATGCAAATATTACTGCGCTTGCGTAAAATAACTTTCAACTTATATCATATGTCTGAACGACCGTGATCAGACGTAAAGTTTTAGGAAAAGAAACCTTTACCCTGGGCTAGATAATTTCAGATCGAAGGTTTTGTCTGAATAAAGCTTTGGATAATTTTATTTGTGAGTATTTTTAGTGCCAATTTCTTTTTTCATTAAGTTTAGAAAATATCTCCTACACATGTAGAAAACCAATTATTTGCTAATAAAAATTTACGCAAGCTTTTAATTTTAACTTCTAATAATAACAACAATAACAAAAATAATAATAATAAAGTAGATTATAAATAGCTAAATATTTTTATTAAATATCTTTCAAAATCTTGTTTTAAAATCATCAATCAATTGATAAATATCATTATAATTTAAAAATGATAATGATATTTATCTATTATTATGATATTTTAAAACAAATTTATTTGCAAATAAAAAATAAATTATACTTTGAAAATTACGCAAAAGTTATCAGGACATTTGTGGCTAAATGCATATTTGCGACATTGGTAAGATAAAAAAAAGCAATATTATAAAATAATATTATTATTTAATAAGATAAAAAAACCCATAAAAATATTAAAATATTATAAAACATCAACCCTTTCATTTTTCCATGAAAATTATTATCTGTTTTGTACCTAGCTTTTGATGTTTAGGTGACGTGAAAAAAAAAAATCTGCTTTAGAAAAGAAAAAAATAAATATATTTTACATGACATAGCAATGTGAAATATTTTGAAAATTATTTTTCCTCAGTTTTTTTATATTATGCCTCAGTTATTGATATTGTTTTAATAGATAACTTTATTAGAATAAAAAAAATGCCGCAACTTTAACAAAATAAACTAAAAACACTGGCGTAAGTGTAATGGCTTCGTCATTATTATTAAAATGAAAATAGTGAAATAATACTTTAACGCAACTTTTATATTATGGCGAGCTTAAGTTTAAAAGATCATTACAAAGTTCTTGCTTACAAATTTATTATAAACGTGCCAAATAAATTAGCTAAAAATAATTTTAATACGTAATAATACCAATAACCTCAAAATAACGAGAACACAATTACTCTTATTTTGAAATTAAAAAATTATGAAAACCTACAAAACTGTCATTAAAAGATCTCTCTAATTGATATTTGAGGTAACAATGATACGATTATAAATACATGATAAACGTATTACAACAGGTTATACATGACATTATTGATTGGTACAACTTTTATGCAAATGCTAAATATATAAAATGATTTTTGTTATTTTCAATTTTGATTTTATGTTTTATGAAGATAATGCAATTTGACACATTTTTATTTGCAAAAAACTTGTTACCAAATTAAGATAGCAACATCATATTTATATGACAGTTTCTTTTTACAGTGCTTTTTCTTAAAAAATTATTTAATATTATAGTTTAGTGAAAATTCAACCAAGATAGAGTATGAAAAGCTTTAGTTTCAGAGATGTAATCATTATATTTAATGCCGCTTTTCATTTAATTGGATTTGGTTGTTTGATTTGTGGAATTTTCGGAGCTGCATTTTGGGTTCAGAATTTAAATTACGGATATTTTGAAATGGGGTTATTGCGATCATGTGAAACATTAAAAGAAAAGATAAAAGTGTGCTCATTTCGGGCAGAAGCTTTTCAGTTTCTCGGTAAAAATAACATTACAAGTAAGAAAGTTTTATTTTATTTCAATGATCTTTTTCAATATTATTTCAAGTTTAAACTAACTAGGCTAATTCCTAGAACTAGAATAGGTAGACATATTGACCCACTTTTTTAATTTACTTTTAACTTTTTTGAACTTTGAATGATTTTTTTTTTTTGGAAAAGCTTGACAAAACCATAGAAAATCTAAAAATAGCATTATTAGTGATAAACACATGGTTTTCAATACATTTAAAATTGTTTTTGTGAAGTCAAGTTGCTCCAGCATTTTGACCCAACTCAAGTTTGGCCAACTTGCCCGTTCTCGTGGTAAGTTGGCATATAGTTATAAGATGATACAAACATAACTTTTGACAATTTTTTTTTCATGCTTTGTTAACAGTGCATTAAAAAAGTAAATAAATAAAGCATATATTAATATGAATGAAAATATGCTTTATTTTTATAAACTAATGTTTATAATCGGTCACGAGTCAAGAGCTCTTGATATTGTATGCGAAGTCTCACAGGTATCAATCTTCGGACTTTATTATTTTTAACATAAATTAATGATATGAAAAAAGCTTCTCATAAAATATAGGAATTTATGTATGCAGACAATTCAGATTTAATCTACAACCACTCCGATGTAAAAACATTGTCTAAAACAATAAACACTAAACTACATGAATGTCCTAGAGATATCACAGTTTTTAATGTTTATTATTTTCGTAGTATTTTACACAAAAGTTATTTTATTGTAAACTTACTAAAGCCATATGGGCTTTAAATGTTATTGTTAAATAGGGTCTATGAAAAAATTTTGGTGACATCTGCCATCTGTCTTTTTTTTGAGTCCTTGGCTATGTC
>NC_061160.1:21061123-21158015 GCF_022113875.1 Hydra vulgaris | reverse complement strand
ACAGGATCTTCGAGAGAGCCAATGGCGCCCGGGTCAAAAATGAAGAGCGGCGCCCTTAATTCAAACCAAGAAATTAAAATACTTAAATTTAAAAAATTTTGTGAACGCAAAAATTTATTTATTTTTAATACAGCACATTGCCATTTTACGTTACTATTAATTCTCTGAATTGATTACGATTCATTAATCAAAACTGATATATGAATCAAAATATTAGTTTTAAAACTATTAAAAAGTCAATCAATAAAACTTTTAAGAAACGTAAAAAATCGTTTTAAAATGATTTTTTGAGCTATTTTTGCCGCCCAAATTTTAATGACGTTCTTGTAACTCACCTTTTTAGTCGAATCTTCTTTAATAAAAATAATCAAATACCAGTAACGTAATCCTGACACATTGTCAAACGGAGTTTTTTTACAACTTTCAGTTTACAAAACAATCGTTCACCCTTAGCAACTGACTTAAAAATGATGTTGAAAATTCGAGGCATGATGCAAATATATGTAAAAGGCGTTCAAGCTTCTTCTAAAAGATTGCTCTAGAAACTGCATTAGATTGCTAACTTGAAAATTGTTTTGCGGGCATTGGTAAAGCGGCGAACTTCTTCTTTTTGCTTACATCTCTCGGATGAAACCGTGCGAGTTCTCATGCTTTATTTTTAACGGAAAGATTATTATTATTCAACCTGAAGAATGAAAATATTGTTAACCACCCTGCTTGTTTCAAATGTTGAATCAATCTGCTGGATAAGATCATCTAAACCAACATTGAAAATGTTCACTTTAAATTCTTTTGTTTGGCTTTCATGGAAATGGACTGTGTTTGATGCCTTGTCATGAAAGCGCTTTAGCTTACACTTTCTTTTAGGAGCGAGTTCAGTTTCGAATCCTAGCGGTAAACTACAACTGCAGCCTCTTAGAAAACTTGCAACCAAATCCCTAATCCGTTTAAGACAAACATCGTTAACAGTAGTAAGAGTTTTGTACCGAATCGTAATAAGCAATACAAATTGAAAAGATAGTAATCATTTTTTTAAATCTCTTGTTTGGCTGAGCTGTTCACTGGTCAGATCCAGATTTTTCATGATATGTTTAAAAGCTGCCAACATTTCTCTCGGCCTCTTGGCAAGTGGTTTGATCAAGTTGGTATGAGATCTCTATCTTTTCAGAGAAAGTCTATGCAGTAAAATTCCAGTTGCTTTAGTGAGAATCTTCCATCGGGTTAGACTTGGACTAAAAAATACGTTCCAAGATTCAACATTTTTGAAGAATGCTTTGATCTCAATGGCTGATTCAACTGCGAGCGCACCAGCCAAAATCAGACTATGAGCGCTACAGGTAAAGTACAGAACTTCTGAATAATTTAGCCTTATCAAGCTCTGATCTCCCTTGTAAGCACCTGACCTACTGGATCCTTTATCGTGTCCCTGACCACGACATTTTTGAATATCCATACATAGCCTTAAAATCACATTAGTGATAAGCTTAGTTATATTAAATCATTTCTTCGTCTCAAAAGTTTCAACACATTGTTTTTTAATTTTTCTAGCAAGTAATTTCTCTTTCATAGAGGAGAAAACGAGTTACAAAGGTTATCGCTCAGTATGAGATATATTAGGGGTACCATCAACTATGGTTGTGAAGTAGATACCATCCTGAATTTTTTCGACAGCTGCACTTTGGGTAACACCATATTCTTTGGTGAACTTGTTTTGAGACGACGCAAAGAAATAATGGGCACTCATTGTGGAGCCTTCTTGTTGATGTTGTCATTATAAAGTTTTCTCAATATCAATTTTAATTATTTATATAGTTATTACAATAAATTAATTATAATTATTGTATACATTTTCTAAGTGGTATATTACAAATTATTGTAATAATTATATTAAAAATTAAAATTGATATTGAGAAAACTTTCTAATGAGCAACCTAAAAAAGCTTTTTGTCACAGAGAAACTTCTATTGAAGAAATTAAAAGGGTTTTTTTTTAATGATTCTTTCCTTTTGTTATGGTGTTTACGGCTTGCATCAATCAAATTACTGTGTCATCCGAACAACTGACTCATACGAACAATAATGTCCATAATTTTCAAAAATATATAAATTACCGTTTTCCTCTTCTGACGACATAAAGTTCGTAACATAATACTATAAATTAAAATTAAAATAAACATACAAAACTACAATAAAAGAGTTCTTAAACTTAAAAAGTAAAACATGTTAAATAATTCACTGAATTTAAACATGTAATAATTTTTTTATCAACAACAAACAAATAATTGCAAAATTTGAATAGTTCAATATTTATGTTGCTAAAAAGTGTAAAAATGTTATAATAAGAAAGAAATAAGTTAAAATCATCAGCAAACATGACTGTCATTACGTTAGAATATCATTAATATATGTTAGAAATAGGAGAGGTCCTAATATGGATCCTTGAGGAATTCCACATAAAATATTAAACAAAACTGGATGATATGTTATCATATGCATAAACAAATTGTTTTCAATTATTTAAGTAACTTTTTAGCCAAATTAATATATTTCTAGTAATTCCGCACCACTCCAACTTTTATTAAAAGAATTACGTGATCAATAGTATCTAAAGCTTTCGTCATGTCATTGAAAACACCTAAAGTAAATTCTCTAAAGTTAGATTCCTTAGAAACCAGGAAAACAGTCACATTCAAAGTTTCACGAAGAATTGTCAGCCGTTTAGCTGTCTCAGAACTTATTCAATTATGGAGCTCTAAATATTTACCAGTGGAGCTGGTAAGACGAATGTAGGCCTCTTTCCAATCATTGTAGAACCTTTAGTGCAATGGGCTGCATTGATGCTGCTTCACACGACTTATGAGTTTCCTCCGTTGATCTGTAGGTCCTCAATTTCAACGAAGAAGGGACAATTAGCCGCTTTTGAATACTGCTTTTGTGCTGGAGATCTCTTTAAAATAATTGCATCTTGATCTTTTTGACTCAAAACAACTTCCCACAAAGAAGGGTTAGCATTAATTATTACCAAGTTAAGTTGAACCTTGCATTCTCCACTGTTAGATAAAGTTCCTTTTTCTGACTCTAATGGTTCACTTTGAAATTCATTAGGCTCAGCTTGAGGGAAATGGTTTAAAACCCCACAGCGCTTTTATTGTAAAACCGACCACAACTGTCTCGTTTGCTTCAACTTCTTCAACAACCGTATGAAGCGAACCCATGGAACGTACTACCTATTGAAGTTTTTAGTGCTATCTGTGTCGATTCCTTCAAAGCAAAATTTGATGAGTTACCATTATTATTACCACAGCACATAATCTTCCTTACAATCGAACATGAGCTAGCATTGCTAAATGTTTATGGGCTTACGGAATACGCCCGCTTCTGTCTAATTCTACAAAAGCTAAACCCTATTTTTTTCGTAAAAATTAGTTTATTAATACTTATAAGAATAGAATTTAAAACTTAAATTATTTTTTTCATGTGCAATATTATTTTAAATACTAAAGTTTCAATCTTAAATGCAAGATCTAAGCAAATTTCAGATTGTCAGTCATTAAAATGTTTTCTATTTATTCTATAAAAAAAAAAAACGTATTGTCCGGCGCCCCTTCAAGCTTGGCGCCCGGGTCAATTTGCTCCCTTTGCCCCTCCCTCTCAAAGGCTCTGAAACCACATAAAAAATTGTTGTAAGTCTTTGAAATAAAATATCTTTAAACTAAACAATATTGTTGTAAAAAAAATTAATAAAATTTAAACGTTGATTAAAAAAAATTTAAAATCTTATACTTATTTAAACTTAATTTTTTTCTTTTAAAAAAGATAACCATAAAGCATTGGTTATCTTTTTTTAATGAGGGGACACTTGTTTGGGGTTGTCTATTAATTACGTCAACAAAATAGGGGGGAGGAGGGGTCTGAACTTTTTTAACAATTGTTAACACAGAGGAGGGGAAAGTTCAATTAAAGTTTACGTCAACAATTTTTTTTTTCTGAGTTTCATTGCTTAAATAACGGAAAATTAGACTGAGTTTGTAGAGTAGTTTCTTTGTATAGAAGAGGGAGGGGGGTAATCAAAATTTGACGTAATTTTATAGGGTGGGGTCTCTTTGACAAACTTGACAAATTGTTGACAAGTGGGAGGGGAAGAGATAAAAATTTCAAAAAATTTGTTGACGTAATTAATGGACAGCTCCTTTATGGTTGATTTTCTTAAAGGGATTTAAATGTACTTACCAGTTAAAGAATTAATCGATATTGTATTAGAACAATTCCGTAACAGTTCTGTCTTTAATTCAAAATTATCGTATTTAGAGATAAAAACACTTTTAGATTTGTATTTGTCAAACTGTTATTCTTTACATAAAAATAACATACACACATTAGAAGATGCCGGTCTTTATCATTAATGGTAGTAATGGCTGATAGTTTTCTGCAACATTATGAAGAAAAATCGTTAATACAGGCACAATATCTTACTCCAACAATATCAAGGTCTTCTATATACCTGGTCTGCGCACTCACAAACTGTTTTTTAAAAATCATACGCTAAGGGGCCGATGTAAAACCAGTTCTTATAATGAAGTTTTTAGAGAAGGTAAAAACGTGAATCTTAAAGCTTTATGACATATTACTTTTAATAACTATATAACCTTGGCACGAAGTTGCTGTGCTTATGGATGTAAATCTGGGTATGATACAAATCTTGATCCGAAATCTAAAAGCTACCATTCTTTTCCTGCTGATAGCAATGTTTGTGAGCTATGGTTGAGGCGAATTAAAAGAGAACATTTTGTTCCTTTATTAGACTAATACGACCAACTGATTTATGTTTTACATTATGTTTTCTATCTTATAGCTATTTTCTAACTATTTTATCGCTCCTCACAGTTTTTTACCATCTGACGTTCTAATTTATGGTAGTGGCCTCTTAGAATATACTTATCTTTACTTTTTGAAAATTTTTGCGGGACAACAAAACTGATAAGCTTGAGTTTACGAGTGATTTTGAATTGCTCGATAAGATCTGCTCTTTTGCGGCGTTCTTCAAGAGTTGTTAAACCGAGCCATTGGAGTCGATCTTCATAGGACAGGTGTTTAATAGTCGATATTGTTTTTGTTGCTCGTTGTTGGACTTGCTCGAGAATGGCAATGTCTGATTTTAAATGCGGTGACCAGGCTTGTACAGCAAGCTCAAGATGGGGGCAAATGTAAGTGAGATACAGAGTGCGCCATAAATAAAAACTGCGACTGCAAAATGTTTTTTTAAGTCGCCCTAGCATTCTATTTGCTACTGATGTGGCAGACTCTATTTGCGGTCTGACTTTAAAATCATTCGAGACCATCACACCTAGGTCTCTTTCGACTACCGTTTTTTCGAGAGGACGACGGGTGCCGTCGACGTTAGACATTGAGTATTTGTACGTCGACTTGTTACATCCGCTTAACATGCATTACTTTGCATTTCTCAACGTTGAAATGCAAGAGCCAAATGTGTGAACATTCCACTGCTCTGTCAACGTCATCTTGGAGAATGATGCTGTCCGACTCCTCTTTAACTACCTCTATTATTTTGCTGCCGTCGGCAAACAGTTTCATATGATGAGTAATTCTGTCCGGCAGGTCGTTTACAAAGATTACGAATAGCAATGGGCCCAAGACCGAGCCATGAGGCACTCCACTAGTGACTGCTTTCCATTCAGAAGTAATGCTGTTTATAACCACTTGTTGATATCGATTGTTTAGCCAAGCTGCAATCCAATCAATGAGAGCGCCTTGAATACCATACGCTCTCAGCTTATGAAGGAGGTGTTTATGTGGTACGCCTTTGCAAAGTCTGTGTAAATGACGTCTACTGCGTGTCTGCAGTGAGTTGCTTCCGTCATGATGTCCCAAGTTTCTAAAAGGTTTGATACGCATCCCTTACGATGAACAAAGCCATGCTAGTTTGGAGAAATTAGACCATTAGCAACGCAGTGTTCCATTATTCTTTTTTGTAAAATACTTTCTATAATTTTGCAAGGTATGGAGGTGAGCAAGACTGACCGGTAGTTGGATGCTTTTAGCCTACTCTCCTTCTTGAAAATAGGTGTTACATTCAATTTTTTCCACTAGTCAGGAACTACACCAGTTGCAAACGAGCATTTATAGATAAGCGAAAGAGGCTTGGCAAAAGTAGATGAACATTTACTGAGGACCCGTGGATGTAAGCCATCGTAGCCGGTTGATTTCCTTTCATCAAGGCTGTTTAGGCATTTTTGTACTATGTCGATAGAGAAAACTGTTGGATTGATGACACAAACTGCTTCTGTACGACTTTCAAAGCCTGGCATTGAACATTCGGGCTCTAAAACAAAGACTGATTGAAAATAGTTATATAACGATGCGCATATATCACCGATATCGGTTGTGATGTTGCTATCGCCTGTTTCAAGCGATGTAATGTTGTTACTGACGCTCTGCTTACTTCTTGTATATGCATGTAAGCGTTTAGGGTTGCTTTCGGAATCCCTGACGAGTAGCTCTTCGTACTTTTGCCTACCAGCTTTGACCATTTTTTTAACTTTTTTGCAGGCAGTGCGATGCGATATTTTGATAAATTTGTGCGTACCTTGACCTGCATTAATGTACTTGGCCCAAGAGGTGCGTTTAGCTTTGACCGCCTCAATAAGTTCTGGTGTTACCCATTGCTCCTATTTTCCTGTAAAGGGAGTGGTAGTTGACGGAATGTGTAGGTTAGTGGCTTCATTGTACACTTTTGCTAGAAGTTGATAATCTGCGTTTGCATTTAGTCCAGTAAATACTGTTTCCCAGTCAACAGCTACAATATGTGCTGATATTACTGCGTAGTTTGCTCGACTCCAAATGAGTCGAGGTTTTAGCGGCAAAGTTGGCGAATTGTTGAGGCATGCAACAGCAAATTGGCCTTCGATGAAACAGTGTGCTTGACCGATTGGAGTGTCACCAAGAGAATCGCCTTGTTTAATGAAGACTACACGGTCATGGTTCATTTGTTATAATAAGGTCGAGTGTACTAGTAGGCTCGACGTGTCGACTACTACGGTAGGTTGGGAACGTGATAAGCTGAGTTAAGTGACATTCATCAAGGGATATATATATATATATATATATATATATATATATATATATATATATATATATATATATATATATATATATATATATATATATATATATATATATATATAAAACATTTTCTCGACTTGTTAAACAATCAACACAAAATATCAAATATACAATTGAAAAAGAAAGTGACTCACACGCAATAAATTTTATTGATCTCCTAATAACAAATAACAAATCCAGAAGCTATCTTTTTAATATCTATCGAAAAGATGCAAAAACAAATGTGCAAATAAAACCGCATTCTTGTCACGATCCAAAAATAATTTATGGTTTATTTAAAGGTTTTATCCAAAGAGCATTTGCATTATGCAGTAAAAAAAAACATAAATAATGAATTACAGTTTCTTATAGAAATGTTTATAGAAAATGGTTATAATAAACAAATGCTTCAAAACATTGTCAAAAAAATAAAAAACAATAAGCAAAATAATCAATAAAACAACAACAATAAAATCATAAAACTAGAACTTAATTATATTTTTTTGCCATGGATACCTAAATTAAGTAATCAATTAAAAATCAATTAAAATTAAGTAATCAATTAAAAAATGCATGATATACTCCAGTTTTTAAATCACCAAAAAACCTTCAACAATTAATAACTCAAAAAAACAAACCTCGACTTCCCAACAACTCTTATCCAGGAGAGTACAAACTAGAGTGTTCGTGTGGAAAACTTTATGTAGGTGAAAAAAAACTTAAGGTTTCAACTTTCATTTGCCAACATCAAAAACATACTTTTGAGGGAACGTGGAAAAATTCGGCTGTGGAAGGGCATTCCAGAAATTGCCATGGTGCCTTTGGCTGTAATAGAAACAACACTGTTAAAGTAGAGGCAGACTATTTGGGTATTTGGAAATTCAGTACCACCAAATGAAGGTGATTTGAATAAAGACGACGGTGATTACGTCGTTTTGGAAACCTTATTTTTCTTATTTAAGACGCAAGAACACATTAGATTGAAGTTTTACTATTTTTTTAACGGTTTTTTTTTATATTACTTGAAAAACGAGGGTATATATAACCCCTAGAAATATTGCACTTTATTATTAGTCCAGTCAAAATAGTCGAAAAAATAGACGTAGGTTTGCAATAATTCGCATAGAGCTGAAAATTGGTACAGACGTTGGGGACATTATTAAAAATAAAATATAAAAAGTCCCCATCGATTCTACATCTGCAAAAAAGTTATAAAAGAGCATTTAAATTTTATAATTATGATGTTAAAAAAAAAATTAAGAGTATTAATCAAGTATAACATTTATTTAATAATTTTTAAAAAATTGATTTTTTTTTTAAAGCTATTTTTATGACTCCCGATATGAAAAATAATTAAAAAATATTCTTTTGCATGATTTTTTAAACTAAATTTTCACTTTATACCAAATTACGCGGGTTCAGTTTTTCTTAAATGATATTCTAGTATTTGCAGTTATTAACAGCAATAAGGATCAATTTAAGGATCTCAATTTAACAGGGCTCAACTTAACGGTTGGACATCGCCGCCCCTTAGACCATTTTTGAGACCTGCTAGAGGAGGGCAACAAACTATTGTTGATTTTTTCATTTTTAATGAACAATGGTTAATTGCCTCCATTAATCAGATCTCAAAAACAGTCCGGGGGCGGCGATGTCCAACCGTTAAATCGAGTCCTGAGTTAATACGTTTATTTATTGTTGAATATTTCTCATAAGGATTTGTACTGTTTAATACTTTTTTTAAAATGTCGCAATTGTGTTTTATTTGTAGTAAACTTTTAACAGCAACTGAAACAGTTGTTGTCGATCGAAGAATAAAGACTTTAATTGATTCTAGTGTCGATAGAAATGACAGGCTCCTTGAGTATCTAAAAGGTCAAAAGTCTGTGACAATTCATGTGCAGTGCCGTAAAGTGTATACTCGGAAGAGTTCTATTGCGGTATTTAAAAGACAGCGACATATGGATCAAGCCAGTACATCCAAAACTAATCCACCTCGTACCAGAGGTCGCTTGAGTGAATCCAATTTTTGTTTCAAAAAATATTGTTTATTTTGCGGCGATGAAGCGAATGAAAAGGCTGAAAAAAAGAAAGCGCAAAATGTTCGGCGTAAAATTTATAAAGTTGTTACCCTTGAATTCAAAGAATTCGCATGGGAGATAGGCAAGCTTATTTGAACAGCATTAAAGAATTACCTCCTTATTTCCAAGAATCAGGACATTTTCCTTATGCTAAGTCTGCGCATTTGTATTTGCCGAATATGCTTAAATTAGAGAAATTAATGAACTGTAATGTTTATTAAATATTTATCGAAGGATTTTTCACCGTTAGACGTTGTGATATACTCAGTTGTTGTACTTCAACGGATATAGTGATCGAGCAATCGATGATGAACCAAATGAAGACATATAGAGGTATTACTCGAGAAAAGACAGTGTTACAAGTAAGTGGATTTATGGCATGCATGCAATGAATACTGTTTGTGAAGGAATAGAAGATCTTGTTGATATTAGAATGGATACAACAGATCAGCATGCAGATGCAAGTGATTCACGAATAAAGAAAGATTCTAGAGATACCAAAAAACTTTATGAGTGGTTTGCATTGCATGATCCTTTCCCAATAGTTAAAGAAATCATGCCTATTGCCAGTGGAGTTGCCGGTGATAATAAAAATAACTGTCATAAAGCTCGTGAAGTTGGAACTGCTTCTATGTTTAAGATGTCCGAGGAAATTTTTCATATCAAATTAAAACGCGCTGATAAAATACTTCCTCTTTTCTCCATGAGTAGTGTCATAAAGGTTCATGATGAGAAAGTACCTGTAGATCCAGTATTGTTATTTCAACGTATTAGTATTACTAAGATATTTGAGGAAGAAACTGAAAATTTTTTTTAATATGAATTAGCCTCCTATCCATTGTTTGATGACACTGGAATGCGTAAAACACAAAAATCAGCTATTTACAATTGCTTTGAATCAGTGAATATTAAAATTGACAACGCAAATGCCAGTTACATCATCGATGGAGGATATTTATTACACCGCGTTGTGTGGGATCAAGAGGAAACGTTCAACATTATTTTTGATAAATACATTTAGTATGTACATAAATATTTTGGTCATAAAGTCCCTTATTTGATAGTAGTATTTGACGGTTATACTGATTATAAAAAAAATATTAAAACAGCAGAACAGCGTCGTCAAACCACAAAAACATCTTATAATATCATTTTTGATCAATTCATGACGGTTCCAACAACAAAAACAACAGTTCCAACAAGCCAACAGCAATTCCTTGCCAATACTCACAACAAGTCTTGCTTCATTTTAATGTTATACAAAAAGTTTACAGCTGCAAATATTTTAGTGAAGCCAGCTGATAATGACACTGATGTCCTGATAATTAAAACAGCCATCGAGCAATCCAGTATCTTTCCCGACAACTATTGTTGTCAGTGAAGATATTGATTTATTAGTATTACTGACTGCAAGAACTCCAATTGATAAGATTATTTATTTTTTAAAACCTGGGAAAGCTCAACAACCAACATAAATATATTCATTAAAAAGTTTACCTGCTTATCCAAAATGTCAAAATCATATCTAATTTTTACAAGCAATTATAGGCTGCGATACTACTTTAGCATTTTTCAAAAGGGGTAAAACAACAGTATTTAAATTATTTGAAAAATATGATCTAACTAATTAAGTCGAAGTATTGCAAAGAATCGACTCGAATCCACAAGGCATCATCTCAAACGGGATTTGTTTTCTTGCTCTATATGGAGCTCCAAAAAAATTATTTGTATAAACAAAACTTAAATATATATTAAGTTTTGTAAAAAATACATGGAACAATAAAAGAGTGTAATTATCTTGTCTTCCTCCAACATCTGCACCTGCTAGTCAACACTTATATTGAGTGTACTATCAAGTTCATTTAGGCTAGGCAACCAACTGGACCCAACAAACTGGGGTTGGAATTTAGTAGGTAATACATTGAAGTTTCTTACTATCTTTGCTAATGATTTACCAGAACGAATTAATAGCAAAAATATATGCAAAATCCTTAGTGTGATTAGCACAGAAATAAAAAAACTTTGTCTGCAAGCTGGCATTGACAAGATTGTTAATTGGGTTCAAGAATGGCTTATGGTAGGAAATGTAAAATAACGCATTTCAACCAATCCAAATCCGTTTCACACCAAATCCGTTCCACGTTTTAGAAAAGGACATTTCTGTAATTGAAAGCATTCAACGGCGTGTTACAAAAGTACTGCAAGAAATGAAGCCTTTTGATTATAAATGAAAATATATCAAACTTGATCTTACTTCTCTATGCAAACAAAGAAAACGTTTAGACCTTATTTTATTAACTCGAGCTAGTTAACTGATTTATTAATCCAATTAACATTCCCCCCAGCTATGGATTTCGCATCCGGTACCATCGTGAAATCAACAAAACTGTCAAGTCCGAAATAACTTTTTTAACAACCGTGTTGCAAACGCATGGAGTACCTAGCCAGACAATGTAGTAAATACTACCTCAGTGAAAAAATTCAAAACTATGGTAACTGTTTTAGACTGGCATCTAAAACAGTTACCATGGCACATCATTTTCCGTGGCTGTTTCAATGCTGCTATACGAACTAGTATAGCAGCATTGAAGCAGCTATACTAGTTTGTATAGCATATATATACATATATATATATATATATATATATATATATATATATATATATATATATATATATATATATATATATATATATATATATATATATATATATATATATATATATATATACTATATATATATATATATATATATATATATATATATATATATATATATATATATATATATATATATATATGTATATATATATATATATATATATATATATATGTATATATATATATATATATATATGTATATATATATATATATATATATATATATATATATATATATATATATATATATATATATATATATATATATATTATAACAAATATTTATAAATAACACAAGTTATTTATAAATATTTGTTATAATAATAACAATATTAATAAAATAATAAAATATTTTAATATTATAATATATTTTAAATTATATAAAAAGATATTCATAGATATTCAATTTTAGAGACGCAATCTCAATGCTACATTTTGTTAAAAAAAAAAGTAAATTTTAAAATCTTCATTTTATTAAATCTTGCTGATAAATACATTAAATTTAAGATTTGTCACTATAATAATTACAACATAGCATTTTTATACAAAGAATGATAACACCAAATCGGTGTTGTTGGTGTCACAAACAGCAATAAATCTGAATCCAATTTAAAATTCTAATAGTTTTTTCATGCCAAATAACGTTTTATAAGGATGCATAGCTAAAAAAATAGCCAGGTTTTTTTATTAATTACAAACAAAGTTCACTTTTTTTGTACTGTTTTTTTTTTTTTTATATATCAAATTTAAAAGTTTTTTTTTATATTTCATATTTATTATAACCTTGTTTAAAAGTTAAAGCAAATTTGATTATGATTACAAGTAGCAAACTTATCAATGCTTTTTTATCTATTACCAACTCTGCATAAATATTCATCAAAGCTAAACCATATCGGTCCTGTACAATGGTGCTTCACATATAATTTTTCAGGCGCCAAAGTGAATACAATGTGCACTCACATTCACATTAAGATAATGGAAAGGTAGCAAGTAAATTTTCAATGTTTTTAAAAGCAGGAAAATCTATCACTTTTAACAACTCAGTAATATTAAAATGGGTATAACCTTTTTAAATTTAACCAAAAGGCTTTGCATGAATGAAGCTCACGAGGTAAAGCATGGGAGTTCAGTAAATCTGTTTCATAGAAGACACTAAAAGATATGATGGAGTCCTTTTAGAGTCAAAAAATTTAACTTCTGAAAAAATTTTTGTAGGAACTACCACAATGTTTTTGAAAAGTATACAAAACAAAAGTAAACTTTTTCCACCCGTCCAAAAATGTTATAAGTAAAGAATATCTTGCTTTTTTGACAAAACAAATAAAAATTTAAAAACGTTGTTTTATCGTTTAATAAAATAATATTGGGGATGTCCATTGATCTTTATAATTAAATATTATTCATTTATTATTACTTTAACCTCCAGTTAAGAAATATAGTTTTATATTTAACTTTTTAAACTTTTTAAACGAAACTAAGACCTATGCCTGAGAAAATAAAAACTTTAAAAAATAAGAGACTAATATATATATATATATATATATATATATATATATATATATATATATATATATATATATATATATATATATATATATATATATATATATATATATATATATATTATATATATATATATTATATATATTATATAAATATATATATATTATATAAATATATATATATATATATATATATATATATATATATATATATATATATATATATATATATATATATATATATATATATATATATATATATATATACATGTATTAGTCTCTTATTTTTTAAAGTTTTTATTTTCTCAGGCATAGGTCTTAGTTTCGTTCATTTGCTTCTAAAACACTCAAAAATAAATTTTTACTTTAATTGGAGTACAATAACCCGTCCGTCGCATCGAATCATTTTCATACAAGTTCTGCAAATAGTTGCGCCTAATCGCGTTATTGTTAAAATGCTCGCGTTATTGATAAAGTGGTTTTTACAATGACGAAAAATTAATAAATAAAAATAAATATTTATTTTCTTGATAATTCGATATGAATTGATAATAGTAAATAGACAACAATTATCTACTTACAATAATTGTTTAATGGTTGTTACTAAGTGTTTTCACTCGAACTTATTTTACAACCCTTTGATTTTATTACTGATTAGGTTTGGATTAGGTTTAATGTTCCAGTCAAGGAAACTTTAGACTATTTTGTTATATCACTGCAATAACATACTTGCAGCAACTTATAAGAAAAGTTTATATTGTCATTTTGCATTTTAAATCCCATCGACTTAAACACAAAAAACCGCATAACCTATAGCACCATAGTTTACCCAGCGCAATCGATATATTGTGAATGCAAAATTATATCACTGAAAAAAACTGACGCAAAAAAGCTTACTAATGGTGCAAATGCATTTTTTGAGGAATAACTTTCAAAATGTGTCAAAACGTAGAAAATAATGCGTTTCACTAAAAAAATGAAAAATATAGCCATAGTTCATTTTTTTTCAAAAGTAAGTGCAAGTGTTTCAATTAAGATGCTGTTCCAATTTCGAGAACTCTCCCCTACATTTTGTTTTATTTTTAAGAAATGGTAGTAAAATTCAAAAGCAATGAAAAAAAATATTACGATATATATTATTGATATAGATCAGAACTTGAGTGACATCATCATAATGCTACTCTGATTGGCAATTTTGAAATATTTCAATAAGCTGAATGAAATAAAGAAGTGTATTTTCGATGAAGCTTACAAAAACATCCTAAAGTCACAAAAAAGACAAATAAGGCAAAAATGTGACAATGACAAAAACGTAACAATGACAAAAACGTGACAATGACAAAAACGTGACAATGACAATAAACGTGACAATGACAAAAGAAAAGTATTGCTATTGGAACAATAGTTCAAAAATCATAAACGTGATGACACGCGAAAAAATTGTGAAGCCATGGTTTAGACCATACATGGTAACTAATATTTCAAGTAAAAATAACTGTAGTTTAAAGAATGAAAAAACTTAGCATTGGTAAAAATATAAACTAACAAGTTTGTCTTTATATCAAGAGAAATACTTAAATAATGACAGCATTCAAACAGAAGTAATTAATAAATTATCCAATGATAATGACGTTAATACTGAACCAGTTATAAAAGATGCGTTATACGTTGAACCAAGCAAAGTTGTTAGGAAACACAATGTCGCAAAAGTTGTTAGGAAACACAATGTCTAGGAAACATCAACCTAACTCTTTGTCCTCAGGGAGTCCATAGAAATAAATTAGATAAAAACTACTTTTTTAGAGCAGTGTTTTTTATCATAACTAATTTTATCATAAATAAAGCCAATAGAGACAAGGTTACATGTTATATGGTTAACAACTATGTTATATGGTTAATAACCATGATATATGGTTAACAACCATATAAATATATAGTTGTTAATCGTATATTTGTAACGGAATACAGGATGAAATGACTGGATACTTTATTCCATTTTGAACGCATATTTGTAAAACTAAAATGCTTCAATATCCCACACCGGGATCTAAAGCAGTGATCGTTGGATGTGCATCCAACGATCTAACAGTGATTGTTTGATGTGTTGGATCTTCACTAATACTTTATGAAACTTTTTTGAAATTTTCCACAAATATCTGTTACTAATATAGCTACAAAATGACCCTCATTGAAGAGTTTCGCTTATTTAGATTTGTACTTACGAAGTTTTGAGTAGGCGAAAAACTTCAAAAGTTCAAAAAACTGTGAAATTTACCAATTCTTATGAAAATGACTATATTTTTGCAAGTTTTGATAGTTTGAACGTGAAAGTGGCACAGATTGTAGTTTACATTGTTATAAAACGACTTTGCAAATTTAAAATTTTAACAGTTACCCTATGATAAATAATCGTGTAAACGGTTTAGCCTCTTTTTGGGACCAAAACCAGTTTTTTTATTAAGATTGAAAGAAAAAAAAATTTTTTTCATTATTGTAATTTATGTTAACTATATGTGCAATTCATGTATTAAAAAAAAAAGTTGTCTAATTGTATAGAAGTATCTTAAACGTTCAAAAGACGTCTGCCGCCTGGGTAGTTATGATTTAAGGTTGTCTTTCTTTGTTGTTAATATCTTGTTATATAATTGTCAAATAATAACAACAACAATAACAACAACAACAGCGACAACAACAACAACAACAACAGCGACAACAACAACAACAACAACAACAACAACAACAACAACAACAACAACAACAACAACAACAACAAAAATATGGCAGTAATGCCTGTTTTTAGTATTAAAAAGGTTTGAAATGAGGTTTTTACAGGGCGAATTTTTTATACGTTTTAATGAGAATTATAAATTCTTAAATCACATTTTAAAAAGACTTATTTTATATCAATGATTATTTATTTAAAGATGAAACTGATGCAGAAGCATCTAACCTTATCTTTAACTTACAATCAGATTTGATCAGATCTTTAACTTACAATTATATTGATTTTATTATCGCACTAATTTTAAGAATTAAAAAATTAGTGTAAAGCAAGAACAATTTATAGAGGAAGAAAGCAAGGACATATTAAATTACTTAAAAAGTGAGAACAATCTCGAGAAAGTGATGCTCTATAATATTTTCCTGGTAAACTAAAGAACAATTATGCTAACACAAAAAGGTACAGAAAATTCTGCCATTTTGTGTATAAAAAATTACAAAAACTACTAATAGTTTAACAGTGCAAAGACTATTATTAGCTATCAATGAACCGGTAATAGAAGCAGTACGTGAAAATTGTTTTCGCACACAGCCAGATGCAACTTTATGTGTGTGGAGGTTGTGAGGTATCTTTTTTTATTTAGTCATCTAGACAGGTATTTGACACAGTTCAGTTGGGTGAATTTTAGTTTTGAGGACCTTTTTTTATGAAACCAAATTAAAAATAATTAAATAAATTTCCGTTCGCGCCAAAATTTTATCGTCGCGACGACGCGTGGGCCGTAAATCAAAACAGAACTTGATTTTGTCTGAATCTTTAAGGTTGCGTTATTTTTTTAATTTTTTTGTCCGATTTTAAAGTGCTGATACTCAAACTTTAGCTTTTATCCCATTATTAAATGAGATATCAGACATATCGCATTACAAGAGTAGACCTTCTGAAAGCTATGCAAACTAGAGGGACGAGGTTTACTGATGCTCCAGGTCATCTGAACTTCTTAGAAACGTTATCCTTTCTCATCAGTAAGTCACTTTTGAGGAGGATGGTGATACATCGGGAGAGTTCAGGCAAAGAATCAGAAGCTTTCTGGTCAATGTAGAACAAGCATACAAAATAAAAGTCCTACCACATTGACAGGTTCTTTGAAGGTGCAGCAAAAAGATGCTTTCTCTCCAAGAATTTTACTCTTCCTGATTTGTAAGTTAAAAAAATTGTTTATTTGAGGGAATGCTGCTTTACACGGAGAAATTTGCTTTCTCCGTGGAAAGCAAATTTTAAGTATAGAAGTTCGCACTAATCATGAAAATTATGCTATTTTGTAAGCTGCAGCTCAATTTCCAACAAAACTGGGGTTGATGGTCCGCAAACTACTAAATCAGACTAAAGAGATTGTTAAAAACAACTTGAAGGCAGCTCTGAAGCCTCCACCTCAGATGCTTACTCTAAAAACACCAACGGCTTTCCTTGCCTTCATCTTTAACAACATTATTTCCAAGAGAACTTATTGTCAATTAAAAGAGGAATGTGCTGAAAACATTTAAAACAGCTGACTAAATTATAATGCTGTAAGTGAAATACATTATGTGACTCTTTAGTTTGTTGAAAAAAGATTAACTATCTATGCTTTGCTGATGTACTTTCAATTTAGGTCTCTAATTTTAATTTCAGGTTCTTCAAGCAAAAAAAGACTGCAGACCTAAAGGAATCCAAGTAAATTCACTGACAGCAAAAGTTTTACTTTAAAATCTTTTGTACCACACATTCAAAAGGTTCAAAAAATCTAGCATGCAGGTTTAAAAAACTTTATAAATTTGTAAGAAACAAAAATCAACTTTCGAATAAAATTAATGTTTCTTAAAATTAGGATATTCCTGGAAGATACCCTTTTACTTGAACGACTTCTCTGTTCAGGAACCTATGAATCTTTTCTTTTACTTCAAACTTAGCCTTAATGGAGTTAGTTCATTTGGTACCTTCCATCAAAAGGATAAAATCGGGAAAGTTCCAGATGACAAAGCATACCTTGTCTAACAAAAGGTTCCACTTCAAGCCAGAAATGAAAGCAACAAAGGTTTGATTTTTTACTACATCAAGAATGTTAACAGTGGCAGTTCATGTTGCCCAATTAGAGTAGTTGAATCATAGTCTAAACTTATGAAATAGACTCTAAGAAGTGATTACCTTCTATCTACCTTCACTCATTCTGGTGGATTCTTCAAAGGTAAAGCACTTTAATCTTTTTCTCACTATTGTAAACTATTGTCAGAAAAAATGTGATACATGGAACATCTGGGATATTTATTTTAGCTGTTAATTTTATAGGTGATTGTGATAACATTGGTATTTTCTGCATGATCGATGGGAAGATCCTGAAACAATTGACTGCCTTTCAATCAACTAGCAATAGCCCATTACGCCATCAAGCATCAAGACGAATATCAAATCCATCTGGAGATTTTTCTTTCAAAGGTGGTGCTTTGGATTATGGAGCAAGTATTTTGCATTTTAGAATTCGCTCCTTTGAGGCCATTTTGCATCTTGATTAAAGACTACTTTGGTTTCATTGTAGACCAATGCAGAGAAAGTGTAACCGGCACAACAACAACAGGAAATATTGCAAGAGTAAAATTTCGAAAACCAGGTATGATATGAATGTTAAAGTTTAAAAAATTGTTTTTTGTCTAATGCAGGCAGCTTAATGGCTTATGGACCTGCAGTTATATAATTGATATTTTAAGAGATTTTTTCCTGCATGCAAAATATTTGGGGCAACTTCTTAGAAAAAATATTCCAGTACAACTTTAGGAAAAAAAATAAAGTTAGGTATCAATTTTAGTCATGATTTTTCAAATTTATTAAATTCTTTTCAATTATCGCAGCTCATTTGCCTTAGATGCTGAAGCATTTGGAAGGCATTGTGATAAAAATAAGGCAACCAACATGGATCATATCAAATGGTGTCCAATCACACCAACTCTTCACAAAGTACTCTGTTATGGTAAGGCTTTGGTTGAAAACTGTCCCCTTGCTATATAGTTGACAAATGAAGAAACAGGATAATCTCACCATGCTTTTATGAGCTTTAACCAGATCAGAAAAACTTCATGGACTGATGGTTTCAATAATTTTTTTTGCGTTTGATGGGCTCAGGTGACCCTGTGGTCAGAAGTTTGTCAACAAAACAAAAAAAGCAGAAGATTTATTCACAACCTATTTCCAATGAAACCAGGAAATTGCTTTTAACTCCTCTTTTACAAGTAGTTGGGGAGTCCGAATCTGATCCTGAATATGACCTTTAAATCTTACTGACTTTAGTTTTTAAAGAAACTATAAATGCCGTTCAGTTTTTAATTTCCTGCTAATCAATGTTATTATTTAAAAGGATTATCATGTTCACTTGGCTATAGTGAAATTATATTTTCATGAAATTTTCCATGTTTTTTGTTTTATTACTGCTATTTTATCTTTATTAGGTGTCAAAAAATTTTTCCAATACTAACTATTTTTAAAAAAGTCCCATGAAATTTTTTCATGGGAATTTTTTAAAAATAGTTAATATTGCTCACTTGCTTTTATTTGAGGCCCTAAGTGAAAATACGACGATTTGGGCGCACAATAATTGACTTTACATTGAACAAAATTGCTGCGTTTTTTAAATCTTTTTTTTTTAAATTTGTAAGACTAAAAAATTCAATAATACTCATAATTTTTTAGGCATGAAGGCAAACAACAAAAAATTTATCAAGAAAAAAAATCAGTTGCGGAACCTGTTTTAAACAACTCTCGTTTTAACTTATTTGTAACTGAACAAACGAAATAGGGCTACCAGTACTTTTATTATTGGAAAAACTACCAGTACTTTTGTTAAAAGCATTTATTAATTGATATTCTTGACATGACGGCTATTTTGACATGACGGCTATTTTCCAAACTTTCACTACTTTTATTAACGGCCGATATTTCAACAACGGCATATTTTTCCTATTATAAAAAATAAATTTTACGCTCAATTAAAATTAATGTTAAAAGTAATAAATAATCAATAGTCAAGTAATTATATGTTAACAGCAATTACTATTAATAATTAATAAATAATATTTATTAATTACTTATAATAACTATTAATTATATATATATATATATATATATATATATATATATATATATATATATATATATATATATATATATATATATATATATATATATATATATATATATATATATATATATATATATGTATACATATATATATACATAGTATATATTATTTTTAAATGAATTTTAATTTTTATTGGCAGATGTAAACGGTGACCATCGAGATATTGTCTTAGTTTTACTTTTGATAAGTGGATTGTTTGCTCTCACTGGATTTTTACTGTTAAATTGTTTGTGGTTAAGACGTAACAAAACCGATGCTTGGAAAAACTTGACTTCTTTAACTACATTTTTTGCTTCATCAAGCGGTATGAAAATGAATTTAAACTTTAGGAAAATTTTTTGTATTCAAAAAATATGTATATGTGTGTTAGTGTGTGTATATGTAGGATAAGGGGGCACAGTAGGACACTTTTTGAAAAAAATACTATATTTTCGTAATCTTTGACAAAAAGTAGGTGATTTGCTGAAAAAGATAATTTAGTTATTAATTTATTAAAAAAAACCAAAAGCGAGATAGTTCAAATAGGTTATAGTTGCTTTTTTTTTCTCTTAAAAATGAAGCTACTCGTTGTCCAAAACTACCCCACAAGAGAGGTTAGTTTTAAACAACATTGAAGCAGTTTAGAAAACATAATAAAAAGAAAAGAAACGTTTTTTAAAATTTCATCTTTTTATAAAAACATGAGCATATATGTTTGTTATAATCTTATAAAAAACAATTAAATTGTCATTAATAAACATTTAAACAAACATTCATTAGGATAACAAACAAACACAAATTAAAAACAACAATATTAATATGTATATATTTGAATAAAGTACAAATTAATCGTGTTCAAATACAGATAAAATAGGAACAACAATATGTAAGTTAACCTTATTAGGGACAGGGAATAACAGGCAACTAGTGATAAATGATGCAATAGGAATTAAATGAATCTCGTCTGTTTCCATTACACTAATAAAAGACTTAAAAAAATAAGAACAAATTCTTATTTTTGCAGGTGATAGCTCAACAATATTGAAAAGATCAATTACAGTATTTACAGGTTTTAAGACAGAAACATTGGTAATACTTAATTCACCATGTGAAAATGACAAAATTTTACTATACTTAAAATAGTTATATTCACAATATTGCACAATATAGCTAGCTGAATAGCGTCTTTTGTTATACTCTAATGAATGATTGCATTAATTATAAATTATAACTCTATGTGCATCTAAAATCTGAGTTCAATTGAATGACGAAGATTAATGATTTATTGATTAACGATATTTTGTAAAGTTTAAAGAACATGCCATTTCTACAAACTGTACTACATTATGTATTTGAGTTAATGCTTATTTGAGACAATGCAAAAATATCAGTTAAATACTTTTTGCATTCACCATAAAACGCACATTTTTTTAGACCCATGACAGCGAGAGAAAAAAATTATATAAAGTAGTTCACTTTTTGATAAATAAATAGTAATATTTGTTATATTTACCATTATTTTAATATATTAAAATAATGGTAAATATATTGACATTACAGTTTCTAACTATATTACAACTGTTTAATTCAATTATATAATCTATATTTAGCATCATTTTTTTTTATTGCTCATACATTCTGCCCCCCCCCCTCCTATTCCTGGCCTCTGTGTATAGCATTATTAAAGCCTAAAATAGTTATCTAATTGGGTTTTTAGTTTTAATATGCGCTATTTTTTAACAATATTTGGCAGGTAGCAAGAAAAAGGTTTTTAAAGGTTAGAGGCTATATTAGGAAAATGATGCAACATTTCTTTGATATATACTTGATATATATTATATTTTTAATTTGATATAAAAAAAAAAAATTATAAAAAAAAATTATTATAATAAAAATTTAAAGTCTTTTATCTACTTAACTTTCTCCTAACTTTGTCTTCATCTTACTAATAATACAATATTATCTTACCATACCTTTGATAATTTTATTGCTAATCCACTATTTTTATTACTATTTAATTACTAATTATTAATTTAATTTAATTCTTTGTTATGGTTGTCTATTAACTATTATCATTACTATTAGTATTAACATATTTATTATTAATTATTATTATCGTTTTACAATAATTGTTTTAAACCATAGTATGTCTTTACGCATCATCAGTTTTTAACTGTTTGTAAATGTCCCTCACTATTGTATATATATATGCAGTTATTAAAGTGCAAATATAATGATTGATTAATTGATATACTCGATACAAAGAAATCCGTGCAAAATTAAAGTTCCATAATTCTAGTTTTAAAAAAAAGTCTTTATTGATACATATTTCTAAAAAGTAACACATAACAGTTCATACCATGCTTTTCAAAAAACTTTTCATACCATGCTTTTCAACTATCTGACACGATTTAATAACTATCAAAATTGCTTGTTTTAAGCATTTTAGTAATTGCATTTATATTTTTGAGGTCATTTTAAATAATACACATTTACTTTTTCTCATAAAAAAACAAAGTTCTTGTATTATATCAAAAGAAATTCATTATACTCAGTATGTTAAGGGTAAACTTGTAATTCGTTTTGCAAAAAAAAAAGTCTTTATTGATACATATTTCTAAAAAGTAACACATAACAGTTCATGCCAACTTTTCAAAAAACTTGAAAAAAAGTTTGAAAAATCACAGAATTTGGCTGAAAAAACGGTTTCATAAAATCTGGATTTACGGGTACCTAATGTGAAAGTTAATCACAGGAGTTCTTATGAACTTACTGGATTTGCAAGGCAAATAAAATCTTACGAATCCTTTAGGATATTTTATAGGATAGTATAAGAATATTGCAATCCTAAAAGACTTATAAGTTGTCTGCAAAATAGTAAACTAGGGTATTGAACAGTAGTTATAAACAATAATAATTAATTATAGTAATTATAAACAACAGTAGAATTAAGACAAATTTTAACAATAAGAAAATTATTCTTATAAAGATCTCAAACCATAATTTTTATTTATTAATAATTTTATATTGTACATTATATTCAAACCAAAATGAAAATACTATTTAATTACCTAACAATCTCATTAATACAAAAATATTAAAAAAATAACAAAAAAATGTAAAATAAGAGATAGACATGAATAAAAATTTTCTTGTAAATAAAAATAAACTTCATAACATTCAAACAAATTTGAATGTGAAAATAAAATACTTGGTAAGAAAGTTTTCTCTTTTTAATTTTGTATTACTTCTAAGAATTTTTAATTATGTAAGCCAATGTACTTGAAGAGAACCCAAATACACCTGCACCTTCTTTTAGTTTTATTGTTTTAATAAAAACATGATTTAATGCAATTTTTAAATTTTCTTTGTTTATATATTTTTCACATTTCTTTTTATAGTTGTGCATCATTCTTGAACTTTGTTTAATTTTTAGTTTTCCGATAAGATTAATAAGAGTCCAAGTGCAGTACGTCCAAATTTACGCGCAGTTCGTCCAAATATTGTCCCATGAAAGTTGTCCAATACTGTCATTACCATAATTTTAAAACATATTCCACAAAATCTTTCATAGAATGTGACAAAATGCTTGAAAATCGCACAAAAAACGACAAAAATTTTTACAAAATGAACCTTTTTGTTTTTATCGCAGAAATGATCCCTTTTACTAAAATTGTAAAAAATAAATTCCTTGGAGAAGTAAGTACCTCAGTAAATTTAAGCTGCTGTAACGCAGTGGTTAGCGCGCTTATTTTAGAAGTTCTGTGCTCTGTGATAAGACCGTAAGGATTTCTTGGGGCACCTAAAATAAATATTTAAATCCTTAAGTTTACTTGAAAAGTTAAGTTAACTTGAAAAACAAATCAAAAATAATAAAACGTTTGTAAAAAGACCTAGTAAAATCTAAATGCCTTCCTGAAAAAAATCCTTTGATGGTTACGTGCGAACGTATTTTCCATCAACTGTTTGATAAGTTTGTATTTTTCTAAAATTTTCGCATTGTCCCTATTTTGCCTCCTCTGCCTCCACCTCCCCAATATATATATATATATATATATATATATATATATATATATATATATATATATATATATATATATATATATATATATATATATATATATATATATATATATATATATATACATATATACATATATATATATACATATACATATATATATAAATATATATATATATGTATATATTTATATATATATATATAAATATATACGTATATATATATATATATATATACTATATATATATATATATATATATATATATATATATATATATATATATATATATATATATATATATATATATATATATATATATATATATATTGAAATATCGTAAATCATAGAGTATGTTTTTGATTTTCAACCGACAATTTTTGATTTTTATATTTATATCTAATTAAAACATGTACATTTTCTAACTTACTAAATTGTTGACCTACTATATTTTTGACCTACTGATTTTTCAAACCACTGAATATTCAACCTATTGTGTTTTCAATTTTACAAATACGCATTTCCGGTATCTATTTTATATATTTTGTTATTGATTTGAATACGAGCAAAATTTTAGGCTTTGTCTTTTGAAAAAAAATTTCGTAGTTTAAAAAAAATAGAGTTAAAAACACAGACCAGATAATCGAAAATTGAAAATGAGTTAATTTCAAATGAAAATCTATAAAATAGGTCGAAAAATAAATCGGTCGAAAACAAAAAAGTCATAGATCGGTTGAAAAAAAAGACTATAATCGGTTAAAAACAATTTAGGCTATCTGAAAATTAGTTCCACTTTTTAGTAGACGGTCGTATACGTTTTAACGTAGTAGGTCAAGATTTTTGTAGGTCTAACTATCTGACACGATTTAATAACTATCGAAATTGCTTGTTTTAAGCATTTTAGTAATTGCATTAATATTTTTGAGGTCATTTTAAATAACACACATTTACTTTTTCTCATAAAAAAACAAAGTTCTTGTATTATATCAAAAGAAATTCATTATACTCAG
Organism: Hydra vulgaris; assembly: GCF_022113875.1. Classification (NCBI taxonomy): domain Eukaryota; kingdom Metazoa; phylum Cnidaria; class Hydrozoa; order Anthoathecata; family Hydridae; genus Hydra; species Hydra vulgaris. The sequence goes on along the minus strand of NC_061160.1, from coordinate 21,132,762 downwards.
TATGTTAAGGGTAAACTTGTAATTCGTTTTGCAAAAATCATATTTTTTCAATAATAAAGGTAAACATGGAGCAGATGTCTTTTGAGGATAAATAAAAGTATTTCGAGAACAACTCTGAAATAGCTCGAAGATTGGGTTGTTGTGGTATAAAAAAAATCAATGCTACTATAGTCACAAGAATAGATAGTCTGGAAGCGCACAATAGCTTATTATATTATCTCTTTGTACCCAAAAAAACTAGAACCCAGATCTTTTGGAGTGCAAAAGATTAAAAACATAAAAATAAACTCGTTCTGATCATAGTCACAAAAAAAGATCTATTCTTGTTACTATGTTCAGATAAATTTAGTTTTGCGTCGAACAATCGTGCTTGTTACAATTTATAAATTCTTTTCATTATTCTAGTTGTTGAAATTTGTATCGTTGGTTTAACTTCTAGAGTTTAATATACTAGAGTGGAGCTGAAATCAGTTATATCTAGAGTGGAGCTGAATCTAGATTTATCATGCCTGGAGCAAACTGCGCAGTATATGGCTGCGGAAGTAGCAGATATAAAAAACAAGGAGAAGATACAGTTAGCATTTTTAAACTTCTAAACCCAAATAAAAGCGAACTTTTCTCAAATTGGAATAAAGAAATACTGAGAATCATCACAAGAGATAGAGTTGTATCCCTTGATTTTAAAAAAAAATCAAAAAGAATAGTGTTTATATGTGTGAATAGCATTTTGAATATTTAGATATATACACCTGTAAGTGTGCTTAATAAGTGTTGATATTTAATGAGTACGCATATACATTACTTTTATTATAATTTTATGATAAGTTGAATTACAGACAGTGATGCAAATACTTTTAACAATTTCTTTTTAATTATTTTTCATATCAACACAAAAAAGAAATAAAAGAATTTGCTCTTCCATCAAAAAACTTACCAAAAAAAAGTTTATCTGAAGATCTCACTGTGCATCGAAAAAAAAACAGCACTTGACAAACGAGCTATGGCTTAAGCATTACACGTTAGTAAAAAAGTAGATAAAAAATGAATTTATAATGATTTTAAACAGTTTTTAAAACTAGTAGCATTTACTACATGGATTGTTGAAACTTCACAAAACTATGTGTTATTTAAAGTTATTGATGGGAAACATTTCATACCAGAAATTGAGCTACATGTTGATGAAAGTCTAGCTTATACTATTCGAGCTTATGGTTGGATTTTACCAGACACTCATCAAATTTATAAGAGTAATTTACGATCTGTGCGATACCCCATGATATCACAACTTCTTAATCACATTCGTGATTTCTATCTGTGCAACGGAATATCATCCAATGAAATAGAAAATTTTTTGCTTGTAAAGAGATATGTTGTTAGCAAACTATTTTCAATTGAGGATGAAAGATATGATGATGGTTCTACAAATGAAACAGTGTATTTCAAATCTTGTACATGCAGTATTCTACAAATTGAGTCAAGCATTTGTAAAGAATGTTAAATATTAACAATAAATAGTAGCAAAGCAATTAATGCAAAAAAGAAAATTTTAAAAACTCCAGCATTAAAGCTCCTGTTAAATATACTGCGCCTGAAAGATTACTTCTTACTCTCCAAAATCAAAGATTTGAAAATAGATATTTAAAAAAGCAAATTTTGGAACTCAGGCAAGCCATTGAAAAAAATGATGTATATGTTGGAGAAAACATCCATCAAGATCTTTGAAAAATTATTAATAATTTCTCAGAAAAGGTAAATTTAAATAAAGAAATTTCGTCTTTTATGAAATTATTCTTTTCAGAACAGTTAAAATATTTAACAGAACATCCATCTGAAACACAATACCATCCAATGGTAATAAAATACTCTTTAGCTATGTATGCAAAATCTCCAGCTGCATATGATCTTTTGCGTTTACAAAAAGGTGGAAAAGGTATACTTGTTTTGTCTTCTCAACACACTTTGAGAGACTATAGAAACTCCATCAAACCACAAAGGAGTTTTAATAGTCAATATGTTCAAGAACTTGCTAAATTAGTTTAAAACTTTTCAGCACTTGAACAATACATTATACTTTCTTTTGATGAAATGAAAATTCAAAATGACCTTGTATGGGATAATCATACAGGGGATTTAATAGGTTTTGTTGATCTTGGTGACAATGATTTTACCCAGGTAAATTTTGAAAAAACTGATACTTTAGCTTCACATATTTTAGTTAAAGGTATACTTGTTTTGCCTTCTCAGCACACTTTGAGAGACTATAGAAACTCCATCAAACCACAAAGGAGTTTTAATAGTCAATAGGTTCAAGAACTTGCTAAATTAGTTTAAAACTTTTCAGCACTTGAACAATACATTATACTTTCTTTTGATGAAATGAAAATTCAAAATGACCTTGTATGGGATAATCATACAGGGGATTTAATAGGTTTTGTTGATCTTGGTGACAATGATTTTACCCAGGTAAATTTTGAAAAAACTGATACTTTAGCTTCACATATTTTAGTTTTTTTTATTAGAAGTGCAATTAATTCCCTTATCTTATGCTTTTGCAAGTTTTGCTACTGATAGTATTACGTCATTCCAGATTTTTCCAATATTTTGGCGGGTTGTTGCAATATTAGAAAGAAATTGTAAATTAAAAGTTATAGCTTTGACTTGCGATGGAGCTTCACCTAATCATGCATTTTATAAAATGCATATGAATAATGGCAACAAAGCAAATGGTATAATATATCGCACTAAAAATATTTATGCAGACGATGAACATATCGTTCATATAAACATATGGTTTTTTTCTGATCCTCCTCATCTTATCAAAACATCAAGAGATTGTTTGAGCAACTTTGGATCAAACCGTTGTTCAAGATATATGTGGAATAATGGAAAATATCTTCTCTGGAGTCATATTGCTAAGTTTTACTGTGAAGATATGGAATATAATTTAAATTATTTTCCTAAACTTACTCGAGACCATAAAATATTAAATGCATACTCTGTTACCCTGTGGACACGGACGTAAAAAAACGTATTTTAAACGTCTTATACTTGTTTTGGATGTCTTTTGAACGTCTTTTGAACGTTTTGGACGTCTTTCGAACGTTCAAAAGACGCCTTTTTTTGGTCCGGTGCCCACTGGGTGTGAACGTAAAATTAGCATTCAAATTTTAAGTGCTACAGTTTGCTTGAATTTGGGCGAGGTGAATCTTCTGAGAAAGCAAATTTCTGTCTGTTAATTGATAAATATTTTGATTGCTGCAATGTCAAAAACACTAAAGAGCACATCAAAAATTGTAAAGTATTTTTAAAACCTTATGCTGATTGTTCAGATGAAAGGTTTTACTGGCTAAAAAACACTTTTCTAAAGTATTTTGTAGACTGGAGGGAAAGCATAGAAAAAAGGCCAGAAAAAATTTCTAAAAAAGAACTTAATAAAATGTTCATAACAAATCAGACATTTGAAGGTCTATCTAGAACAGTAAACTTCTTTGTTGAATGCGTTAAATACTTAATAAGCAAAGGACTTTTATACGTATTAATTGAAATATTTTGTCAAGGCGCATTGGAGAACTACTTTGGTAAGCAGAGAACTATAGGTTGCAGTATGGATATTCCTAACTTTAAAGACACTGGATACAATGATCATATCATAAAATCTCAATTTACAATTCAACCCCTTGGTAAAAATGTTATTCAGCATACTAATGAATGGGTGATTGATGATACACCGGTTCCCAAGAAACTTAGAAAAAATAAATAAACTTAATTGAATTATAATCTTTTTTTTTGGAAAACCTTATTTCATAAAGCATTGTTTTAATTAGTCATCAGTAGATATTATTTGTCTTCCCCATAATTACTATTTATTTAAAAATCAAATTTTACCAAAACCTATATTATAATTTAACTCTGATTACTGATAAAAGCCTATACTTTTAAAATTTTAAAGAATGTCATACATTATTATGTAAAGAGAAAAAAACACAACAGTTGATTAAAATAAATAAAATAAGTTGATTAAAATAATAAATTAATAAAAATATTTGTTCTAACCAATAATGTAATTATTTTAATTTGCAGCTATGAAAATAGCTGTTTGATAAGTATTATAAACTGAAACTATAATACTCTTATAAATATGGTTTTTCTTTACATCTACATAGATTGATAAAATACTGATGAGAGGAAACATGATTGTAAACCTCAGCTATCGCAAATATTTTTCTTGATCTTGTTTGATTTTTTTAATGATGATCGTAAAGATTCAGCTTTTTTCAAGATTCGGTTATTTTTTTTTTGTTTTTAAATTTTTCTTCTATTTGCTTTGTGTGTGAATGTGAACGAACAAAAACAAAAAGCATCGCTATATGATATAAAGTTTTAGCAATTTCTTTGTCTGTTTCTGTTTCAGGAAGGTCACATATTTAAAAGCATTTATAAAAGCACATATATAAAAAAGCAAATATAAAAGCAGGACTTGAAAAAACAGTTATTTAATAATTGTGAAACCAATACTTTACTGTCAATTTTTCTAAAATTTACGCTAGTATGTATTCTAAATTTTTTTTTCACATTCACTAAAAATATTTATTACTAGTGTATTTATTCTCCACAATCCACCTCTATCTCTACTATCTACAAGTTTTTGTTCCTCTTGAGTTTTTGATGAAAGTATAATATCAAGCCATTGTCCAGACATTGCACCATTGTTAATTTTTTTATTTCTCAACTTAGAGTACAGTTTTTGAAATACATAACCTGCAATATACTCTAAGCTTCTTATGTTTTTTTCAGAGAGATTTATTTCTAGATTCGAATCTTCACCAATAAGTTTAGATTCTTTTGTAATAAAAAAATTTATACATAATGTTGTTAAATCTGCTAACAATAAATAATATAGTTCCTTTGGTATTGTTTTTATCGCAACTGACTCAGTTGTATGCTTATGGTGGAGTCAAGAACAAAATTTTTCGGCATTGCCTTCAAATTCATGCATTTCTTTTAAAAAAAAAAATTCTACTTGTAAATACTCAGATTCAGTGACTTCCATGTCTTTAAAACATTCTCGATCTTCATTACAAAAACAATCATCTGTTGACAGTTTATGTCTTGCGTTAGTCAATAGATCTCTGAATTGTGTACTTTGAATACATAGTTGTGTATTTTTATTTAAACTGATTCACTACCGACAACCTTGACAAGTTTGTCAGTAGACACAAGTTCTTTGTGATAAGAGTTTATATGCCTTTTCAGACCACTAGTTGTTTTAAATACCTTTGAGCAATCACTACAATTTAAAATCTCTTTACATTCATCTAAAGCTGCTTTTTCAATTTCTTGATAAAATGAATCGCTTTCAAACTCATCTGTTTCAATCAAACTCAAAAGAACTTGCAACTCTCCACTTTCCATGATTCACTTTAATGTTTGTTTTGCACTTTCAGCGGGCCGAAAGTACAATTTTGACATAAAAGTTCAAAATCAATTGTTACGGTATATATATATATATATATATATATATATATATATATATATATATATATATATATATATATATATATATATATATATATATATATATATATATATATATATATATATATATATATATATATATATATATATATATATATATATATATATATATATTACCTTAACACCTTACGGTTTTTAGATAAATTTATTATAACTTTGAATGTGCCTCTTAAATATGCAAAGTATTGTATGTCAATGTCATTAAATGAATCAAATTAAAATTTTTCACATATCTTTGTTTAAAAGACGTCATCAAAGCTTATTAAAGTTCTTTTTTTAAACTATTTAGTAAATAAATCAAATAAAGTAAATATGGGTAAAAAGACGCATTTGAGTGATTTTGTTAAAGGTCAAGTCATAACTTTGCATGGTGAAGAGTACTCACAAGTTCTCATTAGTAAACGTCTAGAAATATCGAGATACGCTGTACAAAACGTTATAAAATTAAATGGGAGTTCTAGACGTCAAAATTGCCTTGGCGTTCGCAAAACTACACCCCGTGATGATCAATACCTGAAAAGTATTGTGCAAGCCAGTCCTCAAACTTCCTCTGCCCGAGTTACCCAATTGGACACGGAAAGAGACATTAATATTAGTGCCAGAAGTGTTCGCAGACGTCTGTCTACAGAATTTAAACTGCATGCGCGTAGACCAGCAAAGAAACCATTTCTCACCAAGAAGCAGCTTCAGGCACGTGTCAAATTATGTCGTGACATGAAGGACAAAACTGCTGAGTGGTGGACTACTGTGATGTTTACTGACGAAAGTACTTTCCAGCAACTTTGTAGTTTAGTACAATTATGTTCGTCGACCGGTAGGTGAAAGACTCAACCCTAAATACACTCTGAATCCGCCATCTGTTATGGTGTGGGGAGCAGCTAAAGGTAGATGTGGAATCCACATTTTTGGTAAGGATGAAAAGGTCAATGCTGCAAAGTATATACAGGTTTTAGAGTCAAAGGTTAAGATACATATGAACATTTCTGAAACTACCATCTTTCAACAAGACTCAGTACCGCGTCATACTGCGAAATCAGTCAAGAAGTGGTTTCATGACAACGATGTGCAACTTTTGAAGAACTGGTCTTCAAATTCGCCTGATTTGAATGTTATTGAAAATTGTTGGAACTTAATGAAAGCTAAAGTGTCAGCACATAGTCCTATGTCAGAGGAACATTTAAAAGATGTATTGAAGCAGGTGTGGGTAAATGAAATTACCCTACAGTACTGTGACAAGCTTGTAAAAAGTATGCTTTCTCGTATACAGGCTGTATTGAAAAATCGTGGTTACCATACAAAATACTAAGATTTTGAGACTTTTTGTTGATGAATTTTAAAAGTAATGCTGCTAGATATGTTTTAGAACATTTTATAATACTAATAGTACATATAATACGATTTCATGAAAGAGAAACTGGACTTGCTTAATTAAAATTGCAATTCTGCTAGGTGCCTTAATTCAATGGCCACTACTGTATATATATATATATATATATATATATATATATATATATATATATATATATATATATATATATATATATATATATATATATATATATGTATATATATATATGTATATATATATATGTATATATATATATATATATATATATATATATATATATATATATATATATATATATATATATATATATATATATATATATATATATATATATATATATATATATATGTATATATATATATATTTTTTTTATGAATGTAGACATCATGTATGAGAGTATGTAAATTGTTATTTTATAAACATCAATAAATACGATTTTCTCTCGATGCTAAATGTATTTTTTAAAAAAAAATTTCGCTGGATTTTTGTGACCAGCATCTTCAACTTAAAGGTTTTTTGTTTGTTTTTGTTTGTATGTAATTTTTTAATAAATGGCAAGTCTATTTTATGAGAATGGAAAGGTTTTTCCTTTTTCTGACGTAAGTTCGCTAAAAATGGTGTCCAAAATTTTGTTGACACACATTGTCTCTCATCTAAATTGATACCATTTTGTTGAGGGGCACTTTTTAGCATCAACTTTTAGAATTTTGCAACTGTGCCAGTTAATTTATTGCGTACAATGTCTCATGTGTGTGGCTAAAGCAGAACGTTCTGTTTTATTTCCTATTGTACTGTTTTTGTGTTGTTGCATGCGCGTTCTTATTTGCATTTTTGTTTCACCTATATACTTTTTGCTACAATGACATTTAATAAGGTAGACTCCTGGTTGACTGTTCGTTTGTAGTTTGGATTTATTTCTTGATGTTAATATTGCCTCTAGGTTTAAGTTTGATTTGAAGATTTTATATCCTGTTTTATATCCTGCCTTCCTAAAAACTTTACGCAATTTAGGAGACAATTTTGGTACCCATGGTAATGAAATCGTTGGATACGTACTGGTGATGTTGTCAATGTTTTTAGTAGTCACTAGAGATTTTTTGTAATTTCGTTTTATTTCTTTTATGATTTTTATGAGATTGGACTGTTTGTAGCCATTTTCGGCAAATACTTGAATAAGAAATATCAGTTCATTTTCTAAATGTTTTTGACTGCATACATTAAATGCTCTATGTACAAAACCTTTAAATATTCCATTTAAAATTTGTGGATCATGGTTTGATGTTGCCTTAACTTGAATATTAGTAATTGAATTTTTTCTGTAAATTTTAAATTCATATTTACCATTTTTGTTATTTATTATGCATATGTCGAGAAAATTTTGTGTTTTTTTGTCATTTTCAAATTCGATGATATATTGTATTTTTGGATGCTGTTGATTAAATATTGTCTTAAATTGATCAGCCTGGGCAATGGTAGAAACTCTAGCATGACTGTCATCTCGTATCTATAAAATGACTTTATATCAATAAGCGGGTTAGTTTTCAGCGCTGTATTAAGTGCTTTATTTTTAAGATGTTGAAGAAAAGATTTAGCTAAAACTACCATAAACGAAAGACCTATCGAACCAGAACTTTCAAGTTCATGTATTTCATTGTTCCATAAAAAGTATGGTCGGTATAAACATAGTTCTATCAGAATTTTTATTTCTTTCATATCCAATTTTGTCGCTTTTTTAAAATTATCACTCACCTCCCATAAACTTATGAGTACTTCAGTTGCTTCTTCAAGATGAATTGACGGGTGTAAATTTATAACGTTCAATGATATCTGAATTTCGTCACTGGATATATCCCACGATTTTGCTTTTTCTACGAATTGTTGCGAATTTTTTAATCGAATTGGGTTTTTATTTAATATCGTTTGTATTAGTTTTACTAAGTAATTTGAGGTTCCGTAGTTTGGTGTGCCCATTGTAAGTACTACAAATCGCATTGAGTAAGATTGTTCAGGCTTATGTGCCTTCACTACACCATACATACGAGGTGGTATCGGGTCACTGGGATAAATTTGTTGATATTCATCTTTTGTGACCCAACCTTTTTTACTTAATTTCGATAGTTGGACTTTGATTTTCATTGCGTAACTTTGTGTTGGGTCCTCATTGATAATTTTAGATGGCCCAATTTTTTTATTGTGTAAGTGCTTTCCGTTGTTGACGAGTCAGGTTGTTATTTTTATTATTTTTGTTTAATTCTCTCAAAACCTCTCTTCTCAGCGTTTGCGCAGTTTCATCTTTTTTGTTGTATTCAAGTTTTAGAGCAGATGACTCGGTTATTGAGACGATGTCAAAATACGGAAGAGATTTTATTGTTGGCACAAATTTAGGTCCAAGGTTAAGGAGACTTTTTTGATGTTCTGGAATTTCTGTGTCGCATAAAAATGTTTATACCGACCATACTATTTATGGAACAATGAAATACATGAACTTGAAAATTCTGGTCCGATAGGTCTTTCGTTTATGGTAGTTTTAGCTGAATAAGAACGATCTGCATTAGCCACACACATGAGACATTGTACACTGGGAAAAATTAACTGGGACAGTTGCAAAACTCTAAGTTGATGCTAAAAGGTTTGATAGAAAAGTTCGTGTTGCACTTGAAATACAGTACCACCAATGTGCCCCTCAAAATGGTATCAATTTAGATAAGGGACAATATGTGTCAACAAAATTTTAGACACTATTTTTAGCGAACTTACGTCAGAAAAAGGAGAAACCATTCAATTGTCGTAATAGTCAAAATAGAAATGCCGTTTATTAAAAAATAACATATAAACAAAAACAAACAAAAAACCTTTAAGCTGAAGATGCTGGTCACAACAATCCATATATATATATATATATATATATATATATATATATATATATATATATATATATATATATATATATATATATATATATATATATATATATATATATATATATATATATATAGATATATATAGATATATATAGATATATGTATAAATATATTTAAATATATATATAATAATATATATATATATGTATATATATATATATATATGTAAATATATATATATATATATATATATATATATATATATATATATATATATATATATATATATATATGTATATATATATATATATATATATATATATATATATATATATATATATATATATATATATATATGTATATATATATATATATATATATATATATATATATATATATATATATATATATATATATATATATATATATATATATATATATATATATATATATATATATATATATATATATATATATATAGCAGTTTGCTGTCTCGGTGGCATGTTTTACGTTGAGTATAAACTTGATCAAATGTGGAAAGAATTCGGACGAACCAAATGTTGGTCGTATATCTTATCATGGATTGGAGCTGTTATCTTAATTATAGCTAGTATTTTTACGTTTATTTTGCTTGTGAAGGTGCCATCTCACAAGTTATTAAAACCAAATTCTACAAAAAATAATCCCATGGCTTCAATAAATAAAGCCTATGAAGATGAAAGAGCGGTTGTAACAATAAGTATGAGATATACTGGTATTCAAATGTATTAAAATTTATTAAAAGGATTTCGTAAAAGCAATTTATCACCTTATTTCATCTCATTGCGAACGTTTTTGTAAAAACCACTTTTATTTGGATTGACAATACAAGTTATTTTAGATTTAAAAACGTTTTAATTACGATTGTTTTTGTTAATTGTGATAAAGATACATTTGTTTAAATTTTAAAATTATATTTATGTATAAATATATTCTATATAACAATGTATTTATTATCTTTATTAGAAATTACGTAATGATTTCTTAAAGTATTTTAAGTTTTAAAATTAAATTTTGTTTACCGAATTTTTTCTTTTAAAAACAACATTTACTTTTCATTTACTATTTTATTCTCACTGGCATTGAGGTACAACAGGTGTTCCTATAGTACTGACCACTTTGACTAAATAAAATGTCTATTTTTACAATATAAGGAAGATTCAAGTACTAAGGAGTGATTTTATATATAAATTTATTAAAAAATATTAACTTTTTAATTTTACTATTTATTCAGATATATTTAGGGTGGTTATATCACTATAAGGGTGGTTATAACACCATGAAAGTGGTTATACCACCATTATGGTGATTATAACACCATCAGGGTTGTTATACCATCATCAGGGTGGTTATACCACTATCAGGGTGGTTATACCATAATCAGGGTGGTTATACAAACAAAAATGTTAATTTGACTCTCGTGATTATTTATTGACAAAAGAACTTTTCACTGAAGTTTGTGCAGTACTGATTAAATGTTTAAAAAGTTGCAAAAAAATAAATTAATTTAACTATCCAGATTTGTTAGCTGCTTCTAGACTTCCTAGAGGAGCACCTTTAGTATGTTGTCTTTAAAATTTATTATGTGGAAATAACAATGTAATGGTAGGATATTAATACTAGTAGCATTAATGAAATCATTGTTGCGTTGTTGCCTTGTTTTGCCATATTTAATTTTTTAGACTTTTTTCCTTTCAGGGCTATTATTGGTACGTAAATGGAGCGTAAACTTTAGTTATTCTTGTTTCATCTGAGTTCCAAATGTTTGATGTTTTAAAATGATACGTTCAAAAATATTTTTTGACGTTGTTCTTACTACTTTTTAATTGAACGCAGAAGATCTAAAAAGACTTGTTGTGACGGTTGTGGCTTATGTAAAGATGGTTAGGCAGTCCATACTGCTAGATACAACCACAAGCAAAAAAACAATAGAAATCTGCGTGGTATAATAAAAATCTGGCTGTTATAAGCATTGCGTGTAGAGTTAAGTTGTTTTACAATACCGTTCAAGAATCTAATAAGTCAATATATTTATACTATGTAAATATGTATTAATAATAACAATAGTAATAAAGTATGAGCAAGTAATACAGAAATGTTATGAAAATATTTGCTTGTTATGCATATTTACAGCATCTGTCAAATATTATACCAAAATTAATTCTACTTCTGTTGGCAATATTCTTTTTGGTTTTCTGTGTAAATATAAATTTTTGCTATTTCAAAAACTGATTTAACTGTTATATCAAAGTTGGATTTTAGGGATGCTATGATTCGCTTCTTCATATAAACTAATTTTTTGTTGAAAAACAAATTCTACTGTAGCAACCATATCTTTTTTGCAAATCTTCTTACAAAAGATGTCAACTTGGCAACTCGGCATTATAAGACTAAAACATATCAAAAGAAAGAAAAAAATTATTTTTTTGCTTTTACATCCTTATAATTGTACAGAAATCAAGTAAAGCTATACAATCGGCTTATTTAAGTATCTTGTTACAGCTTTCCACCTAATTTTTTTTATAAAAAATAATTATAAAGCATTTATAAATATATTTAGATTAGTTTGTTGATAAAAATTTAATATATTGGTTTTATAATACCATTGATATTATAAATGCAACATTTTTTATCGATAGACTTTAATTACAACACATATATCTTGATTAACTTTATTACTTATCTCCAAAACCCCACATTTTAATGTTATAGCATACAACCATATGCCAAAATTTTATAATTTTTTATAAAACTGGTACCAGTTTTATAAAAATCCGCAAAAGTTTGCAACAAATCAAAGTGCAATATGGACCGATCAAAAGTACAACGTCCTTAGCTGGTAAAAGGTACATGAGATGGGTATGAGGTACATGATGGATACATGAAAAAGGTACATGAGATGGGTTTCTATGATAACTATTATCTCAATCCCTAATCATGGTTAGAAAAAATTATCTAAACTTTTTCATAAGGTATGTAAAAAAGGTATGTAATTTTTAATAAATTTATACATTATTCAAACAACTATTTATGACCCCCTTATTAGGGTAGAGTGGGGCATATCGGGACAGCGGGGCATAACGGGACAGTTATGCCTGAAGCCTTATCTCAGGCGAAAAAAACTTTTTTTCAAAACTTTTTTTTTGATAAATCATTTTAATTATTGTGCTTTGTTATTGTAAAAAATATTTGATTTTAGAAATACCGAAATGCATCAAAAGTACCAAAATGCATCATTAAGTTTGCGAAAAACAAAATTTGCGTATTTTCTTAAGCGATACAGCGACAAAAGATTTATCTTGAACTCTTGCGAATTTGCTTTATTTATAAAAAGTTTATATTTTTCAGACAGTATTTTTTTATCCTCTTTTAGAATCTGATTTGAAAAAAAAAATTTTGGAATTGAACTTTTTGAATAGTATTATTTTCAGTAAATTGACTTTTGTGGGGCATATCGGGACAACACTAGTGTTTATATAATTGAGTATAATACTACCATTTCGCAATGCTGTTTACAGTTTGATAATTTTATTTTTAATTTAAATTATTGTTTTTTTTTATTTAGAATCAATTTTAGCAATAAATTTAAAGAATTTCTTATTTTTATAACTTAACTTCGATGATTAATAGTCCTTAATGTAAACAGAGAAGGTAAGAAATTATATAAGAAAGATCAACCATCCAAAACGGGATGAAATTCAGTTTTAGTGTGAGTAAACAGAAACTTGAAGAGCTGCTGATACATATGGCGTATTTAAGTTTGCTCTACATTGGCATATTGCTAATAAGCCAGCTCATCAAAAATGTTGCCGAAAAGTTTTAGGATATTCTTTGTGTGATTTATGTAATCCATAAAAATTAGAGTAGAGCGGAGGTATTTTATAATAAAACACACAAAAAAAATATTTTATTTTATTTCTTTTTTGTTGTGTATGGGTTATTTCTTTTTTGTGGTGTATGGGTATATGGGCGTGTAGTTTCTATGGATATGTTACTTTTTTGAGAGTTTAATGACTGAACATATTTAAGCAATAGATAGCCTTCATTTTTCATCATTTTTAAAACTTTACAATTGACGAATAACTGATGCTTTTTAACTGTCCCGTTTTGCCCCATCTACTTGCAAAATGTAAAAGTTTTGCTAGTTTAGAGTTTTGTTACTTTGGTTGTCATAACTTATTTTTAGAATTTTTTTTTGTTTTTTTATTTTCTTATATCAATGAATTTTAGGAAATTTATAAAAAACAGTGTTAACTATGATTAGTTTATCCGCAACTTTTGTTTCTTAAGTGTCCCTATATGCCCCGCTCTACCCTATCTAGTTATGATAAACACAACTGTTTTACTTTTTATAAAAATTATATTTAAGCATGATCTTTTAAGGTACAAAAAATTCTTCATAAACTTTTGTTGTAAATGACACTTTACACTTTTTCAAAACAGTAGTCATAGGCCAACAGAACATAGTGACTAAAGATACAACGTGGTCAAATGTACAACAGTTTTCCCACAGGATAAATTTTTTACATCTTTTTAACAAAACTGTAACATATAAAGTTGTATAAAAAGGCATTTCTAAAAATTAGAAAATGAAAAAAATAAATAAAAAAACAATAAATAAATTGAAAATATAGATAAATAAAAAAACAATAAATAATGAAAAATAACTAGAAATGCTTTTTTATAAATAAAAAATGACAAATAATTAAAAATGCTAAAAATTACTAAACAATTTATGAAGTATATAAACAAACAATCTTAAATATAAAAAAAAAATAAAAAAATTGTCGGCGGTACCTCTCTGAGGAGTTAACTGATTTGGATTTCTATGAAAAAAAAAATCCAGAACATGTGAAGAGGTGGTAAGGTGAAAATGTGAAGAGGTGGTCTTACTTACTTAGCAACGTTGGAGATAAAGAGCCATCTAAACGTGAAAACAGGGATGACCGTGCCAATAAGTGTTTAGTTCCATAAATGCAAAGTGTTTTTTAAAAACTAAAACTGGATCAGAAGTTTTTTGATAACGACTAAAGCACAAGGAAAAATCAAACTATCAAATAGCTAGAACATCAATGAAAGGTATAGAACTCAAAAATAACAGTGTAGGGTAAAGAGTGGCACATATATGAGAGACTACATTCCTCTTTCCAGGGCATTGCGGCTTTTGACCTGTGATTTTTGTATTTCTGCAACTTTTGAAGTAAAACTTAATTTTATAAGTTTTGATATTTCAGTCTTATTGTATTGAGAATGATTTATGTCATAAAGTAACAAGTTGTTTAAAAACAATGGTTTGCTAAACAGTTTAAAATCAGATGTAAAATACAAAGAAAATAACTCTAAACCTATGCTTTTTTTCAATGACAGACTTTTCTTAAAATCAGTAAAAATATAATAATGAAATAAGTAGAAATAGCACTTTGATTTTATCATATCAAAATTAAATGTAATAAGTTTTCAGCAGTGTCAGTTTAAACCTAATTATATCTACATTGCATTATTTTTAGTTTGCACTTTTAAGATCAACAAGACTATTGGCAGATGTATATTGAGACTGCTGCATTCCACATTTAAATCATGGTAAAAACATAGAAGTGTTTGGTGCTGACGTTAGTACCTTTTGACCAATATTATAATATAAAAATAGTAAAAAAGTTCTGTATTCAAAAACAAAGTTTTTACTAAAAGATGTAAAAACGGATAGAATCAATGCTAAAATCCTTCTGAAATCAGTTTTTGTTAGTAAACACCAATCACTAGGTCTTGATTTTTATATTTCACCAGACCATTGGTCATTTTTTGATATTCTAGGTAATAGTTTGAAAAAATGCCTCGGAAGAAACTCCCTTAGACTTTTTGGATACAACAAATTCGTAAATCTATTGATCATAGTTTAAGAAATTTATTTCTCAAATCAAGAAAAATATTTTTTTGTTTTTAAAATGTAAGTTGCATGGCAGTATATTTATTTCTTAAAACAAGAAACGTATTTCTTGTTCTAAGAAAAATAATTTGTAATAAAAAATTCAATTTTGCTGTGCAAAAAAAGCTTAAAGTAAAATTTATTTAAGATAATTTTTGAATAAATTTTACTTTAAGCTTGGAGAAGCTTCACAAGCTTGGAGAAGCTTCAGAAGTTTGGAGAAACTTCAGACGTTACTTCAAATAAAGAATTCTTGTAAAAAACCATTATAAAAAGAAGAAGAGTATATTCAACGGCGATTGCTTTCTTGCTTTCTCATTATTGAATGATTCAAAAAAAAATTTTTTGATCCGATACCTAACTGCAAACTCTGAACCTTAAAAGTATATTTTTAAAAAGTTTTTTTTTACATTTTTTCGTGAAATATTTGCCTTAAGCTGAAAATTTATATATATATATATATAAATATTTATTGTACATTTGCAGCGTTTAAATGCTGAACTCTGAAGCAAATTTGCTTCAGAAACAAGAGATCTATGACAGTGACAGATCCAGCATTTGACATAAGTATAAACATTTGCATGTTTATACTTATGTCAAACAATAATGCTTTTTAAAATGTTGAAATGAATTGAAGCTGGGAACAAAAGAGCCCTAAATTTTTATCCTCATTGCCCCAAACGTGAGAGCAACAAATTGATTAAATAATTTTTTGCTATTCTAAACTAAGTTTATATTCATCGATAAATTATAAGTATTGTTTTACAACCACTGAGCGTTCAAAAATTATGACCTCATAAAATTTTTAACCCCCTCAAATTGAGGGGGGTTTAAACATTATATGTTCATAACTTATGAATGCTGAGAGATAATACTATTAAAATTAAAATTTATCACTGATTATAAACTTAGTTAAGAATAGCAAAAAAATTATTTTATCATCCTGTTGCTCTCACATTTGGGGAAGTGGGGTGAAATATTAGGGCTTTTTTGTTCCCAGCCTCCAATCATTGCAATATTTTGCAAAACATCATTATTTGACATAAGTGTAAACATAGAAATGTTTGGAGTTTGTGTCATGTTTTTTAGCTAGCTCAAATACCAAAAAATGCTGGATCCTTAACTAATCTGTTGTTTGATGCCTACTCTAGGCTTTTTTTCTGCATGAAACAAGCGAAAACTTCCAAGATAAATGCTCTTCTGCGGATGCGACTATTAGGTCTTCTTCGAGCACCTAAAATAACCACAGAAAAAATGTGTATACATATTTTTGAATCGCATTGATACTTTTGATCTAGTTTAGTTTACAAAAAAAGATCAAAAGTCCTTTACCCAATTTTTTAAGAAAGCCATTTTGGATTTGGATTTGTTTTATCTAAGACTTCATTAAAAGTATTTTTAAAAAAGAAAATATGATTTGATACTAAAATGAGGTAAAAATCATAAAGTTTGTCGTATTACTGGAAAGAAGCTAAAAAACCAACAAAAAATCACTTTTCAATAGCCAAAGTGTTAATTTATTTATCGTAATTAGTTAAAGGTAGGTACAACATATTTCTTATAATAAGCAACATATTTCTTATAATAAGCATAAGTGTTTTTTTTTTTTGGTACAGGAACACATTAAGAAAATATTATTGAACAAATTAACTGGATTTGACCCATAGCTTTTGAAATTTATTTTTGACTGACTTTTTTTTGATTTTTTAATTTTTATGTTCGTCAAACATTTTAATATTGTTTATGATTATTAAAGGTAGTTTAAGTGGAAAGTTCTCGAATTTAATGATTTTGTAAACAAAATATATTTTGTTTTAATGAAATTTAATAAAAGATTATTAGTCATAGAACATTTATTAAGATTTTATTAGCTTCGTGTTATTTATTAGTTACGCGTTATTTATTAGCTTCGTGTTATTTACTAGTTACGCGTTATTTATAAGCTTCGTGTTATTAGTTCCGTGTTATTTACTAGTTCTGTTTTTTAAATTAGTTCTGCGTAGAAAAAAAAAATTTTTTAATTTAAGTCAAAAGGAAAACATTCGATTCATCCAAGATTGGTGAAAAATACATATTTGCATTTGTATTTGGTAAAATGGATTAGTTTGGAGTTTTGTATTCTTATTGTATTTGATAAAAAATTTTCCTAAATATTTATATTTGATTGAAATGTGTTTGCGGTTCTATAAACTAGGTTAAATAGCGTTTTTTGGGAAATACTAAGAAATTTTTGTTTTTTTGACCCGTGGCTAGGCTCCCCTACATCCCCCAATTGAGCGGGGGCAGCAATTTAAGCGGCCCCTTTGCAATGGGGCCGCTTAAATTGCTTTAGAGGCTCTTTTGTAAATGTAAGAACCTTTTTTTTTTTTAGTAAAACCTAATAAAAAATTCAGTAATTGTTTAGGTAATTGAGCATTATCCCACTATGGTCCGAAACTTTGGAATATAAATCCGAATATCATCCGCGACGAAAAAGACACTATTTATAAGAAAAAACTTTTTATTTAATTTTATTTAATGGTGAATTAAAAAACCAGGAAACTCTTGAATGTTAAATTAAAAACTCTTGAATATTAATATTAAAAATTTTACTAATATAATAATTTGTTTCACGGTTGAGCAAGTGTTTTGCGAACTTTATCAGTTATTCTGGCAAAACACAGTAGCTTTGGGTAAACCTATGTACTTATTAATTTAGTTCCCAATTGATATCTTGAAAGAGCAAATAATTCTCTGTTTATTAGTCTTACATATACAGTAGAGATTTTTTTTCCTTTTTTTTTTAAGGGTTTTAGAATTGATAAATAAAATGACTGGAAAATGATTCGTGATGTCTGTTTCTATAACACTTACTAATTTTGAGTTATAGCACTCGTGTAACTTTTACTAATAATATTATCAATATTAGATATAGTTTTTTTTGTAACACGTGTTGACTTGTCATCTAAGGGAAAACGCAACAATGTAAAAGTGTGTTAAGCAAGAGCCAGTGGCCACCAGACCTACGTTATTTTATAAAAGCTGAAAATTTCTTAGCGCATATTCCTAACTCAAGTAGAATGGATGGTCAATTATGTACTTTAAATCAAGGTGGCTTTGACTTGTAACAGTTACCAACCAGGTACAGTGTTTAAAGTATCGGCTAAACTCCGTCTTACAAAGCGTAATTTTCTTACAAATTTTCGTACTAGCATTAAAAATCATAACATTACAATATAACTACTTTATAAAATAAAAGTTGAAATTTATAGAGGTTACTTGGGTAACTATTAGAAGATGTTTCCTCATAAGCCAGACACTTTCTACAGATCTAACCTCTAGCCAGACAACATGATAGCAATATTGTTAGTTTTATATCTAAAAAATTAAGAACAAAAACTAGTTAACTCATTAAAAATCTTTAAGAAAACTTTTTTTATTGTTTTTTTATGGCTTTATCACTTAATTCTATCATTATAGATTCCAAAAATATATAGTTTGTGGTAAATCATATATTGCGTTTTTATGGGCTTTGTTGATCTTTTTTATCTTTTGCAACACCTAAGCAATCATTTTAGCCTACCTATAATATGCCCCTAAAAGTATTAATTCGGTCTGCAAGATCTAATTTCTGGTTTTTCTTCCTTGTTTTACGGCATTCTGCTATATACAAAGTAGGGGGTTAGTACTATGGTGACATTTAAAGAAGAAGGAAAAGTGATGATGTTTGTTTTGTGTTATGTTTTCATCATTGTGATGATGTTTGTTTTGTGTTATGTTTTCATCATTAAAAAATAAAATAAGATTGAATAGAAAAAGAAAGTTTTTGAATTACAGCTATTTTATATTTTATTTAACAAAAATGAGCGAGACTTGTAACAAGCAAATCAATCGAGTAAAATGAGTAATAATATAAAAAAAACATAGAATAAAAATTAAGAATTTGTAGGATTTTTTTCCTGGAATACTGCTGTTTATGAGAGCAATTCTGTAGTGTTAAAATGTTTTTTTCAAGTTTCAAGTTTCTATTTTTTTTTTTGTGTTAAACATCCGCTTTTTGGAAAATTGTCCCTAAAAGCGAACGGTTCCAAATTATATGAAAAAAACATAGATAAATTGATAGTTTCAATATTTTTATTTTTAATGTTAAAATATACACATAATAATTATACAAACAAAAAAAATAGAAAAAATAAAAAAATAAAAAAACATTGCAAGCTTGAGCTTGAAATAAAAATAAAAAAATTTATAAACTGAGTTCTGCAACTTTTCGTGCAAAAGAATTCTTCGCCTTTTATATATTTTTTCGGGAGACAAGATTCACAAAGCCACGAGCTGCAACTTGTTTTATCACAAGTTTTCCATAAAACTTGCATATCTGGCTTTTCATTTTTCAAAAACTTTGGGCACTTTTTGTACTTTTTTTTTGGCTTTCTTGGCAGGAGCTTCTACTTCTGCTGCTGCAATTTGAACATATACTCATTTTAAGCTTTGTGTCTTCTTCTCTTAACTGGTTTAACCATGCTTCTTCTGTAAAAGCTTGACCAGTCCCTTTCCTGACATTTCTTTCTTTTTTTTTCAGGATGCTTGTAAGCATTTTGGAGTTGAAATTGCTTAAAGAGAGCTCTTTCAAAACTGATTTTTACACGAGTCGCCAAAACTTCTTGATAAGTTAAATTTAAAAATGGAATTGAAAGTTAGAGTGTAGGCAAAATTAAGATTTGTGTTTGTTGAGCAGTTTGAGGCAAAGAACTTGGGCTGCGTGGTGATTTTGTAATTGCTGATGATGTTATTAAGGTGTTAATAAAAGTTTGACAAATTTTTAATTTTGAGTTGTCAATGTTTTTTTGATTTAATGAAAAGATCCCAGTGTTTTTAAAACCAGCAATAATTTGAGTACGAGTGTAAGCTTTGTTGCTATATTGTTTTCTTTAGGCTTTAAGACTATACTTAATGAAACGTGTGTGCTGTGGCCATCCAAAAGTAAAATATGTTGACCAAAAGTTTTTTGAATGTGAGGAATAAACATTTCATCGAGCCACTGCAAAAATTGATTACTTTCCATCCAACAAGATGGCGATGTTGTGTAAAGTGTATTTGGTGGACCTCCTTTAATCCAATCATCATAGAGTCGATTCTTTGATTTTTAAACAACAAAAGGAGGTAGAAGAAATCCGTCAGCATTAACTCAATTAAGAATAGTGTAGTTTACTTTTTTATTATTTCCAGTTAATACTACCCGACGGGCATTTGTTTTTAAAAGTTACGTTCTAAATGTGTTTTATACGTCTTTTAAACGTCTTTTAAACATTAATGTTTAAAAGACGTTTGAAAGACATTTAAAATACATTTAGATCGTAACTTTTAAAAACAAATGCTCGTCGGGTAATGGACGCTTTGCATCTCTTCTGGTAATACTTTCGTATCGCCTTTGTCACCATTGAAACCAGTTTCACCACAATTCCAAAAATGCATGGCTATACTAAAACCTATTTTTGCTAAATCAAAATGTTTTTTCATAACAACAAAATAACGGGCAATATTTTCTGGTGCGCATGAACCTGTTCTCAAAGATGCAATGTTTGTTGCTGTTCTCTCGTTTAGTTTTGAGTGCCATTGACTCATAAATCTTTTGTACCATTTGCGACCATGCGTTACATTTGTGAACAAACACATATTACCATTTTCAACCAAATAGCCTCTCACTAAACTTTGAATTTGATTTAATTGTCTACCAATGCCCCAATCGCCACCCTACGGGCATTTTTTAAAATAAATTACGTTCTAAATGTCTTTTAAACGTATAATAAACGTCTTTTTAAAGTTCTTTACCTTAGAATGTTCAGGAAACGTTTAAAAAACATTTAGAACGTAATCTTTAAAAACAAATGCCCGTCGGGCAAGCATCTGAAGAAGGTCAACCAAGGTTAACTCGATAAAAGGGCTAAACTTTGTTGTATCGCCGCTACCAACTGCTAAAGTCTTATCACTTTCGGTCTGCGGCTCTTATAAGAGGGATTTTGGGTGAAAAATAAAAAAAACCTTGTTTCCGTCATAAATTTTTAACGGAGTAAGATTTTGAAAATCTAAAACTATTTTTGAAATTAGCAGAAAATTTCCAACAAGCTTCCTTTGTTTTTAAATTGCCATTTTAAATCTTTTATGCTAATGACCTAATTTACTTGAAAAGTTTGATTTTCAGGGTTAGATTTTGTTTGAACTTAAATATTGTTAAAAACAACTACAATATCTTATGAAAGCAATCATTTTTTTTTTTCGTTGATATTTTTGTAATTTTCCACACACTAAAAACTAAAAACTAAAAACTTTTTAAAAATTTTTAAATATCTTTATTTTTAGTGAAGATATTTAGTTTTCCCGATTAGTGTCCGCTTTTGCGCACTGTCCGGTTTGTGCTACTTTTACTCCAGGAAATGTGTTATAAAAGGATTTTTTGATAATAAAAAAAGAGTCAGATGAAAAAACATATCGTTCTGCTGTACACTACGTCGCATGAGAATTGTAGGGTTCTATTTGCCTTGTTTTATGTTGAAAGAATTTAACAATCAAAATTTTAATTAATAATTAATAATAAAAACAAACCACTTAAAAAATGATATATTATATATCATTTTTTAACATTTTTAACAGATAACATAAACAACTTATAATTTATAATTATAATGAATAGCAGTTGTAAAACATGTATTAAATAAATGTTGAAAGTTCTCACAACATAAAAAAAGGCAGATAGAACCCTATAATTCTAATGTGACGAGTAGCCTTCAAATTTTTATACTATTCTTTTATTTTTTATTTTGTTTTTAATTTTCCTCAAAAGTATGGTTTTCTCAGTCCTTTAAATTTAAACAACATTTTTTTAAACTTTTATTCGACCTATTAACTTGAAATTTTCACAGCACTATCTTCAATATTGGAACTTGGTTTGGAATTATATAGAGCAAACATATTGTGTTATAGAGCAAACAATGTCGTGTTATTGTGTTTTTATTATTTTTTTTAATAACCAAATTTATTTAATGCTCAAATAGAATTGTCTACAATTAAAGATTGGTAATGTTTTGAAGTTATAATTCAGTTCAAAACCTTCTTTACTATCTACATATAAAATTTAAAAATTTGGTTTAAATACTACTTACCGACACTTAGAATCTAATGTTAAAAGTTTTTAACTTATTTAGGGATTTTTGCTGACACAGCATTTTTATTTGGATTACAATTTTTTAAAATTTGGAACAAATTTTTTTTTTTAATTACTAACTTACCAACGCTAAATCTAGTTAGGAGAAACTATTTTAATTTTCAAAGGATTTAGTAGTAATGGGGTTTAGTAGCCAATCCCATAATTTTTTTTCGACAACCATTTTTTATGCGGAGTGACTAAGTGGCGTAGAGGTCATATTTATATTAAAAATTTTTTTTTTTTTCTTTTTTCTTGGTAGAAGTATTTGCATCAATTGTTCAAAATTACACTTTTTATGATTTTTGACTAAATTTAGAGCAATTTCCAAGCGTTGGTGCGAATAGATTCTGATGTCAAATCTAGTTAATTTAATAATAATAATAAGGTATAACTGTAACAACTGTTTTAAACAGTTGCGAAGTGCAATAACATAAGATATTGCACTATAACAGCTCATTTGTCTTTTGTTTGTATTTTAACAAATAGTTTCTGCAAAATCCAGCTCTGTCTAATTTGTTTTTGAAGTTATTTATTGAAGTAGCTTCTATTATTTCAAATGGTAAGCTGTTCCACGCATTTACAACTCGATTTTAAAAAAAATGATACCTGAAGGTATTTCTGCGAAAAGGCTTCCTCATTTTGAATTTGTGTTGTCGCAAACATGGACCCTCCTCGAATGCATTTCCACAATCTTTAGCAACCCAATTTATTTTATCGTGGCCATGCTGAATTTTATATTGTTGAATCAGAACTCCACGTAGTCTACGTTCTTCTAGTGACGTTAATTGCATAATATTCAACCTAGCCTCATATGATAATTTCCTAATTGAAGGTGCTAGTTTGGTTGCTCTTTTTTGGATTTTCTCAACCTTGTCAATGTCTTGTTTTAAAAATGGAGACCATGCCTGGACCGCAAACTCAAGATGTGGACGTATGAACATTGTTAGAGCATTTTTATCGTGTTTACATCTAAATATTTAAAGCTTCTCTTTATGGTACCTAACATTCTGTTTGCTTTGCTGGTTGCTGAATCAATGTGAGTGCCATTTTAAATCGGATTGAACCATTATACCCAAATCACGTTCAGCTTTTGTGTTACACAATGTATAATTGTAATTGCAATCAATATCAGTCATTATAAATGTAGCATTTGGATTTTTTTTCCCAATATGCATAACTTTCGCATTTTTCATAATTAAATTTTGTGAGCCAAATAGATGACCATGCCATTATATTATTTATATCATTTTTAAGGCTTATTGAATAGGGTGGATCGATTTTTAAAAATTTTGAAATTTGATTTGCCTGAGCTGCGAATCGATGTCTTTTGGTGAAAAAAGAACCTTACTTTTTTTTTTTTTTACTTTAAATGAGTTTTAGAGGTTCCTCTTTGGATTCTAAATTTATGACGGATCCTAATATTGTTGAAATTTTTTCTCTTCTAAACTATATCAACCTGGTACTCAAAAGAAGCAGAATAATACGCTTATTTTGAATATAATATTTGTTTTAATTTAAAACTAAAAAAAAAAAAGAATAATCTCAATTTTTTCATTAAAAAACCCCCGTCTTCATCAAAACGGGAGTTTTATGGTATATTTTTGCAAATATTTTTTTTACTAAAAATATTTTATAATAAAATTATTATTGATAAAACAAGCATTTTTTTCTGCTTTTTTTGAGTCCAAGCTTGATATAGTTTAGAAAAAAAAACTTTTAAAATATTAGAATCCGTCAAGGATTTAGAATCCAAAGAGGAACCTCAAGATCTCATCAAAATCAAAAAATATTTCTTTATTTTCATCTTATAATTAATAGACATCGATTCGTGTCTCAGGAATATTAATTTTCAAACTTTTTTTTTTTGCTATGAAAATCGATCCACCCTATTATTGAATCATTAGGATTTTTTAAAATATTTATTATTTTACTATCATCAGCGTGAAGTTTAATAGGGTTTTTGACTTGATCTGGCAAATCGTTAATAAAAATCAAAAACAGCCGTGGTTCTAAAACTGACCCCTGTGGTACACCACTAATAACTGGTAGCCAATCTGAGACAGTGTCGCCAAGGACCACTCTCTGTTTTCTGTTAGTTAAAAAGTTCTCTATCCATCCCAGATAATTTCTCACAATACCATATGATTGAAGTTTAGTGATCAAACGCAAGTGTGGTACTTTATCAAAAGCCTTTCCAAAGTCTAGATACAACATATCAACTGAGTGGCCATTTTCTAGTGCATCTGTTATGATATCAAGAGTTTCCAATAGGTTTGTTGTGCAGCTTTTATTTTTTCTGAACCCATGCTGATTTTCATTTAATAAGCTGTTATTTATTAGATAATCCATAATTTCATCTCTAATGAGTGATTCCAAAACTTTACATGGGATTTGTTCAACATTTTTTTCTTAATGTGTTACTTTACCAAAAAAAAACACTGAGCTTATTAATTTAAGAAATAGGGGAAAGGCGCCTATGATGGCATAGCGCCTATGATGGCATACAGGTCATATTATATCATAAATATTGGTTATGGCGAAAAAGTGGTTAGACCTGCATGCTTATACTGACTTTAAATTAGTTTTAGTAAAAACACGTCCCTTATGCACAAATATTGCTTTTATAATCAACAAAAATCAATTTCCCCAAATTGATTTTTGTTGATTATATGCGCTGTTGATTACCTTAGATTAGTACTTGTACTATTAGTAAACAACCATGAAATGTAAACTTTTATTTCAGAATATATATATTATTGTTGTTGTACTTTTAATTCCTTTATATATATAAGATTGTGATTTTATTATCAACTGTGCAAAAATGAAATTTTTATGCATTTTATTTCCGAGTTTTGTCCATTTAGTGGAATACTTATTTTAACTTTATCTTTTGAACAAGGCAGACATAGCTTGTTTAAATAAAAATGATGAGTTCTTCCTATGATGGCATACTGACGAGTTAGGTATGTTGCAATATTGACGAGTATGAAAATTTTTATTTTCATAAAAACAACATATTTGTTTGTGAAGTAAAGATGTATTTTGTCTTCACTAAAAAATTTTTGGATCAAAAAACAGATAAAATACAACATCTCTTATATGCATGCGCGAAATTTAAAACTGCTGCTGTGTAGCATAAAAAAGTAAATTAGGATGATTACGCGTAATTTCTCTCATTTCTGAGGGAAGACTTTAAGGTTAAATGAAATCCTTAAGTTGCCCAAGGTGCTAACCAACCTCATCCTCCCCTATGCCATCATAGGCCATTACTAATATAAAAATAAAACTGATAAAAACTCCTAGGGTTACTATTGTTCTACGTGTAACAAGGAATGTATCCATATCAAAACTTTTACTGAATAATGAAGCTTCAAAGTTAAGTTTGCCATCAAAGGCGCTTTTTCCTTATGTTGTACCTATCTTTAAATGATAACTATAGATAAATCAACACTTTGGCTATTGTACAGTGATTTTTTGTTGATCTTTTTTCTAGTCATATAACAGACTTTATGATTTTTACCTCGTTATGTTAACAAATGATATTTTAATTTAAATTACTGGAACCTTTTTATTAAATAAATTCAAATTCAAAATGGTTTTCTTAAAAGATTGGGTAAAGGACTTTCGATATTTTTTTGCAAACTAAACTAGATCAAAACGTAACAATGTGGTTCAAAAATTTATATACACATTTTTTCTGTGGTTATTTTAGGTATTCCAAGAAGACCTAATGGTCGCATCACAGAGCTCCACAGAAGAGCATTTAACTTAGAAGTTTACACTTGCTTCATGCCAAAAAAACTTTTTGGTGTTTAAGATAAAAAGACATGGCACAAACTCCAAACATTTGTATGCCTATACTGCTCCTAACGTGAGAGCAACAGGTTGGTAAAGTAATTTTTTGCTATTCTTAAATAAGTTTATATTCATTGATAAATCTTAAGTTTCATAGTATTATCTCTCAGCGTTCATAAATTATGACCATAAAATTTTTTAACCCCCTCAAATTTTTAAAAAATTTGAGGGGGTCAAAAATTTCATATGGTCATAATTTTTGAACGCTTAGAGGTTGTTTAACAATACTTATAATTTATAGGTGAATATAAATTTAGTTAGGAAAATAGCAAAAAAATTATTTCATCAACTTACTCTGTGACAAGGCCGTTTGTTCTTCTTGAGGCACCTAAATAACAAAAAAAAAAAGAAAACTTGTTGCTCTCACGTTTTGGGCAGTGAGGATAAAATTTTAGGCTTTTTATTCCCAGCCTCCAATCATTAGAACTTTTTAAAAAGCATCATTATTTGACATAAGTATAAACATACAATATAAGTTTGCAGTTAAGAATAAAAATACCATATATGTTTGGAGTTTGCGCCATGACTGTAAGCTATCTTAAATATAAAGAAATGCTGGATCCGTCAATGTCACAGATCTCTTATTTCTGAAGCAAATTTGCTTCAGAACTCAGCGTTTAAACCCTGTAAATGTACATTAAATATTTATATACACATAAATTTTTAGCTTAAGACAAATATCTCAAGAAAACATGTAAAAAAATAATTTTTAAATGTACTTTTAAGGTTTAGAGTTTGCAGTTAGGTATCGCATAAAAATTGAGATTATTAGAACCATTCAATAACGAGAAAGCAAGAAAGCAGTCATCACAGCTAGCTCCTTGAATTCAATCTTCTTTTTTAATAGTTTAATACAAGAACTCTTTACTTGAAGTAGCTTCTGAAGCTTCTCCAAGCTCATCACACGCTCTACAACATTATGAATAAGTTTTACTGTAAGCGTAGCAAAATTGAACATTTTATTACGAAATATTTTTTTCTTAAAACAAGAAATACGTATCTAGTTTTAAGAAATAAATATCCTCTCTGCAATTCTTTTTTAAAAACAAATATATTTCTTGATTTGAGAAATAAATTTCTTAAACTATGATCGATAGATTTACGAATTTGTTGTAAGTTCTGATGAGTTAGCAACTATTTTTTTAAATACAACTTTATTCAAAAAGTCTGAGAGAGTCTCATTCGTAGGCATTTTTTCAAACTTTTAGAGTAAAACTTATGAAATTAAGTTTTACTCTAAAAATTGCAGAACCGCGATGCCCTTGAGAGAGAAATGTAGTCAGCCATTCTATTGATCTGTTTATTAGTTTATTACTTAGAATAAAAACTGCCTGATTTTAGAAAAATCCAACTTGAATTTCATGAAATTTGGTGAATTTACTTATAAAATTAGATATGACCCTTATAAAATTAGATATGACCCTTCTCTGAGCCGGATTTTGAATCTTTCACTTTAGAAATTTACAAAAAGGCATCTAAAAATATTATTTTGACAACTACATACGGGTATTTAAATAACTTTAAAAATCACTCAAGTGATTATTTTGAAATAGCATGCAGAAAAAATAAAGACCGCTCATTTTTATTTGTTGTAGATAATAACGTCGACTATTTTACGATCGCTTTAATGAGTTTGGAATGATGCCTATAATAAATAAATCAACAAGAATAACACAAAACTCTCGTCTGCAATCGACAATATTTTCACAAACACACTCTTCCATTAAACATTTAAATCAGGCATCACTAGAAGTGACAACCAACCATTTCCCAGTCTTTGCAATTTTCAAAAAACCAAAAGAAATACTAAAAAAGGACTGGTATTTCAAAAAAAGAATATTTACAACCCGAGCAAAAAATATGTTTAAACTAGAGCTATCGACTGTAAATTGGAAATTTGTTTTTTTCGAGACATGTGCTAACAACAGCTACAACCTTTTCTTAGATAAATTTTTCAATTTGTACGATAAGCATTTTCCTAATAAAACAATCCGTATTAAAATTAAAAGACTTCTTAATCCTTGGTTCACTAAAAACTTTTAAAAGTCTTCGAAACGAAAACAAAAGCTATATATACGTTTTATTAAATCAAAGAAAGAACGAGATAAGCAAAATTACTTAGAGCACAAACGTCAATATGAACAAACTAAAAAAATAGCCAGAACTACATACTTCAAAAACAAGCTGTTAGAACTAAAAGGACTGCAAAAAAACGTGGGATGCTATTAAAGAGATTCTTGGAAAAAACACAACAAAGTCTTACCAATCCTGATTACTAAAGACGGCAAACAGATCTCTGATGTAAAACCGGTGGCAAAAAAATTTAATGAGTTTTTCGTAAATATTGGTCCAAACCTAGCCAGCAAAATTAAACACACTCCTGCACATTTCTTGAGATATTTATCAAAGTCGGATAAAAGCTTAGCATTTAAAAAACTCACTAGTAAAGATGATTCAATAAAAAAATTAAATGAAAATAAAGCAACAGGCTATGGTTCTATTTCAGTAAAGCATAATCAAAGACTGCTATGAACTTATTAAAGATATTTTATTAGATATTTTTAACAAATCACTTAAAACAGGTGTTTTTCCAGATAAAATGAAAGTTGCAATTATTACACCCATTTTTAAAATCAGGAGATGAAAGTCTGGTTACAAATTATCAACCTTCATCGGTATTACCTGTATTTTTAAAATATCTTCGAACGTATCATGTATAATAGGATATTTGCATTTTTGTATGATAACAATCTTCTTTATTATAACCAATATGGTTTTCGATCAAATTACTCTACGGAACATGCACTTATGCAACTTGCTGAAGTTATCAGTGGAGCATCTTCTCATAATAGCAATAAAATCTCAAGAAGTATTGGCATTTTATATAAAACCAGATCAATCTTAGACAAATATACACTAACTCAACTTTATTTTGCATTCATAAATAGTTATTTATCATTTGGCAATATTGTTTGGGGTAGTACAAATAAATTTAAAACTTGACTGTCTCCTTAAACAACAGAATCATGCAGCACGCATTATTCATTTCCAAAATCGCTTCACAAATGCTAAACCTCTTCTAAAAAGTATGTAATTTTAAAAATATTAAGTTCATAAATATCAAGTGCCCACTTGATATTTATGAACTAAATATTTTCAAAATTACACAATTTATGTTTAAAGATCAGTCAAAAAAAACGCCGAAGGTTTTCGAAAATATTTTCCCTAAAACATTAAACCGATACAACACGCAATCTACCAGAAGATTTAAAAAACATTTCCATACATCAAAACTTACGAGCTTTGCCATTTCCTATCGTGGCTCAATGCTATGGAACCATTTTACGAGCCTGAGTGGTAAACTAAAAGAAGCCAAAACCTCTCAAAAATTTAAAAAGAACATAATCAAACTTACTACCAATCAATATTCTTTACACGATTTTTTCTAACAATACAGTTTTATTTCCAATTTTTATTACCAAAGGTTACTGATGATGAGATTTTATCTTCTTCAGGTTCTCCGGTCTCGTAACTATTATAAATAATGAAATGTACTTGTATTTAATATTTTTAAATATTTTATCGGAAATTACCTTTAACTGTTATGGTTGCTTGACAAAAATAAATTAAATTAAATTAAAAAATAAAAAATTTATAGAAATACACTACATCGACTGAAATAAATAGAGACGGATGTTGTTCATACTTTTATTGATATTGACTAAAGCTTTTGGTTTATTCATATTGACTAAAGCTTTTGGTTTGGAAAATTCTGTTTATTTTTTAAAGGTTATTGCACTTTTTTATTAATTTTTAATGAAGATATTAAAACATTCTTTTAACTTCATTTCCATGACAACTTTATCTTTGATACAAATTGTTATCAAATGAATAAAAGAAACCAGTACTTTTTTGACGCATTAAAACTAGTGATGTGCCGGGTACCCGGTTCGGACCCGGGGACCCAGCAATTTGGCTGTTTTACCGGGTACCCGGCATTGGCCATTTTATTGCAGTATCCGGCACCGGGTATCTTCAAATTGATTTTTTCTTTAGTTTAAACTTTAACCATTAAACTTCTTGATATAAGTGTAAAAGTGTTATGTAGTCGATCTCACTTAAAATATTTTTTAACACATTTTTGCAAAAAAATTTATACGGATACAAAAACTGTAACGCTAAATGAAATAATTCGAGAATACGAATAAAAAGAATGGGAAAAAAAGTTTTAGAATAGCTTCTTTTTATTCTGTTAGAACGCAAGATAATTTTTAGCAATTTAGTTTTGAATGAAACGCTTATAATGCTTTCGAACGCTGTTAGCACTTTTCATTCATATCAAGCAAAAATCATAAAAGTAGATATATAAGGTAAATATTATACACATTTTTCATATTTTAATTTCGAGCGTATTATTAAAAAAATTATCGTTTTATAAAAAATAAACGAAAACTTTGATAACAAAACTAGTTTCATTATCTTTGTAGAATATTTATTTGAAAGAAGAATTATGACAAAAAAAAGTATAGCGTGGAAGTTCTTTGATATAAGCAAGACTCCTCATATGAGTAAGTGCAAACTATGTAATAGTTTAGTTACGAGAGGAGGAAAATCTTTCAAGTCTTATGGAACTACAGCATTGGTAAAACATTTGCGTTTAAAGCATTCCAAAGAGTTTGAACTTGCGGAAGAAAAAAATAAGGTTCAATCATTGCCGTCTATTTCTGAAGCCTCTGTTGCTTCTACCACCAATACAGTACAAAGTAACATTTTTAGGCTTTACACAAAAAAAAAACAGTGGAATATTGATGACCACAGATTCATTCGAATCCATAAAATAATAGGAAAACTTATCACATTGGATATTCAGCCATTTTCTATTGTTGAAGATACGGGGTTTAATGAACTGATTAAATATGCTCACCCCAATTACAAATTACCATGTAAAACATATTTCAGCCAAAACGTAATCCCTAGCATGTATGATGAACTGTTTAAAGATATAAAAATAAAAATCTCCGCGGCAAACTATTTGTCTCTGACGACAGATATTTGGACAGCGGATACTGGATAAAATCGCATTTTTAAGCATTACTGGATATTGGATAGATCAAACTAAATTTTCCCAAGAAACTGCTGTTCTTCAAGTAATTCATTTTCCGGAAAAGAGTATTTACAAAAAGGTTTAGAAACTTTTGAAATCCCGTTAAGCAAAATTCATCGTATTGTTACCGATAATGCAAGCAATATGAAGGCTGCAGTAAAAAACAGTGGAATGTCATCAATTCCATGCTTTATCCATACTTTGCAGTTATGTATTCATGACTCTATATTTACCCAGGAAACCATCAAGGAAATTTTAACTTTATGGAGAGAAATAACGACACATTTTAATCATTCGTCAATAGCATGTGCAAAATTAAAATCAATTCAGCAGCAGTTAAGTACTGTACCTCACAAAATGAAACAACATGTTCCAACTCGATGGAACAGTTCATTTGAAATGCTACAAAGAACGATTGAACAAAAAGTTCTTTTGGCCACCTATGTAGCAGAATATGATGAAATTAAACTTCCTACAAATTATCAATGGGGAATAGTCGAAAAACTTGTTCACATTCTTGCTCCATTTAAAAACTTAACAAAAAAATGTGGTAGGAGGGACGAAACTTGCGCACAAATTATACCATCTGTTTTTCCATTAAAAGTTTTATTACAAAAAGCTTCATCAAGTGATATATACGCTGGGATTATGACAATGATTGATGAGCTAATAAAATCTGTTACTAAAAGACTTGATAAATTTTTGCTTAATAAAATGTTGTGTATCAACATTTTTGGATCCATGATATAAATTACTTTGTCAACATGCAGATGAAAATGTTATTAAGGAGAGGGTTGAAGAAGCATGGAAAGAAATGCAAGGAGCGCAAGATGTTGTTGACTCTGACTCCGACGATGCTCCAATAGTAAAAGCTCCAGCATCTAATGGATTTATTAGGATTTATTATTATTTATTATTGATAATTGTTTTAAAGATGTAACTTCTATGAGAACCGGAAGAAAGCAGAGTGAAATATGTTCCGAGGCAGAAAGAGAATTAGTAGATATTGAAGTTGTTACCACTGACATAATTAAGAAGAAAAGAATATTAAGGTCTGCAATAACTCAAGAAATAGACAACTATTTATCTCTGCCTCTTTTAGAAAATCAAAATTGTCCGTTTTTGTGGTGGAGTAAATGTGGAATGCAATTTGAAAAACTAAAAAAGATGGCATTAAAATATCTTACAGCACCTCCGTCATCAATAGAAAGCGAAAGGTTAATTAGTGCTGGCGGGGACATATACGAAGCAACAAGGAGCATACTAAAAGCAGATAACGCAGAATACCTAATGTTTGTGCATTACAATCTAAAGTTAATAAAACAATTAAAATAAGATACAGCAAATAAGTGTTGTTTAAGTTCTTTTTATTTGTTTAAATTTGTTTTACTTTAATCACTCTACAGTCGAGAAGGTCTACTTTTTTTTGCAATTCTTTATATTTCTTAATCTTTTGCTTTCCATAATATAACTATCAATGGCGGAACTTCAAATTTTGCCCCCTTCCCCACAAAATATTATTTAGGCCCGCTCCATCAGGAAAGAAAAATAATTTTAAACTAAATTTAGTTATTAAAAAAACTGTTGCACAACTTTTGAAAAAAGTTAGGCCCTACAACTCAGGCCCCTTACCCTGCATTGCGGGGTTTTGTTAAATGGTACTTCCGCCACATAACTTTTGGTTAGTTAGCGTAAAAAGCGTATTTTGTGTGAATAGTTCAGCGCTAAAGACTTCACAAGTTTTTATTCCAACTTTTAAAAAAATGGACTCGGTGCCGAGTACCCGGACTCGGACCCGGTTTTTTCTGCCGGGTACCCGGATTCGGAGACTCGGCATAAACTGGTTCCGCCACATCTCTAATTACAACAGTAATTTTTTTTCAATTAATAAAGTTTTTCGCTCTAACGAGTTTTAGATATCATTTTATATTAGATATCACTATATACTTTATAGTTTTAGTGAGTTTTAGATATCACTATAAACTTAATAGTGTTAGTGGTAGTAGTGCTCTTTTGAGCGTGTTTGATACGATGCTCTTGCTAGCCATTAAAGCCAAGGTGGCGAGTTTAAAGCCAATTGGCAGCCATTAAAGCCAAGAAGGAGAAAGAGAAGCAGCTCTTTATTTTATAAGTTTAAAGGAAAAACTTTAAAGGAATAAGATAAAACAAAACTTTAAAGGAATAAAATAAAACAAAACTTTAAAGGAATAAGATAAAACAAAACTTTAAAGGAATAAGATAAAACAAAACTTTAAAGGAATAAGATAAAACAAAACTTTAAAGGAATAAGATAAAACAAAACTTTAAAGGAATAAGATAAAACAAAAAGGAAAAATGTTTTAGAAAGTATTTTTATTCTAGTTTTTAAATACATAATTAGTTGTTCTCAATTAAACCATTTCTTTTGTCTTTATTAACTAGCCTGGTATAGACTGAGCTAGTCTCCGTATGAGCTTAATATCAATTTTATTAAGGCAGTACTTAATTCTAGAATTTAATTTTTTAAAATTTTCTACATGCCAACTATTCTTGTAGACAAGGCCTTTCAAAATACTC
The DNA here is from genome assembly GCF_022113875.1 of Hydra vulgaris. NCBI lineage: Eukaryota > Metazoa > Cnidaria > Hydrozoa > Anthoathecata > Hydridae > Hydra > Hydra vulgaris. Next base: position 21,098,358 of record NC_061160.1, on the reverse strand, counting down.
CAAAAATTTTCGTTAGGGAGACATTCTGGCAAGTTTGCAGGGTTATCCACTTTCTCAACATAATGCACATTTTTCTTGTTTAGGTACATGATTACTGTTTTTGCATAGTGAGATGATGCTAAACCTAGCCAGAATACATATGCACCATCTGAATGATACTTATTGATGAATGGAGTAAGTATCTTCTTAATACATTAGTATAAAATTTATCATTTCCATTGATACTGGAGTGATTTAACTTGAAATAAGTCTCATCGTCAATGATTGGTTTACAATTTTTGAATTTCTGACACAATCGACTGCACTTAGTTCTAGCTACTGCTTTTTGCTGGTCAGAGCAATTTGGAATCGTCTTTTTTTTTCTTGATTTAATATTTGTTCTTTTTTTAAATGTTTTACTAATGTGTTGCTGAGTACAGTTGAACTTTTTATCTGCCTGTCGTTGAGAAACTCCATCTTTATGGTCAAATATGAGTTAGAGCCTTTCAACCTTTGTCCTGGTCATTTTTTTAGCTTTTACTCCACTTCCTTAAACTCTTTGGTACCCAGATTCACTTTCAGCAAGTTTAATTATCTTGTAGATAGTACTATATACTTTTAGGTATATTCTCAAGTTTAAAGTGGTCATAAGTGAACTTTTTAGCAGCATTTTTGTAATTTAAATAAAATTCATAAACACGTTTTCTAATCTCTACTTGATTTGAATTTATTTTTTTATTCATTTCTTCTATAAAAATAAAAACATAAAACATTTAAAAACTAGAATAAAAATACCTTCTAAAGCAGTTTTCCTATTTTTGAAATCTTATTCCTTTAAGGAGACATGTGTCTTTATATCCAGTCTCATTTTTTAGTTGTCACCCATTACCTTATATATTGCTTTTTATCTTTATTATATATATATATATATATATATATATACATATACATATACATACATATATATATATATATATATATATATATATTATATATGTATATATATATATATATATACATACAAATATATATATATATATATATATATATATATATATATATATATATATATATATATATATATATATATATATATATATATATATATATATATATATAATAAAGATAAAAAGCAATACATATATATATATATATATATATATATATATATATATATATATATATATATATATATATATATATATATATATATATATATATATATATATATATATAATATATATATATATACATATACATACATATATATATATATATATATATATATATATATACTATATATATATATATATATATATATATATATATATATATATATATATATATATATATATATATATATATATATATATATAATAAAGATAAAAAGCAATACATATATATATATATATATATATATATATATATATATATATATATATATATATATATATATATATATAATATATATATACATATACATACATATATATATATATATATATATATATATATATATATATATACATATATATATATATATATATATAATAAAGATAAAAAGCAATATATAAGGTAAATCACCATATTATTTTATATCTTTAGTATCTACATAGACATATATCTATGTAGTACGCATATAATAAAATTTGTTATTATAAATTAATCATTATTAATTATGGCTAACAGCCAAAACCACAAAGATATGAAAGCGTTAAATTGGAGATATTGTTGTATTAGCATATTCTAGCATATTCTTCAAGATCCTGTTTATCGTGCAATTATTAACTAATTAAATTAAATAAAAACTTATGCTTGAAGTATATGAAGCTGATGCAACATAAATTATGGCATTTGTTGTTATAGAAAAAATAAATTTTTTTTTTATCTTTCTATAAGGTTGTTAGTAGTGAGCCTTATGTAAAATACAATAGTGTACCACTGACTTTGGATGCTGTTTGTTTTGCACAGTTTGTTAATTTATTTCATGGAAATAAATTATGCGTCTAAAAGTATTTGTGTCTGCAAACAACTATGGCGTAATGATTTGTGTATGTTAATATTATCAATAGAAACAGTTCTGAACATTTTACGAAAGGACAGCTTAAGCAAAGCCATAACAAATTTAAAAACGACAAAAAATCTTAAAAACAATCAAGAAAAGCAAAATTCAGTTGATGAAATTTTGCTGTAGAAGAAGATAGTTATCCCATTTGAATGGGAGTTCATGACTAATTTAAAATGCATTCATGGATAATTTTGAGTTTTTGTGACATTTTAGTTTTCATTTTTTTACTTTCTCAAAATCAGTTCATTTCTGTTAAAATAATTAAATTTTTATTCTTGATTTTATTTTATGAAAAAATGGAACATTTGTTACCTTTAAAAAATGTAAAATATGTTTAAATATATATATACATAAATCTATATATATATATATATATATATATATATATATATATATATATATATATATATATATATATATATATATATATATATATATATATATATATATATATATATATATATATATAGTACATTAAAAATAATTAATTTATCTCTTGATTTTTTATATTTATGTAGAAAATGCTTATGTGCATTGTTAAATATTTATATTAATGAATGTGCGTACTTTATTACTCAATAATCCTTTGAAAGCAACGCCAAAACAGGGTCCCCAAAAGTTGTACTGCCTAAGACCACAGTTTTACTTAATCCAGCACTGATTATGCTTACTGTTATGGTCATTGTAAGAAGATCATTTTTGCAAAGTTAGTGTTTTTTTTTTTTTTAATTTAAAATTTTTAAATTTTGAGATATCACTTTTAAAATACACCTAGAATATGCTTAAATTTACACAAAAATATGAATTATTCATTGTAAAAAAGAACGTTCAAAATATGTTTTGATTTTGAATGAGTTATGCAAATTCGCAATTAAGCAAACTAAAAACAAAAAATTCAGCAAATGCAAAACAAAATCAAATAGAATAAGTAATCATTATTAAGGTTTACTTATTTGATTTAGTTTTGAGTTAGTTAAGATCCTAAATAAACCTTAGTTGCTAAGGTTTACTTAGTTAAACCTGGTTTATGAGTTTTTAGAAAAGAAGATATCTAATATTAGTTCAAACATAAATAAATTGCTTATGTAATCATATATAGAATTAATTTCTACATAAATTTAATAAAAATAATAGACTTTGTAACTTAAATTACTATAAAACCACACATTACCAGAAAGTTTGGTAATAAACGCTTACTTTGTTTACTTTTTTTGACCTACAACATGGCGCAGCTTGAGCGTTAATTAAGTACGTGCGTATCTGGCTTTTACGGCACCGATTTAAAAGTAAAAAGCTGTGACCTACACACTGTGTAGGTCACAGCTGTGACCTACACGCTGTGTAGTACACAGCGTGTAGGTCAGCATTTTTTTCACAGCGTACTTGGTGTAGGTGTCGTAAGGATTACTTTTGATACCTTATTTTTTAGAATTTTATATCAACTTAGACTTTATTTTAAAAGTAGAAGGTTTAAAGTTTGTTTTATGGTTATTTTTTTTTGCAATTACCAACGTTTTCAATAATTTTATTGGAATTAAAAACTTCGTTCCTGTTGTGGAAGTGTATTGATATTGAAGACATGTTGATTTATTTTTGTAATACGTTCATTTAATTTTCTGCATCTATTTTCTACGTACCTGCCAAATTTCAAGTAAAAATAATTGCACTCTCATTCTCTATTTTTGTACTCCCTGGAGGTACCCAATATTACGTTTTTTATAGTGGCTCGGGTGGTACGCTGTCACGGTTATGAGCATTTAGTATTATTGACTTTTCATTTTAAAAATATGTTGAGTTTTCATATCAATTTCTTTAAAAGTGTTGTGCTATAATAATTTGTTAAAAAATAGAACTTTGTTTTACTAGTAATAATACCATCTAGTTTATAATGTTACCTTATGATACTTTATAAATTAAGTGAAAATTGGTTTAAGTCATTTAATTTTTTTTTTTTTTGAATTGAAATTAGAATTGAATTTTTTTTTTAATTGGAATTAGAATTTGATTTGAAGGTAATTTTTTTGAATTACCTTATGATATTTTATAAATTAAGCGGAATTTGGTTTCAGTCATTTAATGTTTCGAGTCAAGTTCTTTAACAAATTTAAAAATGAATAAAGTAACAAAAACTATAAAACACAAAAAACCACAGTCATCACCAAGTTCGCTAAACCTATCATTCACTAATATTCTTGGTCTTTGAAGTAACTCTTCTTCTGTTGAGTCTTATCTCTTGCGAAGTTCACCAGACCTACTTGCTCTTTGTGAGACTAATTTAAGTTCAGCTGTCTCATCTTGTGATCTTAGTGTTGATGATTGTCTTCCTTTAATTCGTAAAGACTCCAATAGTCACATGGTTGGCCTGGGCATTTACATTCGTAAGAATTCACCCATTTGTCGGGAAACTAGGTTTGAATCCACAGACTACTCTTTTATGTGCTTTCGTTTAGCACCACTTCACTCTATCACCTTTCTCTTTGTTCTATATCGCTCCCCTTCATCTCCAGACTGCACTCTTCTTGATGTTATTTCTGACCATATTGACCAAGCCCTCTCTCTTTATCCATCAGCCAATATTATTGTTGTCGGTGACTTCAATGTTCATGACACTGAATGGCTTGGCTCTAGTGTCAGTGACTCTGCAGGCATTAAGGCCCATAACTTTTGCCTTCCTCAATCCCTAACTCAAATAGTCAACTTTCCAAATCGCTTTCCAGATTACCCAAATCATTTACCTTCTCTACTCAACTTATGCCTTGTTTCTGATCCTAGTCAGTGCTCAGTTTCTCCACATTCACCCTTAGGTGCCTCCGATCATGGTTTGGTCTCTCTAAAACTATTATCTCATTCTTCTTTATCATCAGAATCCCCCTATGATTAAACATCTTACAACTACTTTAAAGCTGACTGGGACTCTTTCCATGATTTTCTTCGTGATGGCCCCTGGGTAGAAATCTTTCGTCTTCCTATTGACAAATATGCTTCTTACATAACTTCGTGGATTCAGGCTGGCATGGAATTCTTTATTCCCTCTCGACAATTCAAGGTCAAGCCGCACTCTTCTCCATGGTTTTCCTCGCATTGTGCTGCTGCAATTGCCATTCAAAACTATTACTTCCATATCTATCAGCAAAACAATTCTCCAGAAAACAGACGTCTGTTTATTACTGCTAGGAACCATTGTAAAAAGGTTCATTCTCAGATCATGAAATTTCGTATTTCATCACAAATGTTGGGCTCTCGTGACTGCTTAGAATCTTTATTAGTATCAATAATAAAGGCAAGTCTGTAATTCCACCTCTTTTGTATAGTTCAGACTTTGTCACCTCACCTAAAGACAAAGCTGAATTGTTTGCTAAGAACTTTTCATCAATATCATCTCTTGATGCCACTAGTTGCGCTCTACCTGATATAGCCGTCAAAAAGGTTGATCCATTGCTCGACATCCATATCACTCCAACTTCTGTATCTAAAGTGATTTCCTGCTTAGACTCTTCTACAGCTTGCGGCCCGGACAACATACCTGTTATAGTCTTGCAGAAGTGTTCTCCGGAGCTGTCGTCTATCCTTTTAAAACTTTTCAACAAGTGCTTATCAGAGTCTTGTTTTCCAGCCTCCTAAAAAGCAGCATCTGTTATCCCTATTTTTAAAAATTCTGAAGAGCAATCCGATTCGTCTAAATACCATCCCATTAGTCTTCTTTCTATCATAAGTAAGGTTTTTGAATCTTTAACTAACAAACACTTAATCTCTCATCTTGAATCTAATAACTTGCTTTCTGATCATCAATATGGATTTCGATCTTCTCGTTCTACGGCTGATTTGCTATCAGTAATAACCGATAGGTTTTATCGCGCATTAGATAAAGGTGGAGAGGTTAAGGCCATAGCTCTTGACATTTCTAAAGCGTTTGATAAAGTTTGGCATGCTGGTCTTCTCCATAAGCTTTCTTCTTACGGTGTATCTGGAAACATCTTTAAGATTATTGAATCCTTTCTTGCAAATCGTAGTATAAAAGTTGTCCTTGATGGACAGCACTCTTCTTCTTATTCTGTAACCTCAGAGTTTCCTCAAGGTTCAATCCTTGGCCCTACACTCTTTTTAATTTACATTAACGATCTTCCAGATATTCTCACATCTAAGGTGGCATTGTTCGCTGATGATACTACCACTTATTCTCGTCGCGATAAGAAGCCAACTCCCTCTGATTTCTTGTAGGGGGCATTTGAGCTTGAAAAAAATCTTACTTCTTCTACAGCATGGGGCTCACAGTGGCTGGTTAACTTTAATTCAGATAAAACTAAATTTTTTAAATTGTTAAAAAAAAAAAAATTATAATATCTATATTTATGCCTAAAATACTAATATAAAAGGCTTTTAAACCAGTTAAGTGGAGCTTTTTAATCTATATATTTTTAATGTACGTATATTAAAAAAATATTAAACTGTCCACTTAATTGGTACATGTTATTTTATGAACCTATTATCAAATAAGTTACTTTATGGACTTATCAAGTAGAAAATATTAATAACATACTTTTAATGTATTTTATTAAATATTATAAGTAGTTATTTTTTTCCTCATGTACATTCAAGCATTTTTTTTTTAACATAGTGGTTGTGATTAGTAGCTGACCTAAGTGAATGATTAGAGCTATTTTATTTAGAGAATCATGGGCCCTAAAAAAAGTAGACGTTTATTTTATGGTGAAGCAAAAAGTTATTTAACTTGTAACTTTGCATTGCCTGCTCAATTAAACATTGAATGTAAGAATGTACAAGTACTGTATATATTTACAATCAACAGCGAATCCTTTAAAAAAACTGAAGAACTGGTCAATAAGCTTTTTAACCTTAAAATTTGTCAAAATCAGATTGTGCTTCTAGTTAATACATCCAAGTTATATGCACGCAATTTTTTAAGAAATTCAAATCTTTTCATTGATATATGCAACAAGGTTTTTTCAGGCTAAAAAACAACATTAGCTACAACACAACCCTTGCAGTTAACCTCAAGCTCAATTAACACTGTTTCGGGTTCTTCATCATCATCTTCTCAACACAACACTATTTTATCTGTAGTAAATAGTAATCACCAATCATCTTCTTTATCTGGTCCGGCTTTAATGACCACTTCTCAGAAACCGCTTCTACCCAGATTGAGAGCCAATCAGTTGAGCCCCAGAAAAAAAATTATGAGAAAGAGATTGACCAATTTGGCAAATGAAATAGCTTCTATGAAAAGAAAGCATAGAGAGGATTTAAAAGAGTTAAGATATAAGGCAAATACAACGTCATGCAGAATTAAATATTTAAATCAGGTTATTAGTCGCAAGGAGAAAACTATACATCAGCTTCGGAAAAAAATAAAGGAAAAATATTTAAATTTACAGTTAAAGAAACTTTAAAACAAAATTTTTTGTTTGAATCAATATCTAGCATTCACGGAAAACAAGTTCTCTTATCAAAAAGCCATGTTATGCCAACAACTTGCTGACAAAAATGCTGTAATTCTTGCACTGCAAAATGAATTACTGGTTTTACAGAAGAAGATGGAGCAAATGCATCACGTAAAAACAACCACCAAAAATGAAAAAATCTACTCAGCAGATATTAGGTTGCTTATCTATGACATGCTTGTGTGCCAAGTACCTACACATAGTGTGCCATATCTTCTCCAAAAAATTGGTGAACACACTGGCTATCAATTAAGTCACATTCCATATCTTCTCCAAAAAATTGGTGAACACACTGGCTATCAATTTAGTCACATTCCGTATCGCACTAGTGTGGAGCAAATGATGCGTGAGTTAGGTGTGATATCAGACTTACAGACTGCCGAGATAGTATTTTCAACAAAAAATCTGACAATTGGATTTGGTGCGACAACTCAGGAGGGTGTTCATGTTAATGTTGTGCACTTGACAACCAAATCAGTATGCATAGTTGTAGCTATTGATCAACTTCCTGGAGGTACAGCTTTTGGTTAGCAGAGTCGCATTACAAAGTCAATTGATAATCTTGCCAAGTTATATAGTGACTTTTACCAGCTACAATACTCGGATGTACGAAACATTATTATTGGCAATATAACTAATACAATGAGTAACAGAGTTGCAACAAACCATGCAACAATCGCAAAGGTAAACTATATTTGGCAGAAATCATTAAATGAACTAAACTGTCATCTTCACCTCTTGGACGCAATGATCAGTGCTTGCAAGTCTTCACTTAAAGTATTAGAGACTTCCAAAGAAAAACTGTTTAAAAAAGACTGCATTGCAGCAAATATTGTTTTACAGCTAAATAAACTTCGCTACAAAGATGCAAAGGGTACATGTATTATCTTAATCTTACTCTTTTACTTTACTTAAATTGTATTTCTTTGAATTATTAGTTTTAAATCTAAAACAGGTTTTACATGTAGCATTAAAATGTTTTTTATTTCACATGCTTTTTGCCGCCTTTAAAACAATATACCTAATGCTATTTAAAGGTGACCCAAAAGGTTTTGTAACCTTTTGGACCAACACAAGATGCACAGAGGACTGTTACCACGCTACAGAGGAACAGACTACACATTTTTTTTCACACATGTGGTATTTTGGTTCATCACTATGCAATATTTAAGACGCTTCTATTTTCTGGCTCGACGTTATGTGGAGGTTTGAGAAATAATTTGTTGCAAGACTTTACATCTGAAACAGGTGAATCTTATATATGATTGTTTACATTCTTGTACACGTTCAGTTCTACTATTGATAGGGAGGCTTGCAATAACAAAGCTTATGTATAAAGTTTTTAAAACCAATAGTTATGACACTTGCAGGCATAGATAGGGAATTGTAGACTATCAGAGGCCAATATTATAGTTTATTATTCCCTGACTTTTTTATTTCAGGTATCCATGAATTGTGTGCCCTAGCTTTAATTGAAAAGCTACTGACTGGTCCTTGGATAAAAAAAGTTTTTGTTGCACCTGGTCAGGAACCTGCATATCTGGCATTCAGGTAGTCAAAGATGTTTGAAATGCTCTTATCGAGAGCAGCAAGAATCCTCTCTAACTAATTAAACAAAAAATAGATTTTTTTGGAAATGGTATTAAAGATCCAGCATTTGATTCAATAATCAGCTTTTGCCCAGTAACTGATCAAATGAGTAAAACATTAGCTGACTATCTAAATGCTGTTGTTAGTGTTATTGACAGACAGTACAAGCGACATTTTGACATTAGTTCTAATGATCAACTTATGAACCAGACTAAATCAGCAAGGCTTCATAACATTGATTCAGAAGAACTTATGGGCATGTTTAGCGCTGCAAAGCAGAAAGTTCCTACACTTTGTTTTCTTTCTTCAAAACTTCGTGCTTGCAAAAATAAAACAACTGCTTTGCTTTGCAATAAACCTGTGATATTCAAAACAAATTGATTGCATGGGCCATCATTAATGCCAGAAAAATCCGGTTTGCAAATATACAATGTCATAAAGAAATGATGTTAGAACTTAAAAAGCGTATGGCAAAAAAAATTCAAAAAAAGGAAGACAAAAAAAAGAGAAAAATAGAAAGATATATTTGCCACATGTGGTTTAATAATGCTGCTAATTGCCAGGATATATACATATATATATATATATACATATATATATATATATATATATATATATATATATATATATATATATATATATATATATATATATATATATATATATATATATATATATATATATATATATTATGGTAGACTTCTTAGTGTTAAAAAGAAGAACAGTGCTATATATATAGTTTCTTATTGGAAACTAAATGAGATTGAGGATGATGATGCTGTAGAGTATGAGATAAGCAAATATAAACTGCAGACATCATAAGTGGTAATATGGTAATATCATAAAGAAATAGTGAGTGAATTGATTTTAATAAGGTATATGTTATTTTGAATAATAATGTAGTTTTTTTAGTTTCATTAATAGATTTCATTTACAGATAGTAAGTTTATTGTTTTTTTGTTTTTTTTTATTTGTAAGAGGTTAAAAAGATTTATAATTCTTTCATTCATTATTTGTTTACATCAGATCTAATTTCAGGTAGTCGGTATGTTACCGACATCCAACAACCAGGGTTAACTTGGTTGTAATGTGCTATGGGGAACCAAAGCTCATTTACTATTTGACTTATGCCAATTACCTACCTCCTGAAATATTGTTTCTACTCGGAATAATCGACCTTTGCCTGCATAGATGCTGAGATGTTAGTGTTAAGTAATTTATATCAATCACTATAATCTGAAATCACTATTTCTTTTTTCATTATTGTTTTTATATAACATCTATTCTATTTTACAAACATTGAAAGATTCATTTGGTTCGATTGGTGTTTCTGTTTTAAGGGCACAATGTGTTAAACATCAGAAGTTAAGTTATTTTGATTTGTTTTTAACTTAAACTTTCTTTTCCATTATTTTTATAGCCACTAATATGTTAAAAACATTACTAAGAAAATGGGAATACAATCATTTAGTTTTTATTTTTTATTTATGAAATTTATTTTAAAAGAAGTAATCTTTTTTTTCGACGGGATGTGAGTCTTAATTGATTTAAATGAAGGCGGTATACAAAAGGTACACTAAAAAGCTTTTCCTAATACATGTCTATATATCTTTCTGAATACCAACATTAAGTGTTGCCGCCTGTTGTTGTATGGTAAAATAGTTAAAAGCGTTTTATTAAAGTTCTTTTATTATTGGCTCTAACTGGAAAAAATTTCGCTTAATACAAAAATTTCGCTTAATAATAATAGCACGTTGATCGAAAACAAACCTTGCATTCCCCAAAAACTGTTTGATATTACTTTAGTCACGTGGTTTTCAGACTTGATCCTTAAGTCATTACCAGTGCGAAAAATGTATAAATATAGAGACTATTAAATTTTTTAATTGTCTTTATATTTAAGTACACTTTTTAGAGTTTATCGAAAGATATACTTATATAATAACACAGCAAGTAGCAACACAGCAAGCCTTCTAATATAAAAATCTATATTTATAAAATTATGTATATAAAAAATAGCGCGTATATATGCGCTAATTTTGTAATATGTAAAAAAAATTTTTATTCGTCATCAAAAATAATTTATTTATTTAAATAAGCAATATTATTTATTTTTTGTTAAAGTTGCGTTGAATTAAAATTTAAAGAAAACAAGATAATGCGCAATTTAACAATAGAAGTTATTATTACAAAAGTATCGTTAGCCGGACGCGAATTTCTCTTGTTGCTTGCATTTTTCTTAGGGTAGATGATAGAATCAAAAACATATTCCGGGTCATCAATTTACACAAAATTTCAAATGTCGGAATAGGTTTTTGATTCTATCATCTACCTTTTCTTACAGGGTTTTTTATTCTTATATGCGCATTTATTCATTTTTATATGCGCCTTTATTCATTCTTTTATGCGCTTTTATTCATTTTTATGTGCGGCCTACAAAAGCAATTGTAAAAAAGCAATTTGAACCAAAACAGTTTATTTTTTTAAAGCAAATTTTTTTTATTTTTTTGTAAACGAGTTTAAAAATACTTAAAACGAAGACTCTTTACATTCGATGATGGTTTATTCAGTTTAGTATTAGTTTCTTTGTAATTTTATTATTAATTTTCTTGATTGATTAAGTTATTATTTATCTAATTATTCATTTATCTAGATTTAATATTTAATTATTTATAATTATCAATATCAACTTTTTACCCTATGGATGAAATAGAAAATAGCAGTACCAATCGTAAAACAAGGGAAAATGTTACAAAAGAGCACTTTCAACAAAATGCTTAAGCATTTAGTTGAAAGAAATCTACAACAAGCATTTCCACTTCTCTTGATTTATCGAAGCGCACAGTTCAAAATCTTGTCGTTAAGTTAAACAGAGGATAATTCGACGACATGACTGCATTCAAGTCGTTCTCTGATAAAATAACGAGGTAAAAGACCTATAAACTCTCAAATAAAAAATATTATCGAATTATGCGTACAAGAAAACAATCTTTGCACGCAAGAAGCAATAAAAGAAAATCTTCCTGCAGCAGGCTTCAACATGTCTCAGCCTGCTATTTCAAGAAAACTCAAACGCTCAGATTTATCAAGAAAACGTGTTGTGCATGTGCCTGAAGAACGAAATTCAATACGAGTTAATAATGCACGCTATGCAATTGCAAACAAAATAAACGGAATTTCAAATGAAAAACTTATTTATTTGGATGAAACTGGATTTAATGTGCACACTAACAGCACATATGGTTATTTGCTAAGAAGTACGCCAGCAATTTTACAGTCACCTGCAAATCGTGGTAAGAATGTTAGTTTAATTTGTGCTGTTTCAACAATGGGAGTGCTTGCTTATGAAACAAAAACCGGAAGCTGAAATGCAGATTCATTTTGTACTTTCATAACTACAATGATGGCACCAGCGATTAGGAATGCAAATTTGGAAGCGCTGGTGCTTATTATGGACAATTGTAAATTCCATTGAAGTCTTTCTGTTAGGCAAACACTAGCCTCTCATGGTATAGCTATTAAGTATCTGCCAGCATACACGCCACAGCTTAATCCAATAAAAGAATTTTTTTCTTATTTAAAACATACTTACAAACAGGGAGAAAAGGCCCCGAAATACGGATGAGGTAATCAGGAAACTTAAAAATTTTATGGATATTAAAGAGTTTAATATAGTTCCATTTTACAACCATGTGTGTAGTTACATTAATCCAGCGCTGGCTCAGCAACCATTTCTTAAATAAATAACAATGAAAACAACCTAATTTATATTTTAAATATATCTATATAAAAAGTTAAAAGCGTATTTATTGTTTATATTAAATTATATTAGAGATTTTATGGGTGGTTAACGCATATATAAACGCGCACATAAGAATGTATAAAGGCGCATATAAGAATGAATAAATGCGCATATAAAAATGAATGGACGCGCATATAAGAATGAATAACCCTGTAAGCAATCCTTAAAATAAACTTTTGTTACTTAAATGGGCATAACTTTTTCTAGAATTTTTCTTTTTTTATGAAATTTTCACCATTGTAATACTAATTTAAAGCTCTTTTTAATGATATATAATATTTACATATAAAATGATTTAAAAATTTTACACACGTACCTAAATTATGCCGTGACATCATCCGAAAACTATCTGTCCTATACTATAAGTCCTGCTACTCCAGAAGGTGCTGTTGAGGAGGAAAAACAAAAAGAAAAGTAGAAAATAAAAAGAAAAAAGAAAACAATTAGCCAGAAAAAACTTAAAACCTTTATTTTTACCATTGAAAATATTTTTTGCTATATTTACTATTTTGCTATAAATTTATGCATATTAAAATTGACAACATATTGTGTTAAAAGGGCGGTTTTGAACACACTTAAAACGACTCCGATGCGCATTAAACCACTATCTATCAAATTTATACATGGAATTGAAAAACAAATCATTTGATTAACTCATATACCGATTTCAATAAATGAGTACTTTTCAAGCGGGTTCTCTAAATAAGCGCAGCTTTATTGCGTAGCATCTAATTTAGCATAATATTATAACAAAAAAAAGTATGTTATATGCAAATGTATGCTATATGGAAATATTTCAAAATTTATCACTTTAAGGAGAGAAACTACTGAGCTATCGATGATATGCGTTTAGAAGAAAAATAAACCCCGTTATAAATCTCTTAGAAGCTCGATAATATTGAATATTAATGAAGTAAAAAAAGAATAGGTATTGAATATATGGGTATAAATGAATAAGTATAGAAATAGTAAGTTTAGTAAAGATAGTTTTACGGGCCCGGAAACAGGCCCAGAACAGTAGAAAGTGCTGGCTAATGAGGAAATATCTTTTAATAGTTAACCAAGTAACTTGTATAGATTTCAAATTTTATATTATAACGTAAATACAGTTACAATTTTATGAGGTTTTAGGGTGTTTGAGGGTGTCTGGCAAGAAGTTGCCACAATGATAAGTGCCTTACAATGGATGGTATGATTTCTAATGCTACTACGAAGAAAGTTGTAAGAAAAGTGCGCTTTATAACTTGACGTTGTTTAGCCGGTACTTTAAACACTGTTTGGTACCTGTTACCAGTCAAAACCACCATGATCTTATGTACTTAGTTGACCATTATTTCTACTTGAGTTAGGAGTATGCGCTGTGAAATTTTCAGCCTTTATAAAATAATGTAGGTCTGGCGGCCACAGGTTCTTAGACTATATTAGTAAAACGCATAATACGATGGTTATCGGTTTTAAATTTTAAAAGATTCAAGTTAAAATCATGCAATATGCAAACGTGTTTTTTACAAGCTTTGGTAATATATAGTTTAATAAGTAGGTTTTAAATTGATTGTAAATACCAATTGGTGATGTATGTTATGCTGCTGTAAATGTATTTTTAGTTGTATTATTAGTTATTTATATAGTAAATGACTCACAATGTTATTTTCTCTAAAGTTATCTACAAGCTTTAAAGTTAATGAGTTTGAGACAAAAATATAAACCAATAACATTTTCTGTCGGCTCATGGATGGATTTATATCACGATAATTGAATATCGCTATAATACCAAGTTTCTTTCAAAAAAATAAAAAAAACTTTAATTTTTAATAACTTTAAGTTTTGAAGTTTTTTTAATTTAAAAGTAACAAAAGTTTTTATTTTTAATCAGTTTCATTGAGTTACTTTTGAAATAATTTTGATAAGTTACCAAGCCAAGATCACCATATCCAATCAAAATATATATATATATATATATATATATATATATATATATATATATATATATATATATATATATATATATATATATATATATATATATATATATATATATATATATATATATATATATATATATATATATATATATATATATATAAGTTTTTAAGAAATAAAGACGTTTGTGAGGTCATTCATACTTTTTTATAAACAAAATACGTAATTTTTTGACAAATATTTTTATAATGAAGTTAAAAAAATCAACTTTATTTAAAGAACCTTTTATTTATTTATTTTTTCTTTTTAGAAATTTTTTATTAATTATTATTAAAAAAAAAATTAGAGGACTTTTTTCAGAAATTGACAAGATTGTGCCCCTCCACTTTGAAACCCGTGTTGTAGGCCCTGTTTATAATTAAAAAAGTTCGAAGCAGCGTATAACGATTAAATAATTGTTTACTTGATTTAATTCTTATTTTTAGTGTCATTGTTAAGGGTTTATTTAAGATGACGTCTAAATAATGTAATGTATTAAAGATTTAAATAAATTATAATCTTATTATTTTTCTTGACAATGCTTCTATTTTCAGGTTTCAGATCTGTCAGCTCCCATAACTTGTTGCACTAACTAGTGCAACTAGTTAACTTAAATACTTAAATACTTAACTAGTTAAGTATTTATCTATGTTTATCTGAATTCTAATTGGTGTAAAGGTTATAATGATATAATTACGCATTTACTTATCAAATATGGTAAGATCTCATCTATCTTTTAATTGTCGTTATTTATTAAATAGTGAATAATATTGTATAATGTGGTTTCTACATTAATGTGTATTATCTTTATATTATAAATTATTGTCTATATCTAGCTAATTATTCAAATTGTAGCATGAAAAAATCTTTTAAAAGAACGTTATGACAAGCGTGCTACTCTGTACCTATAAGACGAATCACTACGCATAGACATACAGACAAGTTGACTCAACGTAACTGCCAATAAACTACTAAATGATTTTTTTTAGAGTGAGAGAAAGAATAAGGGGTCCGGACTCCCAAGATACCTCCCATATATCCACCCCTGATTTATATATCTTTGGGTGCGTGTGTACCTATGTATGTGTGTCTCTATGCGCGTTGGTCTGTGTGTATTTGTGTATTTCATATATATATATATATATATATATATATATATATATATATATATATATATATATATATATATATATATATATATATATATATATATATATATATATATATATATATATATATATATATATATATATATATATATATATATATATATATATATATAAAATATATATATATATATATATATATATATATATATTTATTTATATATATATATATATATATATATATATCTTATACTGCTGAGTTAGGTGAGCATGATGATGTCATAATCACCTAACGTCAAATAGCCTGCTGCTGGGGGCTTCAGTACATACATCGACTGACAAATAGCCTGACTCGCAGTGGAGTGCTGCTACATCGACTGAGGGTTTGGTATGGGTCACCAACCTTTTCATTAATTATTCTTCGTTTTCCATCATCGTTTTCTAAAAACGCTCACTTAATTTGGGCTAGCAAAAAAAGTGAGCAACTGCACATATAAATATGCTATAGTAGCATATTTATATATTATGATTATTAAGGTGCTCCCGGACTAATCACAAAGCACCGCGGAGAGCATTTAACTAGAAGTTCATGCCTTCTTACTTACCAATATTGTTTATTGGACTAAAGCCGGCAGCGAACCACGGACCTCTTGGTTCTGAACCAGAATTCTAACCACTGCACTACGGCTGCAAAAAATTGATAAATATATATTAAGGTGGAGTGAAAATAAATTTTTTTAGAATTAAAACTGTTCTCCATGATTTCTGTATTTGTTTTAGAAAAACTAAAAAAAAGGGACGAAGATGAACAAAATTGGACAAAAATAAAAAAATAACCACCTGCAGCAATTTTTGACAAATATTACTCATTAATGATAGTGTAAATTTTTTAAAAAATAATCACTTTTGTATCAAAAAAATTATTGAAAATTTTTTAAACTCATTTAAAAGCAAATTTATTAATGAAAAAAATTGAATAAAGAGCACATAATAAAATAATATTTTTAAATGTTAGTATTTATAATTCATTAGTAAGTAATAGTATTATTTATAACTAATATTTAACGATGTATCTATAATATATAATATAGCTAGTAATAGTATTAATTAATGAAATATCGATTGTGTTGAAACTCCGAATAGAACATGGGTTATATGCTCAATATTCAATTTTTTCTATTTTTAAATTTATAATATTTACTTATTTTACTATAAATTATTATATATATATATATATATATATATATATATATATATATATATATATATATTTATATATATATATATATATATATATATATATATATTATATATATATATATATATATATATATATATATATATATATATATATATATATATATATATATATATATATGTATATATATATATATATATATATATATATATATATATATATATATATATATATATATATATATATATATATATATATATATATATATATATATATATATATAACTATATTTCTTATAATAATTTTTATTTATTAGAATTTTTAAAACTATGTATGTTTACAGTTTAATAGTTTGTTATGCTTACTTATACTGTGCTAATAACGGGTGATGCGTAATTAGTGACACAAAAGTTAACTTAGTTTTGCTCGTAATATAATCTTTTTCATTAAGGTGGTACACCCCGATTCTAAAAAATTTCTTTAAAATAATCTAAACAAAATTAAAACTACATTACACAAGTTTAAAAAAGTATGCTGATTACTTTTTTTTTAATGAAATCTCGATTGCCCAACTTTTGCTTCACTTATTTTATAAGAATTGCCAAAATATGGGTGTAATTTAAAACAAGATATCTCCAGTTCTATATATCCTTTCACTCTGAAATTTTCACATTATGTTCCTAAAAGGTACAAAAAGGTTATGAACCAAAATCATGCATTAAAGATGCATAGAACATTTTAATAGTAATTTTCTATAAATTTAAGAAAATTTTCAACAAAAAAAAAAAGAAAAAAAGATTTTAAACATACTTATACATGATATTTATTTGTAATTTTGGTTCATTACCTAAGTCAATTTATAACAAAAGCACTCTGAAAATTTCAAGTCAGCATATGGTCCCAAACTGAAAATATTGCGTTTTAAAATTTAGGTATTTGGTAAAAATGACGTTTTGAGAAAAACACAAAAAACAAAATAAAAGTTCGTTATATTAGGAAAAGGAAAAGAAGTACAAGCTCAATTAAAAACCTCCACTATTATATTGTGGGTCCTTTTTCAGTTCTTTTTCAATATCTATGTAACCTTTTTTGATGGCTCTAAGCTGTTCTCCTTAATTTACCTTTAGCACTTGATTTGTGATTCATTTTTTTAATTCGGATGAGGTTCAATTTACGAAGTCCTGCTTGCATAAACATACTTGGTTCAATACCTCCAGCACTAATTACTTTTTCAACTGCTGTGCTTCCATCATTAAATGCTATAATAGCTGAGTTCATACTTATCTCAAGAACTTTTTTCCCAACAAAAAAATCTTTAGGACATCTTTTCCATATTAAGGCATTCAGACTTTTATTGTTATTTTGAGTTTGTCCGTGCAAACATTTTGATAACAATGTTTCATTTGTCAAATCTGTAAATATAGGCATAAGTACTGCTTTAATTGCTAACGGTAAGCTTAATTTGGTTTTGTATGTTGTTTCACCAGTTACTTTATTACTCTGCCACAAACACCAACTAGTTCTAGTTCATGGGCAAAATTTGTGTCTCTCTGACTCTTCACTTATGTCATTGTTATGAAATAAAACAGCCCAAGCAGCTTTTTTCATTGCATAAAGGTTATTCACATTTTAACGGATAGCCATACCAAAATAATTTTGAAGCGTATTTATGGCTTTATCTGTCAGACAACCTTTTCCATTTATTCTTTTTCCGTCTGAAAGAAACTGACCTTTAAGTGTAACTCGGTTACGCGCACGATTTCCAAGTCTCTTTTGGTAATGTCCAACACAATAAAGTCTGTTTATTTCAAAACCTGGATATGGATTACTTGCAACAACATCATTATATGCTGAGCTGTCACCGTCTCCAATATAGCCATCATATCTCAAACTATGCTTTTTAATTGACCGTTGAAAAATTGAAACAGCACCAGAAGCTTCCATGGATCCTGATGATTTATTGTGGTTAGCTTCACAAACATGATTTATTTTCCAGTTTTGATAACTTGGTGTTGACTTTTTTTTGTTCCAATAACTACAAGCTTTGCAGAACTTAGTTAACAAAGTTGAATCAATACATTTTCCATTCTCTCTTGATATTGCAGTGACAATACCATTTAAAAATTGATGACCTCTCTTTTGCCAGGTACCATCAACAGAAACTTGGCAAGCAGAAACATCATTAACATTGCTTGAATTAGAAATAATATCTTTGGTTTCATTGGCAGCACTTAACATACTTGCAGAAGCAACTTCATTATAAATATTTAACAAGTTGTTATTAATTGCACTATAATTTTTAAAATTCATAGGAGATGGCATGTTCATTACTGCAGCAAATTTGCATATAGATTGATAACCTTTACCAATTTCACGAAAAGCAGTAACAACTTGAAAATTAACTGATGCAGTAGGAACACCTGCACGGCTGTTTCACTCTATATAAAAGTGGGCATGACGTCATGAGTTTAGCAAAAAAAAAAAGTATTTCCGCATAAAAAGTATAAAAATTCACTAACTTTAAAATAATAGTATTTTTTTTCTAGAAATGCTTTCATCTTTTAATAAAAAATAAATAAAAGATCTATCTTTTCTTGTTAAAAAAATATTTACATTAAATGGACTATAATAAAATATTGTTAAAATATTGAAATTGATTTGGGATCACTTTTCTGTTTTTTGAGATTTTTAATGAAAACCTGTCTTGGGCCAACAAAGATTAGCTGACATAGCTACATGCTTAACGGTTGAAATTTAGAGCACTTATTATTATTATATTAATGAGTGTCTATTTTATCATATTCTAACGTTACTGGTGTGTATTTGTCAAAAAGAAAAAAAATTTATTGCA
Source organism: Hydra vulgaris (assembly GCF_022113875.1). Taxonomy (NCBI): domain Eukaryota; kingdom Metazoa; phylum Cnidaria; class Hydrozoa; order Anthoathecata; family Hydridae; genus Hydra; species Hydra vulgaris. The sequence continues at coordinate 21,078,346 of NC_061160.1, read as the reverse complement.
TTTATATATTTAATTTTATTATTTTTAAATGTAAAATTTAACATTTTTGATCAGTAACATAAGTTATTGAAATTTTAACCTTTTATGCATATGAAAACAAAAAATCTATTTTCTGTACCTCTAGCTATGTCAGCTATTATCTCTTCAAACTAATTATAACTGAAAATATTTTTTGCTAAACATGCTATGTTTAGCAAAAAATATTTTCAGTTTTCGCTTAAATTTTAGTAAACATTAAAAAGCGATGACGTAACTTTAAATGCGTTACGTCCCAAGCAATTATCTTAGCAATTTCAACTGAACTTCTGCTTTGGCGAGACAATAAAATAAACAAAGTTTAGCGGAATATTCTTGACTCGTGGAGAATTTTTGCGATTTTTTTATTAAAATAAACAAAGTTTAGCGGAATATTCTTGACTCGTGGAAAATTTTTGCGATTTTTTTATTACGTCTATTGTAGTGCCTGTATTAATTTGCTTTCGGTGTAAATAATGTTAATATGTTTTATAATTGGTCTAACTATGTTTATATTACATATTAGTCAACATAAATATAATTTTTCTGATTATTTTTGCTAAAAAGTACCTTTAAAATTTCGAAATTCTGCCAAGTTCGTCATTATGCGCGTTTATTTAAAAATCAGAGCAGCCTTGGATTATTATATTATTAATAAAATATAAAACATTTAGTCAGTGTTCATATTCCTTTTACAGAACGTATTTTTCTTTAATATTTCAAAAGTTATGAAAGTTTTAGTAACACCCCCTAAGTAATTATTTTCAAAAAATAACAAGAAGCCGTATGTCCATTCTGAAACAGCCGTGCCTGGAGTACTTTTAGAATTTTTAGTTGAAAACTGAGACGTGTGCCATCCTTTGCTAAATGGGCAACAAAGGCACTGTAAAGTTAAGTAAAAACAAAAACCTTTCTTGCTTTTTAAGTCATTTTCCAAACAAACTTCATTTCCACATTTAGGGCATTTAAACTCACTAACTATTAGTTTTAAAATATTAAAGTTAATAATGATATTGTAATTTTTTTGACTTCCAGATATTTCAGTGTTTACTAGTTTTCTAGAGCTTGCTGATAAACTTGGATCAGGAATTGATGAATCAAGTTGAATAAACTTTGAAGATTTTAGGTGTTGATTACAAGAAAACTTTTTTTTGTTAGTTCGAGTAATAGAACGACCCATATCTTATTTAGCTATTTATCTATAAGAACATTAACAAACTAAAACAGCATGCAAGCACAATATTTTGATACATGTTCGCATTAGTAGTTCAAGCTTTTAAAATAAACATAAAGCAAAAAACAAACAAGAAGCTGCAGTAGAAAAGAGTTTTTGAGATTGTTTTAAAATGCGTTGCTATGGCGTTGCTACGGACTTTTCAATCTACTATGGCCACAAAACACATAATTGTACACACTTCCTTATTTATTTATTAAAAAAATAAATAATAATATTATTCTATGAAAAATTTTGAATTTAAAAAACCAATTTTCAAAAAATTGATATTTTCTAAAAAATTTCGAAATTAATGGGGATGTACCACCTTAAACCATATAAATTTATTTTGGTAAATTGAATATTCTAGTTTTATTAAAAAAAAAATTATCCAAAAAAAATGTTAAACGGCCAAGAAAGAGCAGCTCTTCAAAATTTCGTCAAAATTTTTTTTGTAAAAAACCCAAAAGCGACCAAAGCCGAAGCCGCTAACCATTTTATTACAGAAGGAATCGCTTGCAAAACAGCATATAGATATATCAATCGACAGCTTGATGGACAATGTTTAAAAATAAAAAAAAATTCTGGTCGCCCGTCATCGTGGACTCAAGAAAAAAAAGCGAAACTTATAAGGTTGACCAACAATCGAAAAGGTGTAAGTCAAAGAAAGCTCACACGTAAATTCAACGTAAATCAAGCAACAATTTGTAGACAATTAGCCAAAATGAACATAAAATATCGGAAACGCGAAAAAACACCGAAATACAATGATGAACAACGTCTAAGGGCACAAAAAAGAAGTCGAAAACTCGTCAATCACCTCTACAAAGAACAAAGCGTTTTAATTTTGGACGACGAAAAATACTTTTGTTTTGCTGGCGATGAAATGGCTGGAAACGCCGGTTATTACACAAACAACAAAGAAAAATGTTCATTTTGTGGGAAAAGAGAAATTTCCGAAAAAAATTCTCGTTTGGATTGCATTATCTGAGCGTGGAATGTCGAAACCACTCTTCCGGTCGTCAACCTCGCCTGCAATAAAATCCGAAATTTAGATCAAAGAATGCTTAGAGGAACGATTGTTGCCATTCATAGATAGTATCAGTATCACGATGATTTAAATTATATATTTTGGCCGGATTTAGCTAGTGCCCATAGAGCTAAAGAGGCAATATCGTGGATGAATGAAATGATTAACTTCGTGCCGGTCGATATGAACCCTCCTAATGTCCCCAAAGCCAGGCCAATCGAAGACTTTTGGGTAGTATTGGCTCAGAATGTGTATGAGGGTGGATGGGAGGCCAAAAGTGAACAACAACTGATTCGGCGTATCGAGCCTGTCTGAAAAAATTGATTTGACATTTTTACAATCCCTTATGAAGGGTATCAAAACTAAATTGAGAGTAATAGCCGATCAAGGCGTTCAATCGATTTACAAAAAATAATTTTAAAAAAATAAATATTGTGTTATTATTTTTTAAAAATGAAAAAAATTTTTTCTTTTATTTCTTTAAAAATATAAGGTTTTGATTTTTGTGTCACTAATTTTGCATCACCCGTTATATTATTTTGAAACATCAAGAAATACATTTTCTCTCAATACTAATAATTTTATCATGAAGGAAATTTTCACTGGGTTATGGATTCCAGTATTATCAGCTTGTAAAACATTATAACTGATGATGCTGGTATCCATAACCCAGCGAAAATTTTTTATATAATAAAATTATTAGTGTTGAGAGAAACTGATAATCTTGATGTTTTAAAATAATATATAATATACTCTCATACAAGATGTCATCTTTCAAATACTAATACTATACCAATACTTTGCTGGTCATGTTCCAGTTAATAGAATGGTAAGATCTAAAACAGAACATCAATTTTTGGGGTATTCAAAGCCACTCTCTGAGGTGTTCAACTGCCAACGGCATTAGATGTCATGTGACATAAGTCATAATTATTATTTCTCAAAAAATAGTGCAAATAAGTATATATTATAATTTCAAAAAAATTTCTGAAAAAATCAGACTAAAAAATAAAGCACCAGCAACAACGAATGTGTCATCATCACTGGAACTAATGTGAATTTAGGAAACAATAGTGATGTTGTTAGAATGATTGAGTTTAACGGCCTCTATTTTACAATTAACGGCCTCTATTTACAATTGCTACATGCAAATGAGCTTTCACTGCGTCATTTTTTTGTGAAATTCGATGGACCAACATCTGTTTCTACACTTAATATTATGGCAAAGAATACGTAACAACGCAGCTTAATGATGAGCAACAGGAGAGTCAAATGAGCATCGCATTTAATTAACTGATTGTTTTGAAAACTTACCATGCAACACGCAAGTTCTAGAACGTTGTGTAAAACGTTGAATGTGAGTTTTAGATTATATTTTTGTTTTTGGAGGCTCATAAAAAGGCCTCAAAAAACAAAAATAGTCCCGGGCCCCAAAAAGTCTTAACCCGCCACTGGATCTTATAATGATTAAATTATGTCAAGATGAGATTTAGGAAACAAAATAGTATAGTAACAAAAATATTACTTATGCTTGTAAATACATTTATTACTATAATTACTATATATTTATTACTATAATTAAAATATATTTATTAATATATTATTACTATAATTACTTTCACAAAGAGTTTGCGACTAATTTGTAAAAGTAAGAAAAATATTGAAAAGTATAAACGAAAGAAAAGATTGAAGAAAAAATAAAACAAGAAAAAGAGTTTAAGAATAAAACAAAAAATAGATTTAATAAAACAAAAACAAAACAAAAAAAATCAATTAAAAGAAAAATATCAAGTTAAAATAAAAATTCAAAAAAACGTATGTATGTATGTATATATATATATATATATATATATATATATATATATATATATATATATATATATATATATATATATATATATATATATATATATATATATATATATATATATATATATATATATATATATATATATATATATATATTGTAGATAAAGGTTAACTTTTTGTAGATTAGGTTAAGCTTTTCGTAAAGTTTGTTATTATTTGTGTCGTTGTTGCTAATTATTTTTATTGTTGTTCGCTGTTGTTATTAATTGAGTGTTTTCATATTATTTTATCTTATAGTTTAATTTATTTTAATGTAACCCTTTTTTTTTATTATTATTTTTGTTATTTTACGCTTGCTTTTTTTCATTAATATTGCTTTTAATTTTTTTTTTTTTTTTTTGTTTATTTTATAAAATAAACTAAATAAATTCATTTAGGTGTCACTTCAATGACGAGTTTTCAACTATATAAGTGTCACTTAACCTAATTTTGTAACATTATAATATAATTAGTAATTTTTGGTTGAATAAATGAATAATCAAAAACTATTGGTCTATACTCTTTGGTATGGACCAAAAACTATTGATCCATACTCTTAACGGTATGGACCAAAAACTATTGGTCCAAACTCTTAACAGTGATAACAAGTGCAAAACGATGCATCGTTTTGCGCTTGTTATCACTGTTAAGAGTATGGCTACAAAATCTTACTATAAAAGTATAATTGAATTATATTATAGAACATTTGGTCAATGTCATATATGTGGCATTGACTCAACACGGTCGTTTAGATGTGGAAAGTTATTATACGCAAGCGCAGTGTCAAATTTGAATATTATAATTTTAAAGATGGCCTTTAGATACCAAAATTTTTTGACGGTGACGGTGACGGTGACGGCCTTTAGATACGAAAATTATTTCTGAGTAGCAACAAAATTTTTAAAGTTTTACTTAGTAGTTATTATTTGCATATTTTTGAGAGAATAAAATAATAATAAATATAATTGAATTGTTGATTCAAAAATGATAAAAACAATATAAAGATGTTTTAGTATATAAAAACTGTGATTCTCTGCTACATTTATCTGACTGTTAAAAGCGTGATTTGTTTACATTTTCAAAACTGTTTTTCTAAAAATCTGAGCGATACAATTTAATAATTTTTACTTTTTTATTTCGAATAGTCTTATCTTGATTTGAAATTGTTTTCAGATATGAGTATTCAATTTTTTTCTGAACAAAAATAGAATTCACCAACACTACTTTTGTAGATGTATGATACATTTATATTAAGGTATATAAACTATGGTATAAGGTATATAAACTATGGTATAAGGTATATAAATTATGTAACATAATAAATTTATATTTAACTTATATATAAATATTTTATCTTACATACTTTATAACTAACTTGTGAACTTATAAGCCTTATTTTTTTTGCATTTATGTTATAATCATTTATATATAATTATATATATATATATATATATATATATATATATATATATATATATATATATATATATATATATATATATATATATATATATATATATATATATATATATATATATATAATATATATATATATATATATAATTATATGTGAATGATTATAACATAAATGCAAAAAAAATAAGGCTTATAAGTTTACAAGTTAATTATAAAGTATGTAAGATAAAATATTTATATATAAGTTAAATATAAATTTATTATGTTACATAGTTTATATACTATGTGATTTGTTTGCATTTAATTTTTTTTTTTTTTTATAATATAGGTAATATAAACTATAAAATATAGTTTTTATTATATATCTTAATCATTTAACTATATTTTATATACAATTTGTACCCAAAAAATTTGTGTGCATATGATATTACAACATGATTACAACAATTGTATGCAAACACATTTAATGCATACAAATCAAACTCTGAAAAATATTAAAAATAATAATATATGTTTAAGCATAGTATAATATGTAATACAATACAGTATATATATATATATATATATATATATATATATATATATATATATATATATATATATATATATATATATATATATATATCAGGCTTGGTCGGGTAGCGGGTGCGATCGCACTCGATAATTGACCACGGAAAATATATTTAGTTGCGAAAAACCGGCCAGTTTTTTTAGTCGTTTTGAGAACATTTCAAAAACAAACAAAAAAGGGCGCATTAAGATTAACTGGACCGATAAGAGTCAGTTAAAAAAAGAAAAATAACTTTTAACGCGAAAAAACTTTAAGCAAAATAAATACAATTAGAGCAAATATTTGTGAAACGTCGCTCTTTTATAATTTTTTTTATAAAATTAAGTGATATTTTTTATATAAAGTAACAACTTACTATTAATGATTGTTTAATAAGGAATCAAATGTTCTTCGATTTATCAAAGAGTATATACAATTTCTATATATATACTTATGTCTTATTTCCAGTGCTGGATTGAGGAGGTGGGGAGGGGAGGGGGAGTAGAAGTGCTATAGCCTCGGGACTCACAATGTTAGGGACCGCGAAATAGTCAACGATTCGGTATTTTTTTTAGTGATTTTTACGCTGTGTCACATAAAAAAGGTCGCCAAAATAATGCAGCCCCTGAAAAGTCCAACAAGAATCAACCAATAAAACTAACACTAGATGATTTATTTATAAATAAAAAAGTTTTTTCAATAACTATTTTATGCGTACTTTGAAAAGTTTTTTTGCGTAGTTTGAAAAGTTTAACACATTTGAAATAATTTTTCCTAGTAAGATGGACAAATGAAATAATTAAATCATTTAGTTACTGTAGAAATTCAATTAGCTAAATAGAAATCAACTAAAAACATTAAATTACAATGTGGGGAGGAAGCGGAACTGCTTCACAATAACACTGATGATATTTAGTGAGTGGGCTTTACAACTTTAATAAGTATTTACAACAGAAAAAAATAACTTTAAATTTAAGTATAACGAGTTTGTAAGAATGGCTGAAGCAAAAATAATTGAAGTTAGTAAACCAATTTCTAAGAACTTAAAAACTTTTCTTTCTTGGGGGAAAGAATCAGTTATCGGGTATACTGAGGAAAATGGATTACTGAAAGAATCAGTTATCGGGTATACTGAGGAAAATGGATTAGTGGTTAAAATTATTTGTATTAACTTTGATGATTATTAATAATTTCATTAAAAACGCAGTTATTATTGAAAGTATTTTTGTTTACAAAATCAATCACACAAAATGATTTAAAAGATTACATTTGAATAAAATACACATACATAAAATTACATGCATAATAATACATTATTATGCATGCATAATAATACATTATTATGCATAAATTTACATGCATAAAAATACATACACAAAAATACATTACTTATATAAAAAATACATCCCTTATATAAAAAAAAAAGAATATACTAATACAATCTGTAATATATTTACAAAACGTTGATAAGTTAAAAAAGATAAATTTAAAACATTTATTTTTGTAAACAAAAAATGTTAGTTTAAAACATTTATAGCTTTGTAGATGTGGCTCCGAGAATTAAAATAATAGTTCCTTTGATAGTATATTCTTAAAACATATTCTTAAAACAATTTATGCTAGAAATCTCAACGAAAACTTAACAAAACTCAATTATTACAATTTTTTAAAATATTTCAACAAAAAACTCTAGAAATTTCGCTTTGTATTTTTTAAACCAATAGAATTAGTTGTTCCTAGATTTGGCGTTTTTTTTTTGTGTTTGCAAATATTCTTTTTTTATTTTTCTGCACAAAGATGTTTGGGAGTATTCGAGTTTATTTATGTTTCCATGTATGTCCGTAAAAAAAAATATTTTAAAAATTACGATAAAATAATGAACTTAATTAAGGAAACCTTAAATTTAAATGTTCTCAAAACGACTAAAAAATCTGGCCGGTTTTTCGCAACTAAATATTATTTCCGTGGTCAGTTATCGAGTGCAATCGCACCCGCTTCCCGACCAAGCCTGATATATATATATATATATATATATATATATATATATATATATATATATATATATATATATATATATATATATATATATATATATATATATATATATATATATATATATATATATATATATATATATATATATATATATATATATATATATATATATATGATACATACGTATATATATATGATACAAACACCATTGGCCATTAATTAGAGCATTCTTACTTATATATCCTGTTTGCTTAAAATTACTTTAAAAACTAGTTAGCTTTTTAAATATTTTATTATTTCTAATTAATAAGTATCGTGTTTTGTATTTAATGGACAAGTTGTTACCATAAAATTTCATTTGTCTCCCTAGTTATATGTAACTTTATAACATCGACTATATTTTAAAAAATTTTTTTTTGATCGTTAAAAATTAATGCTCACTGGTTTATTTTTAAAATTAAAGTAATATATTAATGATTTCTTTTTTATAATTTAATTTGATTTTCATTAGTTTTTATTAACTCTAAATTTCTAATTTTGAAATAGTACTGATGAAAACACAAATAAATTAGATATTAAAAAAGTCTCATAACGAGTAAAGTAATACAGCATGAAACTCCAAAATCATGGTTGAGATTCTCTGAAAAAACATGTTACAAATCTATTTTTATTTAAAATCAAGTACTATCTCCTCGTCAAATAGCCAATAAGTTAAATATTGAATATTCACATATTTGAAAACCTTATACTGAAACAGATGACATTATGGATCTGGATAATCTGGTGGGCAACACAATGAGATTAACGTTTTTAATTAATAAAAATAATTTGCTTGATGAAACACGACAGCAAGTGGTGAAATGTTATATTCTCAGATAAAATGAATGTTAAGGTAGATATGTAAGAATATGTTATTGCTTTGTGTTCTACTATGGCGATCACCTCAAGAGTAATTTGATTTGAATTGTACATGAAAACCAACCAAGCAAGGTAATGGCAGTGTAGACTTTTGGGCCTTCATGAATTATGCAGGAATTAAATGCTATTAATTATTTGAAGGTTGACTTAATGCTGATAGAAAAATTGAAATTTTAGATAATTGCCTTCTTCAATCCTTATTTAAGAAAGTTCTGCAAAATATTGAAATGCTTTTTTTTATTGTTTTTTTTTTGTAAATTATTGTTTTAATATTATTTGAAATATATACTTAACTTTTTTCCGATTGTTTTTTTAAATTAAAATAAAATATTTCATTATTTTTTATTTTTTGGTATCTAAATCAATATGTTTAGATCTTTTTTTGGATTTTCATAACGCATATAGATTTTACTTATATTAAAAAAAAAAAAAAAAAAAAAAAAAGCATTTTAGTTTTCGATTTAGTTTATTTTAAATTTAATGTTTTATAAAAAAATCGTGACAAAAACAATGTGTGCTCTAATTTAAGGCCTAAAAAATCTTACCTACCCCAAAAAACTAATTTAACGTCATGTCCTGGACATGACGTTAAATTAGCCCCTGCAAAGCCTAAATATTTTGAATCAAATCAAAAAAGTGATTCAAGACTTGACTAAAAAAATCTCTATTTATTTGAATCAAATCAACCTGCTTTTATTAATAGTTTATAATGAAATTAGCTCAAGGTCATATCATTATAAATTTTCACCAACTTGAGTAATAACATTATTAGAATGTTATTACTCTAATAACGTCTTAGAAATTTCAAAAAATATTTTTTTAACTAAATTTAATTACGGTCATGCTTAGATCAAATCTAAATGTTTTGCAAAAAATTTCATGAATTGTGAACAAAAATTCCCCTACAAGCTAACTGCCTCTGCCAAAACATGATGACAATGACTTGATAAAATGCTTAGTTTCTCTATCTTATCCTAAATATACCTTTAGTTTTTCAATATAATTTAATTGTATTATAGTGCCTAAAAGTTATGACCATATAAAATTAACAGCCCCCTCGATTTGATCAAACTTTGCTTATTTAAATACTAAAAAAATATTATAAGGTATTTTATTAATTATTATAGTTATAAATAGTTAGAAAAGGAATAAACTTTTAAAATTCGAGACTCAGTTTACGAATCGAATGGTTTAAAATATGAATTGAATTTAACAAAAACAAGAAGTAAATATATTAAAAATTGTATGTTAGGCCAATTTCCATTATATATATATATATATATATATATATATATATATATATATATATATATATATATATATATATATATATATATATATATATATATATATATATATATATATATATATATATATATATATATATATATATATATATATATATATATATATATATAAGAACAAAATAAATCAAAACATTATTCTTTAGTTATGATTAGGAGTGTTTAAACTATTTTTTTATAGAATATAAAAATTTGTTTTGTTTTTTATTTATTTATCTCTCCATTGACTATTTAACCATATTATCTACTAATACCTATATTACTATACATATATTACATACATACATACATATATTATGTATGTATGTATTAATAAAAACACTTCTGCCTGCCTGTCAAAGACAAAATTAGATGTGTTTTTGCAAATTTTAATAAATTTAAAATATATTATTGTTAATATATTTTTACATCTAAAAATATTTTAAAATAGTTATACGCTATCTTTTTATAATAATCAACTTTTACATATATATATATATATTACATATATATATATATATATTTATATATATTACATATATATATATATATTACATATATATATATATATATATATATATATATATATATATATATATATATATATATATATATATATATATATATATATATTTATATATATATATATATATATATATATATATATATATATATATATATATATATATATATCACATCAATGTAAATATGTATTGTGATTATAGAGTAGCCTAGCAACAGCTTACAAAAAGTTAATGTTAAAAAAATATCTTTTAATCTCGAAAAAAAATTGAATAATAATATCAGTAAACATTCTAAGAAAGATCAACAGTTCATCTATCTGAAAAATTTAAATTTTAAAAATTTCTACGCTCAAAATTTTTTAAAAACGATTTGAAAACAATAAACAAAATACACTAAATTAGCTATTGCTGTAATTACATTTTATTCATTTTTGGAGGTTTTATATCTAATTTGAAACATTTTATCGTGTACTAGAAGTTACTTTTATTATAATTTCCTTTTAATAAACGGCTAAATGGATATTTAATAGCTAAAAATTAGAAAAACAGCTCGATGTCAATGAGAATTTTTTTTATATTCGTTATCCGTAGCCATTTTTAAAACTCTTAAAATAAGCAACCTTTACTGCGCTTGCTTATAATAATTTAGTAAGTCTGAACGACCGTGTCAATTAATCGATTAAAACAAGAATATGAGCTTTTATCTCTTTTTTCTTTCAATAATTTGAATAATGAGGCTTTATATGAATATGAATGCTTTTGAACTTGACAATCTAGCGCTTCCCATAAGTTTTCTATTATGTTCAAGTCAGGTGATTGAGACGGCCATCTTAAAACTCTCAATTTGAAGTCGTAAACCACTGTTTTAACAATATGGATGTGTATTTGGGGTCATTGTATTGCTGAAATATCCAATTTTGCGGCATATTTTCTTCAGCATAAAAAAACAAATTGTTTTCTAAAATGTCCTTGTAAATATAAGCGTTCATATTTCTTTTGATCTAAACCAATGGACAGATTCCTTGCACAGAGAAAATTCCCAAACCATCACACATTCTCCACTATGTTTTATAGTTAAAATTCGGTAACGAACGTCATTTCTCGCATTAATTAGATGTTGTCTGCCATCGCTTCCAAAAAGATAAAGTTTAAATTTGTCTGAGAAAACTACTTTTTTCCAGTCTTTAAATGTCCATGTTAGGTAATCTTTTGACAATTTGTAGCCAGCACGTAAACATTTGCACGTGTAAACATAACAATTATAACAATAAAACTTTCACAAATATAAATAACATTCTTTTACTATATTATCATGTTTCCTTTATTTCATACTACCATCCTATAGAAATTAAAAACCTTTAGCCATTTTTTTATTTACAAAATATAACTGGCCGGAAACTTATACACTATATATATATGTGTGTATCTTCTACGAAATCCCGCGTTCTTTGATTTCTTAATAACGATCAGGTATATATATATATATATATATATATATATATATATATATATATATATATATATATATATATATATATATATATATATATATATATATATATATATATATATATATCATGTTAGTGTATTCTACAAATAGAGTGCTCAATATACTCGTAAAACAGTATATTGAGAACAGTATATATGTATATATATATATATGTATATATATATACATATATATATATATATGTATATATATATATATGTATATATATATATACATATATATATATATATATATATACATATATATATATATATATATATATATATATATATATATATATATATATATATATATATATATATATATATATGTATATATATATATATATATATATATATATATATATATATATATATATATATATATATATATATATATATATATATATATATATATATATATATATAAGATAAGCATATGTTTTTTTTTTAAATGAGTTTCTTTAAAACTTTAATCATGAATCTATGATTTTCTCATTAAGTTTTATTTTAATTCATAGAGAAGATAAACACGTTTTATTTTCTAAGCGATTTAAACTGTTCTTGTAAAATGCTGTATAAAACAACAATAAAACAATACTGTGAGGTTGTTTTGTCAATATAAAAAACTTGTTTTAATATATATATTTTTTTTTTTAAATTTTTTTTTTTTGCTGTTTATATAAATTACAATTTCCTTTAACCAAAAATGAAATATAATTACAAATGTACAAGTAATAAACAGTCAGGGGCTCAAAGAAGATTTGGATGACAAAATACCAACCCAATCTCTTCATAGAGCCCCTACAGATCATAACAATAATATATGGTAATATATGGTTAATAAATCAAGTAGAAAATTTAGGAAAAAAAATAAGTAATAGATATAAGAAGATATAATATTTAAAGATATAAGAAGATATAATATTTAAGAATAAAAATAGAGAAAAAAGTAGGTGTATCAATTAAAAGTAAAAACACCCTCAATTAGTCGAAAAAGAAGATATAATATTTAAAAATACATATAGTGAATAAAGAACATATAGTAAAAAATATATATATATATATATATATAAATATATATACAAATATATTTATATATATATATATATATATATATATATATATATATATATATATATATATATATATATATATATATATATATATATATATATATATATTTAGTTAAAAAGATATAATATTAATAAATACTAATAGTCACAAAAAGTTATAAAAGAATATATTTAAATAAAAATTTCCAATTAAATATATGATATTATATTCCACATATAATATATAAAGATTACATATAATATTTAAAAATACAAACTGTTAAATAATCAGATAAAAGGCTAAAAAAAAATTTTTGTAAACAAAAATAAAAATTAATCCGTAAGATTTAGAACGTAAGTTTTTGTTTGAAACTGTAATGAAGTTAAAGATTTTGCCATATTTAAATTGTCTTTCAAAAAAGAGTTCCATAGCTTGGGACCTCTATAAGTTATACTATATTCTGTGTATTTGTTTACTTTTTTAGGTAATTTATGTGTTACTTTGATTTATTTTTAAGAAAAACTTCTCATTTAAATTTTTATTAAATTTACTTATGAATATTTTAGGAGTTAGAACAAACTTGTCATGTTTTATTGCTATTTTATATAGTTTATAACATTAAAAACATAAATCACGTTTAAAATAAAACATTTTTAATTTATTTAATTTGAATTTTATTAATTTATTTTTTATAAATATGAATTTGTAGAAATAATTTAAGTTTCTAAACGTAACTTTTTAAACTTGAAAATTAAATATTTTACCAAGTTGTTTATGAAATACCTTAAAGGTAAAATTGTTTGGTAGGCCAAAATTACTTGCTATATCAAAACAAGTTTTATTGGTAAATAAAGACAGTAAGTTAAATTTGTGAATTTTTTTATAAGAAAGTTTAAACTGTTGTTGTGCTAAAGAATTTCCAAAGAAATTTTTGTAGACATGTCAATACATGTCAAAAACAAAAACTCGTTTCGGACATGTCAATAACTTTTAGAACACCTCAAAATTTGAACGTTGACACTAACATCTCTAGGAGATGATTGTATGATAAATTCAGAAAGTATGGTTGGGTCAGAATCACGTTTCATACTAAAAGTTTCACACTAAAAGCATAAAGAAATGATGTTTTTACCGTTTGAAACTTTTTTATTACTATAATCCATTAGTTAAGATATTTTTATTTATTCTTTTGTCTTTTTTTTTGTCGTGTCATTAATTTTATTTTTATTATTATTTTTTTTGTCGTGCCTTTATTTTTACAACAAACTTTATTTGTCTCAATTATGTTTTTCTACATTAATTGAACTGTTTCAAGTGTTTTTTCCACCTTCTAACCTGACGTCAAAAATGTATTTAATCTACCACGTATCAAAGAGCGCTTCACATAGATTAGCAATATTACATTTATTACAAATAAATGTTTTGACAAAAAAAAAAAACGTTTATTTACTTAAACTAAAGTATTTTAAACCAAAAGATTAAAATCAAATGCGCAAGGATAAAAAAATTTTTTTTTTCAACCAATAATTAAAAAAAACTCTTTTTAAAGGTTGGAACTGTCTGAATATAATTTATAAACATTAATTTAAATACAAAAATACGTTATAAACGTTCTTTCAAATACTAAAAAAAAAAAAAAAAAAAAAAAAAAAATAATTTTAGCTGCCTTAACCCTATTAAAATATTTTGATGAAGTTTAAAGATTCTTTAAATTTCATCCCTTATAAAAATAAGGTGCAATAATTACAACGTTATCAGCAGCATGAAACTTAAAACGTCAACATAGTTAACCGTAAGAGTGGAAACAGTGAGTGCTATTTTAAATACTATTTTAAAGCAGGTTCTCTGCTATGAGGCTATTCATTTTTTTGTATAACTAAAAAAATTAAAAATAATAATAAAATATTTTGCAAAACATAAAATCTATAGCCGAAAGAAATGGAATAAAAACAATACAGTTTCTTACTATGATAATTTATTATATTATATTTTATAACATTACTATAGTTTTGGCGTTATTTGTTATTAATAAATAACGTTAAAACTATATACTTCAGTATATAATAAAGAATAATAGTTAATAGGAATTCATTCTTGGCACGTGTTATTCTTTTTGCTTTAGGTTTTAAACACGTAACAAAAACCAAGCGTTGTGTTAGGTGTTAAAGACCTTGAGTTACTTAGATAAATAGTAAAAATTGATGTTATTAAACTGAAAAAAAGGAAAAAACCAACAATGGATATGAAAATAAGTTCTTCCTTAAATTTCAGCTGATTCCATCTATCAATATTGAGTTTAACGTGTTTCAAAATCTTAAAAGACCACAAACATGAAAATATGAGTTTTTGTCTGAAACTAAATTAAAAAAATTCTACTACAACAACCTATAAAAATAAGCATTTATATATATCAAATATATAAAAATAAGAAATAAAAGACTTTATATATATCAAGTAATTATGATCCATATATCATTTTAAAAATAATAAAATTTTACTCAAGAAATACTATGAAAAAATTAAAAATTGTTTCTTGGGGAACCTCATAACACACCAAGCCGTTTCAAGTCTAAAAAACTAAATTGACTTATGAATATTTTTTTATTTTATAATACAAGCATCGTAAAAAAATTTAAATACAAATATCTCATTAAAATAATTTTAAGGCATAAAATAAATGTTATCTACAAGAGTTTTTATAGCATATCGATGCGTACTCTCACGATTACAAACGATATTTAAATTTATTTATAGTGATTTCATATTACCATTGCCTGTAGAAAACTGTTAGCTAAAGTCATAAACAAATTATAAATTACTAAAAATTGGGCTTGTTTGCTGGAAAGCAACATCCTGTTCGGATTTTCTAAAAATAACGGTACTTTCATTTGATTCCAATTGACGCAATGTTTAAAACTTAAAAAAGATTAAGTAATTTTCCTTTACGTAAAATACTATGGTTACGGCATATGATAATACGACAATCAAATTTCTTAAAATAAAAGCTTTTTATATTTTTAGAAACCAAGAATCAAACATCAAAAAATAATATTAAAAAGTTAATTACAATAACAATAGCTTTAATTTTTTTTTTAAATTAAAAATTTAATATTCGCGGCTCATTTACAAAATGTTCGGCAGGTGCTTCTCTTTGACTTTCGAGTTCATACGAGGTTTGAGAAAAGTCAACAAACGGATAACCAGTAACTAACGGACGATAAGTAGCATTCATAATAGGGCTACGAGATCCAGAATCCTAAAATCAAAATACATTTAGGTAACTTTATGTAATATTAGTTATTCAAATGCTGATAAAACTATTTATCACAATTAAATATAATGAATTTAATAAACAAATTACAAATTTATGAGTTTATAATTTGCATATATTATATGCATAAATTATAGAAAATTATCACAATAACGAAATTATAGGTAAATTATACTTTAATTTTTAGAAGTATTTAATTATTTTGTTTACTTATTTTTTTAATTATAAAAATAAATATTATTAAATAATAGTTTGTAATTAGTTTAGATTCTTAGTATTTCTTTCATTTTGTTTTTCTAATATATATATATATATATATATATATATATATATATATATATATATATATATATATATATATATATATATATATATATATACATATATATATATATATATTTGCAAATATATATATTTGCTCTACTTTTGAGCGTCTACCGAAAAATTACTTTTATTACTGGTGTATATATATATATATATATATATATATATATATATATATATATATATATATATATACACATGTAATATATATATATATATATATATATATATATATATATATATATATATATATATATATATATATATATATATATATATATATATATATATA
>NC_061160.1:20996455-21056455 GCF_022113875.1 Hydra vulgaris | reverse complement strand
TTTATGTCCCGCCCTAATATATATTAGGGCAGGTCAAATAACAACTTTTTTTGGAATCAAGTGTTTGGCATTATAGAGATATTTTCTGAAAGATCCATTTATGCATCCTGAAAAATTTTAATTAAAACAGTTCCTTCATGAGTGATTTTAGCTTTGAAGATGGACTCAATTATTTGATATATAACAAATATAAATGAGAGGAAAAACTGGCTCGATAGTAATGGCAAAATAAAGAAAAACAAAATAAAATATCAGCTATTAAACTTAAACTTTATTTTTAAATTAGATATTACTATTTTCAAAATATTCTCTTGCAAAACATGGACCAGCTTTTATACAAAAACACAAATATTTTTATTTAAAATGTTTTCTAACTACAGTGTTCTAGCTTAGAGGTTATAATAGTAGAATATTTAAAATGTTTCCTAACTATAGTGTTCTAGCTAAGAGGTTATTATAGTAGAATATTTAAAATGTTTCCTAACTATAGTGTTCTAGCTAAGAGGTTATAATAAATACAAAGTTCGAAAATGATTTATTTTCTCATGGTTACTTTTACATAGTTATGCAACAAATAACTTGAAGATTATTATAAACTTCAATTTACTTTGTATAATATATACACTGTATATAATAGCCACACTAAATTATTTTTCAAACTAATTAAGGATATTATCATGTATCTCACTGTAAAAATAATTAGATGTAAAATTCATCCGATGATTAGTGCAAGAATTTTTGCAACAATATGTTTTTGATGACCATCTTTTCCAAAAATAATACAACCAGCCTTGCAAACAAGTTGTACAAACCTTTCAATACTTTGTGAATGGGAACAAATATCTGTGATGTTAAACTTTTTTCCAGAAAACAACTTTTATACTATCTCCTCATCAGTAAAACCTTCAAATGGTTCATCTTTGTCTTAATCAAAAATATTTATGAGCTTGTATACAAACATCATTTTGAATATTAGGCTCATTTTTGGTATTACTCATTTTTCAGTCTAGAGTGTGTAAAAATGAGTTTTTGTCCAAGTTTTTTCTCTAACTCAGAAATTATTTCTATTTTATGACTTATGTTTGTTGAAGTATTATCATACTCTTCAAGAATTTCATAAAGGCTCTGAACTTGATTTTTAACTGTTGCAACAAGAGCTAAAACTTTGACAGTAAGATACACCCCGTCAAAAAGATTAGTGAGATAGTCATATGAAGTTCTTTATCTGTGGACCTCTTTGGTGCAACTTCGCCATTTTCTATTTTTATTTCTTTTATAACTAAAGTTTCATTATCAATTTTATCATCAGCACCAAAGCAAATAAGTTCTGTGTTATCTTTAATAGATTTTAAGTCCGATAAAACTTTCACTATCTTCTTTTGACTGTCAATTTTGAATCTGTCTATAACTAAAGTTTTTGTGATTGCTATATCATCAAACAGATCAATCATAGGAGCATTTCCTAGTGCAGCTCTAACTGAACTTCCTGTATCATATCTAATCAAATCAATAGCAAACTTTGGAAGCTTTCGAAGATTGTAAGTTCCTAATTAAGGACCAACAAATGCTTGTTAAAATTGCGTTTACAAAGTTTACTGAAAGATGAATTTAGCTTTGGTTCAATGTTGAAATATAAATTCGGCTTAATCTTGAAATAGAAATTCAGTTAAATTTGGTAACAATTTCAAAATTTCATTTAACTTTCAGTTAAATTCAAAAGCTATAAAGTTTTTTTTCAATTTATAAGGAAGAAAATATTTTATATGTTTTATGTATATCAACCTGTTTCTATTGGTTACCACCCGCTTTTAACTCTTTAACTGCGAAAAGTGTTTCGGAGTTAAAAGTTGAGAGAGGGTTGTAACCAATAGAAAAAGTAGCTTCCTCAACTAAATTGGGAACATAAATTTAGTAAAAAAAAAAATTTAGGTCTTCTTTTCACCTAAAACAAAAAATTACAAAAAAAAAATTTCTTAAAAAATTTCTTTTTTAACTAAATATGTTTTTAAAATTCAAATTCATCTTTAAGTTAAATTTGATATAGGCATATGATCTAAATTCATTTTTTTTTTTTTTATTTAAACTTTTTTTTATTTAAACTTTCATTTAAATTCGAGTCTTAAAAAGTCGACTTCGTCGGTCTTTATTCCTAATGATTTCTTTCATGCTCCATACTTATGAGAAAAATTATAAAGTTATGTTAAACAATTTTTTGTTTGTTTAAGAAATTAATTTTAAATTAAATAAATCGCAAACTTATTGACTTAAATTAAATATATTTCATCAAAACAGAAACTCGAGTGTCTATTTTTTAATTCCAAACTAAAGTTCTAGTGAGTCAGCACACTAGAGCTAGAGCTAACTGATTTTAAACCATATAATAAAAAAATTTTATTTTATTTTATCTAATGATCACAAGAAACTGATGTCAAAAGACATCAGTTTCTTGTGGGACATGAATCGAACTCAGAATCTGTCACTTATGAAGGGAGCGCTCTCTCTCTTTCTCTCTCTCTCTCTCTCTCTCTCTCTCTCTCTCTCTCTCTCTCTCTCTCTCTCTCTCTCTCTCTCTCTCTCTCTCTCTCTCTCTCTCTATATATATATATATATATATATATATATATATATATATATATATATATATATATATATATATATATATATATATATAAATATATATATATAAATATATATATATAAGAATTAAATAATTTTCTTAAGTTTCAAATAAAGATTCTAAAATTAAGTAAAAAATTAACATACACAAGGTGTAACTGATTCTCTCAATTTAGCTTGACGACATAGTTGTGTCTAAAAAAACATAAAAATAACTTTATTACTATGGCAACAAATACAAAAGTTATTAATAAATATTATTTAAGAAGAGTTTCTAATTGTACCTCTAATATAGAATTTTTAAATTTAATCAGGGCACATTTTTTTTTTAATAAGGCTGCATTGATGTTTCGCATTTTTTCTTTTGTCTTCATTACTTGCCTAAATCATTATGGATTGGTTAAAGTGAATAAATAGGTGTTGAAAAAATTTGGTTGTAACAAAAATTAAAGGTAAGAAATCTATCTACTTGAGTTGAAAGTAAAACTCTATAAATGGTTTTTCATTGGAGTGCATTTCCAATACAATGTTAAACATAGTGGCTGAATTGCTTTCAACTTTGTTGGACTTTTGTTTCGATAAGTTGTAAAGCTCTGACTCTGCTCGTTCCTTTCTAGTTAAACACAAACAATATTCTTTTAATACCAGAAAAGATTTCAATTTTTTGTTTTTTAAATGGATGTAAAAAAACAAAACCAAATTTGCATTATTTTTAAAACTAACTGATCAACATGAAAACATATATTTAATAACACATATAAATATTTTATTATGTTAAATTGTAAGAAAATAAAAACAATTAAAGTTATTACTACACTCTTAAAATAATTGGTTAGAAAAAGTAATGAAGTGGATATCTCCATTAAATTAATGGACTTTTTAAATAAAAACAACAAAAATAATGGAAAAATTTGTTTAAAAAGTAAAAATTAACTAAACAAATAATTAAAAAAACTAACAAAGTGAAATTAATTATTTTCAGGTTCTTCGAAAGCCTGTCAATTCAACAAATTAAGAATATTTATGGGTTTTTACTTTTAAAATGTTGTTATTTTGTGTGTTTGTTTTTAAGTCTCTTAGTTTTTAAACTGTAAAAAATGGTTTTATGGAACTTTAAACATATTATCAGTAATCAATTTACACACTAATCTTGTGTCAATTTACACACTAATCTTGACATTAAATCAAACCATATTTAAAAAGTATCATAAAAGTTTTTCCTAAAAAGATAATAAAATTATGTAATAATACAGTTATTACAATTATTTTTTGCAAGGCTGCAAGCAACCAATATTAAGTTGGGAGTTACTAGAAGAAAAGAATAGAGTTATAGAACTAAGAAATGTTGACTAAAGACTCCTAAAGTTAGAATTTGTATGAATCAGGAAAACATGAAGATGGGAGAGAGTTTTAAAGCATTGAAGTGCGGGGGAAAAAACTAGACGAATAAAAGAAGCATGCGTTTAGAAAGATACAGTAAAAGATTGAGACATTACTAAATGATGAGTCCAACGAGATTGAGTTTTAGTCAATCAAAAAGAGAAGACTTTTTGTAGACAGGATTATAAAGTTTAATCATCAGCAAAAAGAGCTACTTTAGATGTAAGGTTGTTGGGAAGATCATTAATATAAATAACAAACAAAACAGGACCATGGATAGAACCTTGAGGTACCCCAGAAGTTACTGGAAATAAAGAAAATTGTTGGCTTTTGAGGATGACTTTAATAAAGTGGTAAGAAAGAAATGATTTGATAATCTCAAACACTTTCCCAGATACATTATATAAAACAAGCTTATGGTGCAGACCAGCATGCCAAACTTTGTCGAAAGCTTTAAATATGTTAAGAACAAAAGCTCTAGCCTCTATCTAATGCACAATAAAATCTTTCAGTCACAGCATTTAGCAAAGTCAGCAATAGAGCGAGAGGATCAAGATCAAAAAAATAAAAACCATATTTTATATTGTTTTGTTTCTTTTAACAGAAAAAATAAAGATAATTTGATAAATGTGCGCCCTATTAAATCTTGGCACACATCTTGGGTAATTTCCTCTTTGGCCCTCACCTATTGTATAGGTGAGGGCCAAAGATGAAATTACCCAGTGTATTGCTGTGCTCATATTTAAATCATAAAAGTATATTCTGGCGATTAATGCTTTAAGACGTTTTAATCAAAATTCCCTGAAAAAAAGGCATCACTTGGCAAAATATTGCAAAAATTGATTTTTTTCAAAGATAGAGAATGGCCATAAGATTTGAGAGTCGAATTAGATACAAAAATACCTTGCAAATAGTTCCACCTTATCCTTGGGAGAGATAATAAGATCAGTCCCATGAATGAGAGTTGGAATGTTAGACCTACCTTTGTTAACAACACTATTGAAAATTTGAAACTTTGAAAATTTGAAAAGTTGAAAATTTTCCAAAAGTCTCTAGAGCCTTACTTCTGAGATGAGATTTAGTGAAGTGTTAAGCAGAAGCACATAAAAGAATGGTAAAAGGATTCGAACCTAATTTCATGATTAATAGGTGAATTGATGCATATGCATACCCCCGAGCCAAGCATGTGACTATTGGAGTCTTTGTGAATCAAAGGACAGCACCCATCAACAATGAGATCAGAAGGAATATCAAAATTTAAATTAGTCTCACAAAGAGGAAGCAAGTCTGGCAAATTTTGCAATAGGTAAGATTCAACTGATGGAAGGTTGCTTTGCAGACCACAAATATTAGATATGTTAAAAGATATATTAAAACAGTTAGATGGTGAGGATGGCTTTTTATGTTTAATATTTTAGGTTACTTTTGATTTAAGTTTAAAGAGAACTTGACGCAATCATAGATAGTACGGATATATATTACTATATATAGAGATACTATATTATATAGAGTGCAGATATATATTACTATAGACATAACCGATTTTAAATAGTACTCAGGGTTCGAAGGCGCCGGATATCGGACATGGTCTAGCGCTTTTCTGGTAAAAAAAAGACATCTATGGGTCATTTTGTCCAACCCATATTTTATTTGCATTTATTTTCTAATCATTTTAGTTGTTCCGAAATAATTAATAAATACAGTATTGTATATAAATTTTTTTTTTTAACTTTTTATTTTTTATACAAAACAAAAATTGAAGTTGGATATATATATATATATATATATATATATATATATATATATATATAATATATATATATATATATATATATATATATATATATATATATATATATATATATATATATATATATATATATATATATATATATATATATATATATAACACATGGATACGATAATAAAATATGCCATTTTTTTGAGTAGCTTCATTTTTTAAAAGATGCCAAAGCATTACACTTTTTTGAATTAAGTTGCCCGGTTTTTATCATTTATTATTGTAACATTGCAATTAGTTATTAATTAAAATTTAGTTTAGTATTTATTTTATTTTTCATCCAATGGTTTTTATAAACTTCAAACAAATATTTTAGCTTTTAAAACGCCTTTTAAATTTATTTTTTAAAACGTTAATGTAATAGTTATTTTAATGCATATAGAAACCAGTACTTTTTAATACACTATTAAATTTGAGTTGTTACATAACATTTGTTTTCGAGCTAAAAATTTTCAATATTAAAAGTGTTTATAAATAAATCTCAAAAAAAGTACTGATGACAGAAAGCAAACTCCTTTGAGCCTTTAATTAGAAAGCAAATTCCACAAGGCATCAGGACACGGAACAGTTTGCACTGGGTTACATATTACCAGTAGCAGGGTGATCATGAAGACCATACACCTGACCTGACAATAAATAAAAAAAAGATAAATCTATGTAATAAAACAATGACTACAATGTAATCATACTATCTAATAATACTATTATAAATAGTACATTTAAAATTTACTTTTATTATGATTCATATACTCACAAGTAATGTCACAAAAATCAATATAAAATCAAGGTTTTTGCAAGATATTTCTTAATAATGTGGCATACTTTAGCATGCTAAAAATTTAAATGGATTTTTCTAATCTAGATTGCTTAGCCAAATAAGCTTTAATAAGAATATATCCTTGATAAGACTTTTACAATATTTAATTAAGTTAGTCATTATTAGAAAATTCATGTCTCCACCTACTTGATTAAATCCGTCTCTTAATGAAAAAATCTTTGCAGCATTCTAAACTTTATATCATAAAATGTAGTTAAGGGAATTTTATATATATATATATATATTGAAATATATAAAAATAAGATTTAACTAAATTTAGGTAGGGTTAATCTTTTTCATTTTATGTTTGCTTAATCTTGTTCTTATTATGTTTGATATATATATAAATATATATATATATATATATATATATATATATATATATATATATATATATATATATATATATATATATATATATATATATATATATATATATATTCATGATTATTTTTTGGTACAGAAATCAACATAAGTCCACCACTATGCAACTCAACCAAAAACATTTTTCATTGTACGCTTAGCTGGAAATTTTTGTATAGAACATTAATCAATACTAACAGTTATCTACCTTAAACCAAACCAAACTATAGTAGAAGCGATTAAAACAAATTTTTTTTGCAAACCTGAGTGATGGAAACAACTTAAGGTGTGCAAAAATAATCCTATTATAAACTCATCAACCTTTGCTACATAGAGGGAATAGCAAAACTTGTACCTACTAGAACCACAACCTATAAACATAGAATACCAAAATATTTCACAACATTAAACGCCTAACCAAAAAAAATTTAATCTTTAGCTTAAAATGCTAGCCAGCTCCATCAACTCCTGCCTATTCATTAACCCAATCTACAAATCAACAGGTAAACAGCTAAAAAAATGACTTAAAAAAATTATGAACCAAAACTTGTACTATTTTTACTAACGCAAAAATATACCAATAGATCAACAGCCAAATAAAAGCAGAATTTCTTGTTCCACCTCTGAGAATAAATAGTATTAACATAACAAAACCACTTGACAAAGTAGGATGCCTGAATAAATAATTTAAATCTGTATTTTTTAATGTAAAATTCCAAGACCAAGTTTACATTTTCGATTAGCTATAATCAGACATGCAAGATTAAAAAAATTGATCCTAATGTATTTACTAAATCAGTTGAAAAAAAACAAATCAATGGGCTCAGATGGCCTAAGCTCATACGCTCTCAAAGAATGTTCGATGGGATTAGCTTGACCCATTTCCTTTTTAATATTATTCGTAACAGGTATATTGCCTGGCACTTGGAATAAAGCCAATATGACACTAGCATACAAAGAAAAAAGAAATAAATATGATCCATCTGAGTATAGACCAATCTCTTTAATAACCATAATATGTAAAATTATAGAGAGACTGTTAAAAAACCCACAATGACCCACCTTCTTTGACACAACTTGATCTCACACCAGCACATCTTTGTTAGACAAAGTTCATGTGTTACCAGTCTACTAGAAATGGTTGACTTGCATCGAAGGCACATAATCGTGGATTTTATGCAATTATAATATATCTAGACTTTGCTAAATCATTCGACAAAGTCTGCCATGAAGCCTATGGCTTTATATAGATTATGGCCTATGGCTTTAATGGAAAACTACTAAACTGCATACAATTTCTTCTTTTAGACAGAAAGCAAAGAGTGGTGTGCCTCAGGGATCTATTCTTAGTCCATTACTTTTTGAAGTACTTATTTACAACATGTCTGAGGTTCCCTCAAATTCTTTGCCTATGATAGCCAATAAAAATTATTATCAAATATTGGAATCCAAAAATACTTAAACACTTAAAATAAGGTAAGCCTGCACATGCTCCAATAAACAAAGCTGATAAGAAGATCATTGAAAGAGTTTAAAGAAGAGCCACGAAACTATGCCATTTGTTAAAGGGCCTTAAATATGAAGAAAAATTAGTTTCCCTCAATATCCAATTTGTCAAAGACAAGAGCAATTCAATATTTCAAGAGCTGATGTAATTCAATATTTCATTGTAAACACAAGTCTAAACATTTCATCTTGGTCCCACCCACAATGTAAGTCTAGATAGTTTGGTATATATATATATATATATATATATATATATATATATATATATATATATATATATATATATATATATATATATATATATATATATATATTATATATATATATACGGTTGTTGAAAAGTTTCTTCCATAAACTGTCGTTTTGAATCACACACTAATAAACAAGACCATAAAAAGTTTAAAAACTTGGAAGATTAATAGAATGTTTAAGTTGATGAACATTTATTACAAGGTGCCATTTAATAAGTTTTGTTTACAAATATCCTTAATTTATGAATGATTATTGATTTACTATTAAACACCATGACAAAGACTAAAAGCAATGAAGCGTTATTTTTTTATTCCTGGTTTTGATGAGGAAATTATTTTAGACAAAAAAGTTGGTAATGTCGTTACTTTTTTGAGCTTATATTCAAAATTTTACAAATCTTTCAATTCTCCAATTCTGTCAACAATGTACTCGCATAGTACTGTGCATAAGCGTAAAAAAAACCCTATTTACTTTTTTTTTTTTTTTGTATTGTTTTTACAACATTGGTAAAGAGTCTATGATTTACTTATTTTTTAACTGAGATGTATTATCCTTCTAAAACTTTTTAAACAGTTTCTTGCAGTTGCTCTATAATTACATCCTTAAAAGCAATCTTTCTTTTGAATGCTTTTGATAGCATGATGCAATTGTAAGAGACTGCAAGTGACATCAATGACATATAGCAGATATGAGGCTTGAAATTAGAGTCTGGTCATAATGAGCACTTTGTGGTTTATTTGAGTACTGCATTTAAATTGATCTGCAAAACCAACACCTAAGACAGCTTTATTGCAATTTGGTTTCATATTTATGACATTACAATTTGGTTTCACCATCAGTCACTTAATGATATACTCTAGCTTGATTAATTTTTATATTTGCATAATCGAAATAATTGTTAAATATGCATAATTAAAATAATTGTTATATATGCATGATCAAAATAATTTTTATATATGCAAGATCGAAATAATTTGTATATATGCATGATCGAAATAATTGTTATATATGCATAATCAAAACAACTTTTATATATGGATGCAGAACTACTCGGACTTTTGGTCAGTTACTAGAAGGATGACTGAAAGCAACCAGATTGTTAATTTTGGTTGCCCGGCAAATTTTCGAGTTGCCTGTCACTATATTTACAACATTTTATTGAACTTGCTTTCTTTTAGGTTTGTTTATTGTTTTTTTTTTTTTTTCGCTTCTGTGCAAAACAAACACGAGGTTAGTGGTAATAATAAAAGAAATCATTAAAAAAAGTAATTAAAACAAACAATGCAAAACAGATTTTGGTTTAGCATAAATAAAAGAAATCGTTAAATAAAGTAATTAAAACAAACAACATTTAAAAAAAGTAAAACTTAAAAAAAAATAATTTTTAAACAACATTTTAAAAATAGACTAAAAAAAGTAAAAAATAAACTATTTCACACAACCCAAAGACTTTGTGTACGTACACAACCTGAAATATCAATTAAAGTCAATCACTGAAAATGTTGGGCATTTAAGTACAACTTGTTCTTATTGGCGCCCAACATTTTCAGCTTTCAGACTTTAATGGATATTTCAGGTTGTGTACATACAAAAAGTCCCTAAGTCCCGTAAAGTAGTTTATTATTTATTTTTTAGTCCATTTTTAAAATGTCGTCTTTAAAAAGTTTTTTTCATATATTTTATAAAAATTTCACACATGTTCTAGTTATTTTTCATTATAAGGCAAAGTGTAGTCTAGAAATAATTTGTGTAAATAAAAGTAATCTTTTAAACTATTTTATATCAATTTTCTATTTTTAGATAAAGCACATGCCGATTTATACGCCATAAGGTTTTCTCTTGAATCGAATATTTTACATCATCCATATTGCCAAATATGAAAAAAACAACTTACAATTACTTTAAAATTCTTTCCTTTTAATATGTTGTAATTATTTACTTTTAATGTGTTGTAAGGTATCACATTGTAATTATAGTTAATTTTAAACATCACTAAAAGTTATTTAAATTGATTTAACAAAAAATTTTAATTGAATCTAAATTTGGCATTTGAAAAAGATTATATTTTCTTGATCATTTCTTAAAACAATCTTATACTTAACATAATTTTTTGTTTGTTAATCACAATTTGTTTATTTATTTTAATTTTAATGTAATATTTTTTATAAAAGATTATAAACAATTTATAGATAGATTTTATCAGTTACCAATAAGATATTTGTAAACATAAACATATTAGGTCATAACAGTGGAACTTTACACAGAATTTTACGCTTTATTGAATTATTAAGAAAAAATACATTTGTGAAAAGAATTCTTTTAAACAAAACCACTTCTTCCTTTTTATTATGAAAAAAAAGTTTTAAATTTTCTTTCACTTATAATAATCTATACCATGGATGTTTACTCGTGGTTGGACAACCACGAGTAAACATCCCTGGAATGATTAAAATAATTTTTATATGCATAACCAAAATAATTTTATCATACATCAATCATTTGATAATATACTCTAGCTTGATTAACTTTTGCATTGACATAAATGCATGATTTTATATATGATCGAAATTATCAGGAGCTAGTTATTTCCTATATTTCAAAAATAATTCTCCTATTGGCCTAGTCTTAGAAACTTTCTCAATATTGCAATAAACATTAGGACGAGTTTCTTTTGATTCAGTTTTTACCCATTTTTGTCAAGTTACTTGATTACTTAAATTCTCAATTTCATACTCTAAAGTTTAAATATTTAGTACATCCATACAATATTTGGTACATCCATAAAAGTTTAAATTTTAGCACATCCATACAATATTTAGTACATCCATAAAAGATTAAATATTTAGTACATCCATACAATATTTAGTACATCCATAAAAGTTTAAATATTTAGTACATCCATTCAATATTTAGTACATCCATAAAAGATTAAATATTTAGTAAATCCATACAATATTTAGTACATCCATAAAAGTTTAAATATTTAGTAAATCCATAAAAGCTTAAATATTTAGTACATCCATACAATATTTGTAAAAGTTCATAAAGTACTCATTAAGTGGATTCTCGCATGTGAAATTTTTGCGTGTCATTTTATCAGCAAATAATCAAATAACAACTTTTTTAAAGCAACTAATTTGGAAAGCATTTTTGTAAATAGATTTTGAAAACATAAATGTTATGTGGTACTTTATTAAATGACAACAAATTGCATGGTTTTGAGTAAAAAAAAAAAAATTAATCCAATAATAATACTTGGATGGTTTTTTAAAATCCCATAAACATCCTTTAAAGAGTTGATTTTTAACAAAGAATCTCACAAGCTTTAGCAAAGTCTAATTTGGTGATGCTTATATCATCATGTAGGTAAAAATTTTGTGCCAACCTAACAGTTCTAAGATTTACAATCTAACTCGAATCTAACTTGATAATGTTTTTAAAATGGCTATTAAAGCATTTTTTAATATTTTTATTAACTTACACTTTAGTTGTGGAAAAGAAAAAGGTCTTAATTTTTGATTAGGTTTTATCATTTCTTTTCTTATCTCTATACTTCTTTTGCCTTTCACTATATTTCTTATTTCTTATTATTCTTTGCTCATTATTAAGTAAAGTTGTAAACTTTTTTCTCTAAGTTTTTAAATAAACTGCATTAAGAGCTTTGTTATGGTGAGGATTATGTTTCCTCCATTAAAAAATTTGAAATCAATTTTTCTTTAAAAGAAAAAAAATTAAAGTTTTGTTTTGAAAGTTATATTTTAATAAAAATTGAAAAAATATATATTTATAAAATTTATATAAAAAATATAAATATAACACAACTTTTGATAAGAATATTGCAAAAATTTATTGTATTAAATTTTTGAAATATTCCTATCAAACATTTTGTATTTAATTTTGCTTCAAAATCATTTTTAACAAGTACAAGTAAAAATTCAGGACGCAATCTTTTTAATGTTGATATATCTTTATTTATTGATGAACGTTTAATTTTAGAAGTATATGTCAAATAAGGCAGTTTTGTTTTAAAATAATTTTTTTTATTCAAATAATTTTTTATAAAAACTACAAGGGAGTTTTATTTTCAAACAACTTTTATTCTAGTTAATAAGTTAATAGATATATCAAAGATGCTTATTGAATTTTATCAATTTTTTATTATTTCACGCATTTGTGCATGAAAAATTGTTTTAAAATAATAAAACCAAAGTGTGCGCAAATTAATAACTAATATGCAATAACCTTATGACTGTAACTGTTATCCATTAATACAAAATAGTCAATTTTTCTCAATTTAGTTCGTTAAATTTATTTACTTGTAAAAAAAAAACATATAAATTTGAAGAAATTAAAATAAAAGGCTAAAAAATAAAAGCTCTTTTGATATTTCTTTTATTAAAACTTTAAAAATAATAATATATTAAGTATTTAATAAGTTATTATATTAAGTTTTTATTAAATAGTTAATATAATATTAATATTTTTATAATATTAATTATTAATATTTTTATAATAAAAATATCATTTAATTGGTGTTGTTAAATGCGCAATAAAAAATGAAAACTAGAACATGATAGATCATGTTTCTTCATTCATGTATCATCTTCTATCATGTTTCTTCTATCATGTATCATCTTCTATCATGTTTCTTCATTCATGTATCATCTTCTATCATGTTTCTTCTATCATGTATCATCTTCTATCATGTTTCTTCTATCATGTATCATCTTCTATCATGTTTCTTCATTCATGTATCATCTTCTATCATGTTTCTTCTATCATGTATCATCTTCTATCATGTTTCTTCTATCATGTATCATCTTCTATCATGTTTCTTCTATCATGTATCATCTTCTATCATGTTTCTTCATTCATGTATCATCTTCTATCATGTTTCTTCATTCATGTATCATCTTCTATCATGTTTCTTCGTGCATGTATCATCTTCTATCATGTTTCTTCATTCATGTATCATCTTCTATATATTCTATTAGATTATATATATTTTAGCTAAACTTTAGAAACCTTTTTAAAACTTTTAAAAGTGTTTTTAGTATGCAAATAAACATTACTTCATTTCACAATAATTAGAAAATTTAAAAAAAGAGCAAAATGTTTTAGCATGGTTTCTTTTAAAGTAATTGTAAATGCATTTATTTTAACTAAAATTTTGCATGTTTTTGGATTATGATAAAACATAATTACTTTCTTCAGTTGTGTACTTGCTATACAGTTATTATAAATATGTGATTTTTATAATAATTAAAAAGCTACCAATCTTATTTGGAAAAAAAGTAATATGTTCATTTTAAAAAATTTTAAGCAAATGCCAACGCTTGCATAAGTAAAAGTAAAGAAATGTGATGTTAGTTTTTCTGTCTTTTTTTAAACAAAAGTTTGCACATTTGTTGATTTGTCACACCCTGCAACTACCTGCTCACTTTAGGTGAAATTTTTTTTTTTTGAATTGCTTACATTTATTTAAAATTAAACTTACATTTATTTAAAGTTAAACTTTAAATACTTTAAATAATTTTATTTAAAGTATTAAATTATTAAATGCACGTTATTGATTTTTGAAAATGAAAAATTTTAATAGTTTTTGTAGCGTGAAGTTGTCTCATAACTAAAGATTGAATTTATATTTATGTCACTATGAGGACCAATAAAGTATATATTTTAATAATCCATTGGCATTTTTAAAGTAACAATTTTTACAAAGTTTTTGTGGAATGCATCATGTCTTATGCTGCGCTGTTGTTGTGTCTCATCATTGTGACATATACAATATAGGTGATTAAAATTGTCAATGGTTATGTTTTGTTAATTTGTAAATATATTTGCTGAAAATTTTCTTTTGTTAGTACACTTATATAAGTAAATATACATATTTTTATTTTGCATTTTTTTTATTTTAGTTCAATCTTCTCCTATCACCATTAAAGCTAAATTAAATATGATTAAACAAAAGATTTGATTAATAGGAGGGTTAAAATTTAAAAAAAAGCCTTAAATTTTGAAAAACACTTGGAGAAATGTAAGGCAATTGTCATTTATGTTAAAGACTTTTGTTATATGTTTACATAAATCAACTAGTAAAATATGCACAAAAAAATTACTGAGCTACCCTTCTTCCTACCCATTTTAGAAGTTTACGACAAGAAGTTTTAAAGTTTCATGAATAAGGACAGTTTTTAAGGCTTTCCACTTACTGAAAATAAAGTTTTTTAATTGCATTTTTTAAATAGAGCTATAAAGTACTAAGCACTAGTCCTATGCATTTTTTGATAAATAAAACTGATGACCTTTTTATTGTTTTTGTTTTCTGTCTGTCCCTATTGACCCTGCACGTGGGGTAAATAAAAACACCAACTGTTTCAGATGTTTATTTCTATTCCACATCTGATAAGGGTGTAATAAAAAATTGGTAAAACTTTTAAAAATGAGTGCGTGTTTGTGTGTGTGCGTGTACCAAAGTACACTTATAACATTCAAAACTAACAGGATGCACAATAGGCACTCAATTGGATAAAACCTTCACTGACTTTAAAACAATACAATATTACAAATGTTATTAAAAGTTGAAGTTCTGAACATCAAAATAATAGATTTTTAGAATAGTATGATCATATTAAACATTATTGAGGCACAGTGACACAGAGGCAAAAAATACACATGAACAAATTGGCACATAAGGAACAGAAGTTAACAATAAAAAGACAATTAAATTTGTACATTTACAATTAAATTGTAAATGTACAAAAATGAGCACTGTTTATTAAAAACATTATTATTTGCAACAAAACTAAAATAAAATTCAAGTGCAGTATATTTTTAATTAATACTAAAAAAAAGTTGGTATGGATACCACCTGTCTGAGATATTAACAAAATATCGATTGTCACCTAGAGTCTGTATTGAATTTTAAAATATCTCTATGCTCTAGAGTTGGTTTATTCAAACATCTTATTATTTGACAACAGCTAAACAGTGCTTTGTTCTTGAGGAAAAACAAAGTGAGACTCGTCCCCGCATTTTTAGGATGAGGAAATGATCCAAGAAATTCTTCTGAGTAACTTAATCACAACTTGATCAACCTGACCAAGAATGATGGCTTCACTCTTCTGCTTCAATTATTTTTTTAATTTTAACTAAAAATTATTGTTGTAAAGAGACCATATAAAAAATAAGTATAGAAATGATCAGTGTGGAGCAGACTTACTTAGATCCAAATTTTATGGTTTCGCTTACTTTACAGCTAGTTCAAATAAATTCTTCTGCTCTGTAAAATGCTCTGTATAACAAATGAAAATCTTGAGGATATTCCACCATGTAAAACTGTAACAAATACATTTTGTCCAAATTCAATGTTAAATGAAATAATCAAAACAAACAGAAAACAAAGAGTAGCTTTAGGGAAATGTATCAGAGTAGGAAACTGTAGAAAGTGGAGTACAACCATAATCAGTACTTGGTCTTTTACTTTTTGTTAATAATAACTTAATGCAGGATTTTAATAACAAATGAAAAATTATATGCAGGTAACACAAAAGTGATAGCAGAAATAAATACAAATTTGCATAAAAATTAACTTTAAAATAACTTTGATTATCTCTTTAAATGGGCAACTAACAATTTTAAAAGTGATAAATGCAAAATAATGCACATACCCATGATAATTTAAACAACAATGCACAATTAAACATTATACTGCAAAATTAGAAACCACTGGAAAAAATAACAACAAAAGGAGACTAGGAAAGAGACCTACAAAAGGTATTAACTGTGAACAACAGTTAGAAAAGATGAAATTTCTAAAATTAGTTGATAGATTATTACAAAGTGATCTAATTGAAATGTTTGATAACAAAAAAGTATAGATAAAATAAACTGGCATTAAGAGTCTGAAAAAAATTGTAGAAAAAGAGTGTACAACTAGAAAGAAGGCAAATAGTAAGAAACTCATTTTCTAGACATAATTTCTACACAAACCATATAGCAGAAGCCTGGAATATACTTGATCAAGATGTTGTAAACCCGAGATCAGTTAACAATTTTAAAAACAAACTAAAAAATTTTAATGAAAAATGACTGTTAAAGTCATCTACTGTTGTTAAACTCTTTTTTCTTGGTAAAACGAGAATACAGCATTTTATTGTATATATATTACCTTGAAGTTTTACAAGATATTATGAAATTATATCTATATTTGATTCAAAGGTTTTCATTTTCCATTATTTTTTCGATACTTATAAAACAAAATTCTCCGATAATTTGTGTTTCTCAAATTCTTGAATCTATGGGGTCTGTTGTAAAATTTTCAACACAAACATATGAGAATTGTTTAACTTGATTAAAAAAAAAGTAAATTGAAATTGATATAATTTCAATT
Organism: Hydra vulgaris; assembly: GCF_022113875.1. NCBI lineage: Eukaryota > Metazoa > Cnidaria > Hydrozoa > Anthoathecata > Hydridae > Hydra > Hydra vulgaris. The sequence goes on along the minus strand of NC_061160.1, from coordinate 21,039,328 downwards.
TACTTTTTTTTTTTTAATCATTATTAAATTTATCATTTCAGAAAAAAATATCGTCATCTGATATGTGATCTTTTAAGTTGCCTTTTAAGTGGACTCTTTGGAATAGACTTTTTATGTTGACTGCATTAAAAACTGAACCAATTTAGCTAAAAAACAATAGTTTCATCAATATCATCATCTTTCATCGTTTACACTAACTCACCTTCCATCTTTTAAAGCTTTCAGATGTGTTACTGTTTAGCAGAATATTTTTTTACTTTTTAACTAAACTTAATTTAACCAGACTTTTCAGTTGTCAAATTGTTTTGAATAGGTTTCAACAAACAGTCAAGTTAAAAAGTAAAAAAGTTACATCAGCGGTTATACATTTGCTGTTATTAACTGTAATTAAGCAAACATTTTTTGTCTGCTTTCTCAATTTTGTCAATCAGCATAATAGTTAGGGGTGGGGGATGGGGTAATCTGAGCTTACTTCAAGTTACTTATTATTTTCAGAGTTTAAGTTTTAAAAAAAAATGTATATGTATCTGCTTTCTGAAAAATTCTTTAAATCATGATTTGATAAATTTGTATGATTTAAATCATACAAATTTATTAAAGAAATACCAATTAAAATATTCTGAAGTCCTTTTTTAAAGTTGTTTTCATAGACCCACATTACCTTACTCACTTTAAAGCAGAAGTATCCATACAAAATGTTGATACATCTGCTTAAAAGTACTGTAAAAATTATGAGAAAAATTCTATACGCAAGCGTCTTTCATTAATATATGTACAAGGATTTTAATTGAAAAATATTTCTTTAGATTTTTTTAATTATAAAAGAGACTGCATACATATACAGCATAAAAATAAAGTGCAGTGTGCCTAGTAAAAGGGTCCTGTCCCTGGCTAGTATGGGACTTTATACAAACTGGGCCTTTGTCCTAGTCCCAGCAAAATTATAAGATTTAGCAAGAGTTGATAGTCCCGCTAGGAAAATATTTTTGATACATATAAATTTATGCATATTTTGCTATTTATTAAACACTGACATATAATAAACATATATATGGATAAAAACATATATTGTTTATATCCATATTCATGTCCATCTATCCATATTATATGCCAATTATGTTTGCTATTTATTTATATGCTGACATACAATAACCTTATATATTTATAGAAAATTAATAGAGGAGAATTGGTGAAATTGGAACACTAAAAGAATAAATATTTTTAACAAGATATAGTTTAACTATGAAAACATTTATGATTTGATAAATACAAACAATCCTACCGTTCTTTTACTCATAATTTAATAAATAAACTAAATTAAATTTTGGAAATAAATTTGGTTTTTTCAAGACACCATTTTGTTTCAATCAAGGCAACCAGTTTATAAAATTGGAACACTTTGGTTTTTTGGCTGGAACATAATGCTTCTATTTTTAAAAAAATACCCATGGGAATACCCAGTAAAATCAACAAAAATAAATTTTAAGTTATTTTCATCTTTAGAGTGAGAGTTTAAATAATTTGCTAAAAATTAAAAATAGAATTGCCTGGACAAAATAAAATTTTACAAATAATTGTACAAAAGCTTCAACTTATATTTTATTTATTAAAAATCTTTAAAAAATCATTATTTATGAAGTTTACAATCGCAATTATTTATTTTTAAACTGCTATCTTAACTATATCTATATCTTAAACCCAACTATATCTTAAACCCAAGAACTATATCTTAAACCCAAGGATTTTATCACTGACTAAGTAAGGAAAATGTTATAGTTTCAATCAAAGAAACTTTAGACTATTTTCTTATATCACTGCATGATTGCAGCATTTTATAAGATAAGTTTATTTTATTACTTGCATTTTAAATCCCAGTGCATTAAATAGGAAAACTATATAACCCAGAACAGTGTTTACCTGGTGCAACCACTGTAAACACGATATTAGATCACCTAAAAAAAAAGAAGATACAAAAAAGATTTAAACTGATGATGAATGTGCATTTTTTGACTTTTTTTTTCACTTTCACTTTTAAAATCTCTCAAAATATAGAAAATAAGACATTTTACAAGAAAAATGCAAAATATAGCCTTGAGACACTTTATTTCCAAAATAAATGCAAGTTTTCCAATTAAACGTGCTGTTTCCAAAATAAATGCAAGTGTTTCAATTTTGGAATTGAGGGAACAGATGACCAGATGGATGTGTGGTGGGACTCTAACAGGACAAGAAAAAATGTCATGACCTTAGACATAGATTAGGAATAGTGTTTGTATTGTACAAGGTTCAAATATCAACCTCTGTCGCTTACTAAGTGTGCCTTAATCTCTGTTTTTTTTTTTTTAATTTTTTTAAACAATTGCAGATTTTGAAATAATTTTTTTTAATTTAACCATCTCTGGGATCCTGTAGAGATTTAATTAAATTTGATACATAATATGCTATTAAATCTTAGATAATAATGTAAGATAAATAAAAAAAATAATGACCAAATTCTCACAAACTAAAAAAAATAAAATGACAGCAAAAGAACATACATTTTCTTTAGTTCATTAGAAAATTGGTTGCCATTGACAACTGAGATTTTTTCAACATCTGATTTTAAATTGAAAATATCGTTTAATAATGATTTTAAATTTGAAGCATCATCATTACTTTTTGTAATTTCTGTTTGAGCTTTTAGCCATTCATCCTGAGGAACATCTGTACCATAGAGTTGGATATCAGTTTCCAGACTCTTATTAAAAAAGTGAATTCCTGTTTCATTTTGAATGATCAACTCAGTAAGTTCATTTTTTAACTCATCAATGGTTTCCATTCTGCATTTTAATATCTTTATTAGTGCATTTTTTCCTTCTAAAAGTCTATCATAGTTGTTTGATTGCTTTGTACAATAGTAGATACAATGAGACCATTTTAACAACAGCTCATGATATTTCTGTATTTCTTCATAATGTCCAAGAAGTTCTTTTACTCTATCAGGCATGTCTTTGTTTATTTTGTAGGTTGCATCAATATTATCTCGAAATACAAAAACAACTTCTGTGCGTTGCACATAATTTTCTAAACATTGCTGATCACTTAAAAAATCAGATCCTAACTTGACAAGGTATTGGTCATAAGCTTCTATACCAAACTCTTGTTTAATGAATAATTTTAAGTTCTGAACAGTATCACCTGGTTTGCACGCATATGAAGTTTCCTGACATGTCATAATGTCAAACAAATGGATCTCGTTAATACTTAAGATATCTTTAATCATGCTAAAGCATTCTGTTGTTCCTCTTTTATCAGCATCGTGACACAAAACAAGTTGAAGCCTAAAGCATATAAATATAAATAAAAGTACTACATTTTTTTTGCTATATATTCCTATATTTTTTTGCTATATATTTCTATATATTCCTTTTTTTTTTTGCTATATATACTTTTAATATCACAATATTGTTTCTGGAATAAAATTTAGTCATTGTATTCTATATTTATTTAATTATTCCCTTCTATATTTCTATATGATTGCTATATTCAATTTGATTTCGATTTTCTTTATTTTTATATAATTGCTGTTTGGATCTCAATTACTAATAAAATAATAAAAGTATTAATTCAAAAAGTATATACAGATGTCAGCTTTGAATAAAAAAAGTATTCCTTTGAAATCAAGCAGTTAGGTATTATTTTGCCACTACTATTGAAACTGATTTATTTAAGTAGTACATACAAACTAAAGATTACAAAATTTAACAAAGATTCAAAATATGTTATGACAAATATGTTATGTCATATAGTAAAACCAAACAAAAAGTAATAAGATACAAAAAGTTATAAATTAAAAAAAAACAAAACAAAGGGAAAACGAAAAAAATGTTTCCAATGAAGAATCAAATTAAATGAGGCAAGTTGTTGTCAAAACAGCCTCAACAAACTTTGAGGGTGCTTTTTGTATATGTTATATATACTTATATATCTTATATACATATACAGTATGTTACATATGGTATATCTTATATACATTTAAATATACAGCTTACATATAAGCTTACATTTAATGGCTAGAGATAATGCATCTAAAATGGTAGCTGGAATAGATAGGCAAATTACGATTATTTGCCATAACTATTACACATTTTGCAACTAATGTTGGATGAAACTGAATTTGCCAAGATATGTATCAAAAGTATATCAAAAATTTATAAAACCTTTTTTTAAACATTCTGTCTATTTTTGAAAATTATCAAAAAAATCAAACTCAGTATAAAGTGCCAGAAAATGGATTTAAAAAAGGTATTGTAACAAAATGGAATTGTTAGTTTTTTGTTTAAAACCATTTTTAAACAGTAGCGTGCTTTGATCTTATTTTGTTTTAATACTTGTAACTAATCTTTATTCTCCAAGAAAAAAAGTTTGGCTCCCAAAACAGGATGAAATGCTAATGTTTTTATTTTACAGTTTGTGTATTCACAATTTTAAATACTAAACATTCTTTACTAAATCTATAAAATTTAATTTGGTATGGTTAATAATCAGTAATCCAATCAGTATTGGTATCATATATATATCTATATATATATATATATATATATATATATATATATATATATATATATATATATATATATATATATATATATATATATATATATATATATATATATCTATATATATATATATATATATATATATATATATATATATATATATATATATATATATATATTGATATATATATATATATATATATTGATATATATATATATATATATATATATATATATATATATATATATATATATATATATATATATATATATATATATGATATATATATATATATATTGATATATTATATATATATATATATATATATATATATATATATATATATATATATATATATATATATATATATATATATATATATATATATATATATATATATATAGATATATATATATATCAATATATATATATATATATCAATATATATATATATATATCAATATATATATATATATATATATATATATATCAATATATATATATATATATATATATAGATAGGGCATTTCCAAAAAATGCACGAACCAAAACTCATACAATGGTTGAATTAAGCGATCGCAATTTGTAAAATCCCAAAAAATATCTGGTATTCAAAATTTTAGTTTATGTAAAGCCGTGTACTTTGTTTTCAATAAGCAAATTATAATAAGTTTGTGAGCAAAAAAGTTATAAAAAACAAAACAAAACAAGAAACTTACGACTACAAAAGCTATAATACTTTAGTCACTAACTACATTATAAAAGTAATAAAACTATATAGTATTATTACTTTTATAAAGTACTTATAACTTTTAAAGTTCATTCTTTGTTCAAACAACATAAGTAATTCGAAGCTTTAATTAAAGTAGAAAAGCATCTAGTAAAAATAAAGTGGATATTCAAATATTAAAATACTATGTGTTTTTCATAATGCTAAACTTTTTATAAAGTACGTTTTTATAAAGTTGTTTTTGTAAAAAAGTGTATTTGTAAAAGTAAAATATTTGGAAATCCACTTTATTTTTCTAGATGCTTTTCTACTTTAATTAAAGTTCGGAACTACTTATGTTGTTTGAACAAAGAATGAACTTTAAAAGTTATAAGTGCTTTATAAAAGTAATAATACTATTATAGTTTTATTACTTTTATAATGCAGTTAGTGACTAAAGTGTAATAGCTTTTGTAGTCATAAGTTTATTGTTTTGTTTTGTTTTTTATAGCTTTTTTGCTAACAAACATAATAATTTGCTCATTAAAAACAAAGTACACGGGTTTGCATAAACTAAAATTTTGAATACCAGATATTTTTCCAGATTTTAAAAAGTATAAAAAAGTTTATGGACTTATAGTAGAAAAAGAAAATAATACTTTTAGGTAAAAGGAACCATCATTTTTTGAACCTGGAGTCCATAGGCATAATGTTGGCAAGGACTCCAGGACTCCAGGATCCTGGACTTGAAAACAATAAGTTCCAAGTCATGAATCATGAAATTTTTTTCTCATGAATTTTTTTCTTATGGCAGATCATAAGTCAACAAACATGTTTAGAGCTTCAGGACACTACAGACCTGAAAAAAATAGAGATTTAAAGCCGGAGTCCTTTTGGGACTCTGCATCCCTGTTCAGCAGTATACCTTTTTTTAATATAATATTTTAAACAAACAAAAAAAGTTTCAAGAATGCACTATGCATCATAGAATCACAGCAATCATTTAAATGCAGTTTATGAATGATCAAGCACGGAAGTCAGGCGCGGAAGTTGCAAAAGTGTTGATTTAATGGAGTAATTTTTATGAAAATAAATTGATTGTGAGTATTTTAAGTGAAATATTATATTTCTGCAATTTATATTTAATATATTTTTGATGAGAAATAGCAGCAGTCATTAAATATTTCTAGCTTGAGTATAGCGTTTTTCAAACTATTGCAACATTAACATGCAAAAAAAATAAAATAATAAAAATATATATATTTATTTATTCAGGTGGCCTAAAATATGATAAAATTACTTTTATTATAAATGTTCTTTATGAAAATTATAAAAGTATGCATATTGCTTAAAGTCACAGCTTCTAATTGTTGAAACAAAACAAAAAAAAAAAAATCACATAAAGATACGGAAACGCCCTATATATATACATACATATATATATATATATATATATATATATATATATATATATATATATATATATATATATATATATATATATATATATATATATATATACATATATATATGTAAATATATATATATATAAAATATATATATATTATATATATACATAAATATATATATATATATATATATATTAATAAAATATATATATATATATATATTAATAAAATATATATATATATATATATATATATTAATAAAATATATATAAATATATATATATATATATTATATACATATATATATATATATTTTATATATATATGAATATATATATATATATATATATATATATATATATATATATATATATATATATATATATATATATATATATATATATATATATATATATATGTATATATATATATATATATATATCAGAACAGATGCCTATTAACTAATCTTTACAATCATAATATTCCAATGAGTTGTAAACTTGTTGTGCCTGATTAACTTCTTTTAAAAATAGGCTTTGAACTACACCTAACAGGTGGTCTTCCTTTCTATTATTGTCTGGTAATGACACACTAATGGCAATTCTTTCACAGGTTTATATAATATTTAACTCTGTTATCATTTGATCTACAGGCTTACAATGGCCTAGACCTACCCTGTTAGTTATATGTTGTATTATGTATTATGATAACATAAATAATGATTGTAAAATGCTGATGAAATAAAGATACTTGTCATAATTGAAAACAAAAAAGACTGAAAAACTCTAGAGTTAATTAAATTACAAAATGGACAAAAATATGCATAACGCAACTCCAGAAAAGCATGTGTAAAAAATTGCATACTCTACGATATTCTAATTTACCAAAACTTGATTATTATATAAATGACCTTAACACTAGAGAATTAAGCTAGGTTAGCATCAACTAAATGAGATTTAGTCATCTAATATGAACATTTGATCTTAAATTGCACAATCAAGTTACAAAAGCATCATATAAAGCTAATTGAATGCTTGGAATTCTCAAAAATACATTTTTATCTAGAAATGCTGCTAAAAAAATTTATAAAGTTTTTTTGTGCCCGCTTTAGATTAAACAGTGTCAGAATGGTCACCTTATTTGAAACAAAATTCAAAAATATTTCAAAAATATCACACTATTATTGTAACCCTAATTACTCTAGTAAATGTTGTGCTTTTAAATGCTCATCACTAAAAAATAGACACAAACAGGGAGATCTAATTCAAAAATGCTCATCGCTAGAAAACAGACACAAACAGGGAGATCTAATTCAAAAATGCTCATCGCTAGAAAACAGACACAAACAGGGAGATCTAATTCAAAAATGCTCATCGCTAGAAAACAGACACAAACAGGGAGATCTAATTCAAAAATGCTCATTGCTAGAAAACAGACACAAACAGGGAGATCTAATTCAAAAATGCTCATCGCTAGAAAACAGACACAAACAGGGAGATCTAATTCAAAAATGCTCATCGCTAGAAAACAGACACAAACAGGGAGATCTAATTCAAAAATGCTCATTGCTAGAAAACAGACACAAACAGGGAGATCTAATTCAAAAATGCTCATCGCTAGAAAACAGACACAAACAGGGAGATCTAATTCAAAAATGTTCATCGCTAGAAAACAGACACAAACAGGGAGATCTAATTCAAAAATGCTCATCGCTAGAAAACAGACACAAACAGGGAGATCTAATTCACAAATGTTCATCGCTAGAAAACAGACACAAACAGGGAGATCTAATTCAAAAATGCTCATCACTAGAAAACAGACACAAACAGGGAGATCTAATTCAAAAATGCTCATTGCTAGAAAACAGACACAAACAGGGAGATCTAAAAATCAAAAATCAAAACTAGAGATCTTTAAAAATTAAGCACAAAGATCACTTTTCAAAGTTATTAGAACACGTGTATAAAAGATTGTATTATTTTTTAGATAGAAAACAATATTCTTTATAGTAAGCAATTTGGGTTTAAAAACTTTACTGATCATTGTTCAACTTGTTCAAAAAGTCTTTTCAGATCCTGAAAAGATTTTTTCTTGAGCTGATCAATATTTACAACTTTGCAGGTAAATTACAAAGAACTGTCCTCAACGGTATCACTTCTTTAACAATAGCCAGCCTTGTGATAAATAAAAAATACTTAACGCATTTGCCTAAACGAATTTTTGACTCCATAAAACTTTTCATTTGCTTTTCATACTTATCAACATTAAGTTTTTTGAGCTATAGTAATTCACTAAATTACCACAAAACTAGTTTAGTTTGAACTTAAAACAATGTAGAAATGTTATTATGTAATGTTATAGAATGTTTACACTAAACTTCTGGTTATTTAAACTCTTAAAATATCTGTTTCTTTTCTTGACATTTGACACAATCATTATAAGTTAGTTTTATAGAAATTTAAACTTAATTCTTATAATTTCATCTAAATTTATTATTTGTAAATAATTAGCATATTTTATGTATTTGTAATTTAAACTTGACTTTAATGTGGAACTCACAAGATAATGTTCTAATACAGCACAAACTCTTTCAAAATTTTAGACAAATACATTGAGCAAAAAATAACTTTAAAAGTCTAAAGAAACTACAAAATGAAAATGCAGTCCCGATGTTACTATATGCAGTCCTAATGTTACTGTAGCTATCTCATTCTTCAGCGTTTGTGGCTGTTATAAAAAATCACAAATCAATACATACCATTTCTTTAAAGAACTTGTCAAAGATTTGCACAAACGATTGGGCATTGGTATATCAGAATAAAATTTCACACCATCTGGAGTTTCACACCCCCATATTTCAGTGTCACTTTTATTACAGATAACTTTTAACTTGTTCTCTTTAATTAAGTCAAATGGTCTTATTCCAGTAATACACTCAAAGATTACAGTACCAAAACTCCAATAATCAGCAGCTTTTGTATAACCACTTTGAGACTCATAAAGTTCAGGAGCCTAAAACACATAGCAATAAATTTATTATCTATAATCATTCCTCTCCATCTAACAAAAATTATCCAGCTAAAAAATCATACCATATAGTTTTGAGTACCAAGAACTGTCTTGCACATACTTCTGTCTAAATCTTTTGCAAATCCAAAATCAGCAATCTTATAAACAACTTGATCACCTTTGTGGCCTTTTAAAATGTTTTCTGGCTTTAAATCCCTATGAATAATATTTTTTTCATGCAAAAAATTTAAACCACAAGCAACATCTTCAAGAACTTTAAGCACCATACTTTCTATCAAACCGCAACAGTTCCCTGTGTAACTAAGAACCTAAAATTATAAAAAGACTAAAATACAATGATAAAACTAGTATGATCATTATGATAATATAAGTATGATCCTTACAATTATTGTACAACTATTATTATAACATATATAAGGTCCTTACAATAACATAAGTACGGTCATTATGAAAACATCTTTGTGATTAGGGCTATTAAAAATTGTGAAAATGCTTGGGTACCCGTCAAACAAACAGACAGCTACCCAGGTGCCTGTTAAAATAATTTTTAAAAATAAAAGTTGTTCTTATAAACAGTAAAAAAAAAAAAAAAACATTTAATTCAATGTCACTTATTTAGAAACATTCATTTTCTAAACTTTACTTTAAGCCTCCAGGTTACACAAATCATAATTACGGTTTAGAAATACTAAATCTCAACTGTTTTGGGTGTCAAAACAGTGGAGATGCCCACATGCCCAGCAGTCAAAAAGTGAATGATGGTACTAAATAATCTGATGGTACTGAATGTATGTTTTTGTTCTTGTCTGTTAAAATAGCACAATTTTATCTTTCATCTAATAGGTTTTGGAATATTTTTGTCCGAAAAACAAATTTATGAATAAGTTATGATAAATGTTTTACATAAAAGAAACAACTTTGAACACAGAAGTAATGAGTAGCAATAAGTAGTTGAATTAATAACTTTTCAACATTTGAATGTTTTCAGAAATTCTGATGGTGATAAACAATCGTAACTATTAAAATTTTTAAGACCGTTAAGATCTCATTTCATACACCAAATTTATAATGTTAAAATAATTATAACTATTATATTAAGATTATAGTATAAATTTAATATAGTATAAAAATGAATGAAATAAATTTTAAACTTATAAATAGACGGTTACCCCTCAATTGAAATGCTACCCAGACAGTAACAAAAGAAAGAGTAGCCAGGTGCCTGTCAACAGCCTTAATAATGATCATTATAATAACTTAATAAATCAATATAATCTCTACTTAATAACTTAATAGATCATTATAAACTTTACTTAAGCACACCAGGCATTTCTCACAACTCATCATCACAAGCCATTTAGACTTTTGACATCTCTACCAACAAATATGCTATCCTTTATCTTAACTCAGGCAAATGCTTGATTTAACAGGACTGTTTATTGATCCAAAAATTAGATCAACTCTAGTTTTAGACAAAATCAAAATGAACAGGTAAAATGAAATTCCTCCATTTAAAATTTATGCAGAGATTATTTGAGATTAGAAATTGTAAGAAAAGAGGATAAACTATTAACAGAATTAATAAAGTTCTAGAAATTAATATTGATACTCGAATATGGAATAACCTCAAATATTTTTGATGAAATCAGATGAAGCAGCAAAAAAATTCATTCAAGATTTTTCTCCTTAATCAGAAAGTGTTTAGAGATCATGTATAACTTGTTTCCAAGGTTTCTCATATTGTTTATAGTAGAAGCACGTCAAAACATATTGTGGATAAAATTCTAAGCAGAAAGCGACAAAATAGTTTTACGCTTTAATGTTTTTTTGTGTCTAAATGTTATAAAAATTTACTTAATGAATTTTTGAATAGTTCTTTTAATTATTTAATATTTAAAGTCATTTGTTTAAAAAGTTTATTTATGCAACTATTCCTATTTTTTCTTCCAATAACAAACATACAAAATTTGTAAAGATTTTCTATATTTAAATCAACCTAATTTTCTATACGGTTTTGAAACAAATGGTCTTAGAACTCCAACTGCAAAAAGTCTATAAAATATTGTATTAAATCACAATTGGTAGTCTAAAGAAGCCATTTCTACAGCCTCTATTTCTACAGGCCATTTGTTTCAAAAGCTTATAGAAAATAGTATTGATTATTTTTATAGAAAAACTACACAAATTTTGCTATAGGGTAGGGTAAAAAATTAATGACAATTTTATTTTTTTACTTTTCAATTATATTCTGAATTGTTTAAATACTGTTTGAACAGTTTTACCTATCGTGGTTGTCTCTGATTCGCCAAATATTCTGAAGCAACAAACTATTCTTCATCAGAATCGGAACAGCCCAAGTCCATGAGAAAGCTGGAAAAGTTAACAAACTAAAGGTTTTAAACCTTTAGTTTGTTAACTTTGATGTTTTTGAATCTTCACTCAAAAACACTTTGTTTTCGACAACCTTCTATATCTTAAGAATGTTATTAATCCGGAGAATAAAATTTTCTAAGAATAAGTTTAGAGCATAGATATCTACAAAATTTGATGCGGAAAAGTTTTATAACATTGAATTGAAAAATATTTTATGACTCTATTTATGGCTGTAAAAATTCCTACAGTAAAATTTCGGCCGCTAGCATTTTACGCCGGTAAAAAGTTTTATAACATCGATCCCAGGCTGAAGCTAAATGCATACTGGCCACATAACTCTCTTGTAATGTTCTAGGGTTCGAAAAATTTTTTTAAAAAACGCTGATGTTTGTCTCAATATTTATAGGTGAAGCAATTTTAGACTGGTGTGTGCGATTTTAATCTGCTATTTAAATTTAAATAAAAAAGGTCAAACAAGTGTTAGATTAAAATTAAAATGGAAAAAAGAATGTTTTAATTTAATTCTAACTGATTTATTAAAATAAAAACCACAAAACACATGTATTATCTAAATTCTAAACAAAGTAATTTATAGATGAATTTTTTCTGGGAGTATTTGGAATTTTGGAAATTCACTTAAAACTCCTTTAATTTTCAGGAAGTTTTTGGATAAGAGGTTTTTTGCCACTGATTCATGCAAAAAATGTATAAATTTTTTAACACAGCAACATTTGCATTTAAGCAAATATGTTTTCCAGTACTAAAATTTTCACAAGATCAGTTTTCACAATATTTTTTTTTTTCTTTTTAATTAATTCAAAATAACTTTTTCGAATATTAAAAACTTCTTTTTATAACAAGTTAATTGATGCAAATTCCGTTTTAAAAGTTTACAAAATTTTTTGTCAATCATTATATCAATAAGAAAAAAAATTATTAAATGCAAATTTAGAGTTTATCTGACATTTCTTAGATAAACAAAAATATTAAAAACAAGTTTCGCTGGAATCGGCTTCAAGAAGAAGACTATAATGAGGATTACTATTCAGCCTATATAAGAAAGATAAATAAAGCTGGAGCAGAAAGTTTATTCCTTAACTGAATTATGAAACGAAGGTAAACTATCTTTACTCAGCCACTCAAAGTCAAAAGGGCACAATGATTAAGTAAAACAAAGCTATATCATCATTATTTTTTACTAATTAGAAAAAAAATAGATACATATATATTGCCATACAGCACTCTGGATAATGTGCATATTGGCAGAACTTGCACATATAGAGTAAAGCCTACCACTAAACCTATTGTAAGTTTTAGAGACTGGACATTAATCAACATCTTCACTTCCAACAAGGCTGCAAGCAACCACTATTAGAGTTGGAAGTTACTGGAAGAGAAAAGATGAAGTTTATAGAACAAGTGAATGATTGACAGACGATTTAAAAGATTGCAAATTATATGAATCAGGAAAACAAGATAAAGAAAGCGAATTCCAAAGAACTGATTTTTGAGGAAAAAAACTAGATGATTAAGAATTTTTGGAGCACTTAGGAACAGTCACGATTAAAGGATTAGACTTGATTGAATGACGAGCAACACAAGAATGAATTTTAGTAGATGGCACAAGAGACACCAGCTCTTTAGATCACTGGTAATTTTAGTACTAATAGAAACGTGAAATAGAAGTAACATTATGACGAAGAGATAATGGTTGGAGATTGGCTGCAAGAGCAGGTCCAACTATGTTTACAATAAGTTTTTACACCTTGTCTAAAAAAGAATGGGCTTCATTCAGAACAACTGCTTTGTATAAGCTGCAAGGATTAGGTGAAGCTTTTCATGCTGAGCTTGTTTTTGATATGAAAATAATATTTTCCTTAACATAAATAGATAAATGCTTCTTGGCAAAATAAAAAATAAAAAAAGTTTTTAGTATGCTCGTAGCATATTTTTGCAACAAAGCTAATAAAGTTGTATTAAAACACTAGGTATCATTATCACTTGTTACAGTAAATCCCAAAAGTCTTTTTAATGCTGTGATTCATTTATTTAATGAACACACAATTCCATTAAGTAATCAAGTTTCCTATTTATCAGATTCTACCAATTATACGAGGGAAAAAATTGTCCAAAATAATTATTTGAAACCCTGACTTCAACCCATTGTTTTTTAGACCTTGTTAAAAGCTTACCTTAAATCACCAGTTTACTTATTAAATTTCCTTTTAACAAGGAAATTTATTAAGTAAGTTATAGGACTCAAGGACACGAAATTACAGAGAGAATGCTAAAAAAACGCCCCATTTTCTTTCCCACTGAAGGTATAAATAAAGTATAATTTAATTAAGAAGTTTTGCAGCTTTAGATAGACAAAGCGCTTCTACCTGTATTTACTGATGGAAAGCCTGTACGCCTTGACTATTTATGGGTAGAAGTTTTTAAATGTAAAAATAATTATGAGCTTAGTAAAATTATCAAGGCATGTTTAAGTATATTCAGTAGTCCTTAAGTTGAGCAAACATTTAGCATAATGAACACCATAGTTAACAAAAAGACAAACCATTTTGATACTTCAATGTACTCTTCTATAGCTTCAGCTTAGTATTAATTATAAGCAAACAAGAATAGAGCGCTAAATAAACATCTAATTATAGATAATAAAGATATTTTATTTTTTTATTCTAAAGGTCATTTTTTTTAATATAGCAATTACTTGCAAACTGCAAGTAAACGCTATATTAAAAAATGAAAAATTGAAGAATGTTTTTTTAATATAAATTCAACTTGGAAAAAAATATTGCCTCACATGAACAATGCAAAATAGTTTAAGAATATATTATTGATCATGCAAAAAAGTGCAGCAAAAAAAAAAGCTGACTAATTTTTTTCATAACAGAAAATTATAATAAAAAGTATTGATTTCTAAACCATTGTCTGACATTTTATATTTAAAAAGTTAATAAATAATTACGCATTGCAGGTTGTTTATGGTCAAACTGAGATATTATATTTTATTTTAGAGAATTTTAGATAAACATAATTATTCAGTAGTTTTTAGGGTGGCCTATAACTTAAATTTGAAATTTCATAATGCATAGATTATGACGATTTTGATTTTCAAGTAAAAAGTTTTGGTTTTATATTTACACGTAATTAAAACAAACTAGTATATTTCCAACATACTGGGTTCGGATTCACAACTCTTTTGTAAGTCCAAAATTTGCATAAATTTTGCGTAAGTTTTGCTTAAGTTCAAAGTTATACAAAGACATATTCACAAACCTTGCGTAAGCAAAAACTTGCGAAATTATCAAGTTTTTACGTAAGTTATTACTTACGCAAAAAGTCTAAAAAACGGTATTCACAACATTTTCCTAGAAAGTGCTCAGCAAACTTTACGCAAGAAAAGTTACGTCTGCTATTTTCTGACTTAAGTTTGGTGTAACTTTAAATCATCTAATATTATAAAATGGCGTTTTTATTATTGTAAAAGATTTCAGATTTTGTTTGTTATTGCCAATAAAATATAATTTTATATTAATTTTATACTGCTATAAATTATTTTTTTAAATAAACAACTACAACTTTTTTTTAACAGCTACGACAATAGCAATATATTTACCAAAAATATAGATGTACTACATAAACTTGTTTTCACCTTAAATTTAAGGTTAAAAAAATATACATACAATCTATATAATGGGTGGTTCACTCTCATAGCCTAGCTAAAAAAAGGAGAGTGACCATAGTATGGATATATCATATAGTTTTTTAGTATTCTAATAACTTATTAAATAAGTTAACTTAATAACTAATTATTGTCATACTTCAAAACTATATGATGTATCATATAGTTATACTATGTTATCTTATGGTTGTATCTATACTATACTATCTATACTATACAAAAATATATACAATAATATTATTGAAGCATATATTTTAATTTGCATAACTAGTATAAAGCGAGTCTCTCTCTGTGTGCGAGAGAGGGGAAATATGTGTGCCAATATAGATACAATATTCACAAAAATATGCAATTTCTTCATTAGTTTTTCAAATATCTATTTTTTTTTTTTATTTATAAATGAGAACAAGGGTATTTCAAAACAAAATAATGTTAAAATTACCTCTGAGTAATCAGGCTATTGATAAAACAAAGTATAATAACCTAGATGTTAAACTTACTTTGAATAATGATGCTTTTTTTTCGATAATTCTAGTTATCTTAAATTTGGGGTTGGTTGGGTTTTGGCTATTTGTAGTGAGTCCTTTTTTACTGCAGTGTGGAGTAGGCGTAAGTCGCGGGGTAAAGCATAAGTGGCGATGACGTTTGTCTGACGGGATAAACTAGTTATAAATGCTGATCCTCATCGAAACGCCAGTAATAATAGACGCGACTCTGAGGAGATGTTTATTACTTATCACTACACTAATCATGTTTACACATTAGCATTAATATTTTTTTTTCATTATTAGTCCTTTCATTGTTGTTAGCATATTTTTAATTTGTTGAATGGTTTTTTGTTTTACAAATTGTTGACTGGTTATGTATTTCTTGTATATTTTAGTTCATATTGGTATTTATAAAACAATTTTTTTATTTTTTATATATATATATATATATATTTTTTATTATTGTTTGTTTTTATTTTTTTAATTTTTATTTTTATTATTTTTTTTTTTATTTTTTATTTTTTATTGTTATTATGGTTGAGTACTGTTTTGGTTGTATAGCTTGTCTTACTTATTTTTAAATATTCCTCTATTAATCTTTATTTTTGTCTTGACAACTGTCAAAATATGCTTTGTCTAATAAATAATTCTCCTTTATTCTAATGTACTTCATTTCTTCCCTCAGGCGTTCACTGCTCGTGTGTGACCATTCGGCGAATTTTATATTCCAAAGTTTTTAAATAATATTGGGCCTAACCCGTAAGGGTTAGTGTTACGGTCATCGAGCACAACTATTTTCCTAATCGCAATTACTGTCACCGCGAAAGAGGATTTTTGTCTGTGGAAGATGCCTGGGCTGGCTTTTTAGTCATAAGTCAGTTATAAATCCATGCATAGGTGTTTAATCCATCATGGTTTTCTGGAGTATGGCTGGGCTAGCTTGGTTTGGTTCAGAGACAAATCTTTTACGCTGGTTACTAACAATACAAGACTCTACTGAACGACATAAACAGCACAGACTTACACATTACACCTATACACCCTTATGCACATATAGTCTGTTTACATCTTTTGTATGCTTTTTGTTCTTTCATAGATAAACTATCTTTGTTTGAACTCATCCTTATTTAGATAATATTTTCTTTTAATAGATATGTTGTTGAAATGTAGATACAGATTTGTATGTTATCTATATGTGTTTATCATGTGTAATTGAATTTTTCATTAAAGGATTCATATGCATATACATATAAGCATAAGAGCGATTCTTATAAACTAGCGGCTTTCGACTTGTTTTTATGAAGTATGTTTTTCCTTGTTATTTTGTTATGGTCTCAAAGTTACATTTAATTCGGACCGTAGAGAAAACTTTATTTTTCGGAAATTTCGATTTTGATATGGTCTCAAAGTTTCTTTTAGTTCGGACCGTAGAGAAAACTTTACTTTTCGGAAATTTCGATTTAGATATGGTCTCAAACTTTCATTTAGTTCGGACCGTAGAGAAAACTTCATTTCTTAACAATTTTTTTTCCCGCTTTCTACATCGTTTTTATATCACGATTTACATCATTGTTATATTACCAACAACTAATTTTTTAACCACTCATTTGACTTCAAATTATCTGGGTTTATTACAATATTTATTTAGTCTTATTGCTATATTTATTAATATATTACTTATCTCCTGATTTTCATATTATTACTGTTTACAGAAACTTTCATGTTATATTATCTTGCATTCATTACTCAGCTTTGTTTTAATTTTCACATGCACTTTTCATCTTTA
This sequence comes from Hydra vulgaris, assembly GCF_022113875.1. NCBI lineage: Eukaryota > Metazoa > Cnidaria > Hydrozoa > Anthoathecata > Hydridae > Hydra > Hydra vulgaris. The sequence continues at coordinate 21,021,306 of NC_061160.1, read as the reverse complement.
TTATTATTCAAAGAATATTTTTATATCCTTCATTTAATGTTTTACATATATGTCGCTTACATTTTTAAGGTTTTTGTGCAACGTTCTTTTTCGCTATCATTTATTATTCTATTATTATTATGATTTTGGGTTTCGCGGGTTACTCATTTTCCTACACTTTTGATTGGTTATCATATTTCGAATGAGATATCTATGACAGCGTTAGAGTTTATTTAAGGGTATTGTTTTGTTTATTAAAAAAATTTTTAATGAGGTATACTGCTTTCTGATTATCTTGGGCTTGTTTATGCTAATAATACCTATTTGGTTTTATTTCTTAAAATAAATTGATTAATATTTTTATGTTTCTATTAGAATTTTAATTTATTTTGTTTTCATGTTTTCTTTTGGTGGTACGGTAAGTGTTTTTATTTAGTTATTTTTATTTTTGTTTGTTCAGTAAATCTATACTTTTTATATCATATCATCAAAAAAAATATTGGTGCTTTACAAATTTGGGGTTGGTTGGGTTTTGGCTATTTGTAGTGAGTCCTTTTTTACTGCAGTGTGGAGTAGGCGTAAGTCGCGGGGTAAAGCATAAGTAGCGATGACGTTTGTCTGACGGGATAAACTAGTTATAAATGCTGATCCTCATCGAAACGCCAGTAATAATAGACGCGACTCTGAGGAGATGTTTATTACTTATCACTACACTAATCATGTTTACACATTAGCATTAATATTTTTTTTTCATTATTAGTCTTTTCATTGTTGTTAGCATATTTTTAATTTGTTGAATGGTTTTTTGTTTTACAAATTGTTGACTGGTTATGTATTTCTTGTATATTTTAGTTCATATTGGTATTTATAAAACAATTTTTTTATTTTTTATTTATATATATATATATATATTTTTTATTATTGTTTGTTTTTATTTTTTTAATTTTTATTTTTATTATTTTTTTTTTTATTTTTTATTTTTTATTGTTATTATGGTTGAGTACTGTTTTGGTTGTATAGCTTGTCTTACTTATTTTTAAATATTCCTCTATTAATCTTTATTTTTGTCTTGACAACTGTCAAAATATGCTTTGTCTAATAAATAATTCTCCTTTATTCTAATGTACTTCATTTCTTCCCTCAGGCGTTCACTGCTCGTGTGTGACCATTCGGCGAATTTTATATGCCAAAGTTTTTAAATAAAACAAAGTATAATAACCTAAATATTAAACTTACTTTGAATAATGATGCTTTTTTTTTCGATAATTCTAGTTATCCAGAGGTATTAAAAAAATAAGATTATTTGGAATAATATTGCTCTGTTGTTAGTTATTTCAGTTATCAAAAGATAATAATATCTATGGATAATTTTAATTATTAAAAAAAGAGCATTGTTTTTCAAAGCCTAATTTCTTGGTAAATAATATTGTTATTTGCAAATAATAAACATATTCTATAATAGTTTAAATTGTTTTGGTAGATCTTTTATTTTGTATTTCTATATAAAATCTCATTGTTGTAGTTTGTTATTGCAAAGAGCAGGAATTCCATAAAAAATTCCTTGATAAGACAGTTAGTCCAAATTGAATGCTTTTCACAAATCAGTAGAATTATTATCTGTTGCCGTTGAAAATAGTATTACAATTCATGAGATGTAAGCAAATTGTTCACATTGGTTGTAGCTATTAGATTGTACCGTTTTTGGTGTTTTGAAAACTACAATACTTGTTGTTTGGATTTTATCAATACTTGCTCTGTCTCAATGAGTCAAACTTTTTATATCAAATAAAAAGAATGTTTTTATTCTTGCAAAAATGGTATCATAAATTCTCAATCAGAAATATCACTGAAAAAATCTAATCAAAAACAAGTAGATTTTAATTCAAATTCAACTTTTATTAATTATGTTAATACAACTAAAACTGTACGCATCGAAGTTACAAATGTAGATTTATATCGACTAGATAGTCACATAGCAATAATGTATTTTTCATAATATGTTATGGAAAAATTGTTGAACTTTTGTTTATGTTTTCAAAATGTTCCTTATATTTCTGATAATTTGAATTTTATTTATAAATAGTTTTAGTTTCTTTTTGTTTATAAATTAACTAGAATGAAATCAATAGTATTTCTTGAACTTATTGAAGCAATTTCTTTATTTAATGAAACTGTTATTCCATATAACAAATAAAAGTGCTGTTGATTCAAGTCAATTATGTGATAAAACAAGACCACTGAAAAGAAAATTTGACAACTATTATGTTCTTTTCTAATACCCTAGTGTGTGAGAATGTTAAAACAAGAAGTTAAAACAAAATACTTTAGATTAGCCCTTCCATTATTTTATGAATGTGAAATTTTATGCTAAACTAAAGTACTTTGTTTTATCTTCTTGAAGCTATGCTAGACAAGTTGCATGATCTGAGCAGTTGAACGCAGACCTTTTTTTGGTACAATAGGACCGTTATGGGCGCTAAAAAAATGCCTAAAAATATTAATTTTTTATTGTTTATCTTTTTCTTTTTATATTAAAAATAGAAAAAAAAAGTTCTTTTAAATGCTATATTTTAGTTACTTCATTTAGCCAGTGATATTTACAAAAAAGGTTTGCGGCAGGTTAGGGTTTTATAACTCGCCACATTAAAGGGTGTCTTAAAAATAAACTCTAGGTTCATCACTTCTAAGAAAGAATAAGGAAAAAGCAGAGGCTTTAAATGATTTATAAAAAAAAAGAAGAGGCTTTGAATGATTAAATAAAACCAATGGGCATTCAGCTCAGAATAATACAATTTATATTAACCATTTGGGTTTGAGTAAATATGCCCCAATTAGTTTTTATTGAGTGCACGTAATGTTTATATTTACAATAATAGATAGTGAAGCATTTTGTTAATAACTAATATCTTATTTAAAAAACCAACCAACTCTTATTTAGTAAATTTTTTTAATTTTTGATTATTGATTATTTTTCTAACAGATATTCACAAAAGATTGAAAGACTGTTTATGCTATATATGCTATTACTTTTAAAAGTAACTGCTTGTATATGCTATATGGGGCTAGTCAAATACTACGAGACACTTTTTTTGGAGTTTTTAGATTAAACCTCCCCAACCCCCATCTCCCTCTGTATATGTGACATTATAAACAATCCTTCCCCGCCCTCTTCGTGATGTAACAATTTCAAACAAATATATCTTTGAATTTGTTACTTTTTTTGCTTATAGTTTAATAATCCACTGTGATTAGAATTTAAATTTCAAAACTTTTGTCATGTCACACTGTGGCTAACCACCCCCTCTCCCATATCATATTTAGTGACACTCTCAAACACCCTCCCCCCACACACACACCACCACCACCACCACCTATTTTAGAATATCACGCATTATCTGAATAGCCCCTATATGCTTTTGCTATATTTTTAAATATAACAACAACAAAAAAAATATAATGAAAGTCTAAATAAATGTAAGCCCTGCCTCTAAAAAAAGATGCATTAACTGTTTGTTCACTTTGCTCTGTTTGTCTTAATAAAAAAGGGTTTAGTAATAACAACTACTTCCTTTATACAAATAGTTATAAAATATTGCCTTAAATTTTTGCGTAACTTTGCGCAACCTTAACTTTACACAAATGCTGCGAAAAAGTTGTGAATAGTTATGCAAAAAATAATTTGAGTAAGCTTTTCGTAACTTTTGCTCAGCTGCACAAGAGTTACAGAAAAGTTGTAAACCCAGAACCTCAATCTACTGTATTTTTGTCCTACTAAATTTTCAATCTACTGAATTTTCAACATACTGTATTTTTTCTTTTTTTGAACAACTTTAAAACAACAACTTTTCCGCTATATATTTTGCATATTTTTTTTGTTGATTTGAATCCAAGCTATATATATATATATATATATATATATATATATATCAAATATATAATCCAAGCTATATATATATATATATATATATATATATATATATATATATATATATATATATATATATATATATATATATATATATATATATATATATATACATAAATGTATATATATATATACATATATATATATATATATATATATATATATATATATATATATACACATATATATATATATGTATATATATATATATTTATGTATATATATATATATTATATATATCTATATATCTATCTATATATATATATATATATATATATATATATATATATATATATATATATATATATATATATATATATATATATATATATATATATATATATATATAAATATATATATATATATATATATAAATATATATATATATATATATATATATATATATATATATATATATATATATATATATATATATATATATATATATATATATATATATATATATATATATATATATTGCTTCATTGTAAAAACTGCTAAAAGCAGTTTTTACAATGAAGCAAAAAAGATAATAATTATCTTGATAAATTGGTAATAATTAATAATATTAAATAGATAATTATTTATTTACAATAATTATAAATAGATAGTTATTATCAATTTTGCAACATTCTAAAAACCACTTTATGAAAACCTGCATTTTTAGAAAACCCTGATTTAGTTATTCTCATGAATAACACATATTGCTTTACATTTAAGAAATGGCAGTGGAATTAAGAAGCAATTAAAAAAATATTTTCTTAGTTGGTGACGTGAATTATCAAATAACAGGTGCAAAGTCACTGTTTAACTGCTAAGTTCTTGCAGTACTTTTTTTATAACATTTGCGAAATTAAATTGACTTTTAGTGAAAGTGCAAATCTTGCATTCAAGAGTGTATTGTATTTTGGGAAAAGGCTAGAATCCTTACCATAGCTATACCCAACTTGTAAAAAAATGATGAAACCTTGAGGAACCCTTACTGTCAACCTCTCAAATGATAAGTTCTGAAACTAAAACGAAAAGAGGAAGGAAGAACTTTAACACATTTAATCATAAAGGATTCTGTCTATATACGTCAGGATGTAGTAGAAGTACGAGAGAAAAGAAGATCTAGTAGAAGATCTGAGCTGAGATGATTTCTTGATAAATAAATTGTACATTCAATGCATTAACACACAAAGTGTAAAATATAAAGCAAAATTTATAAAATCAGATTTTAAGAATAATCACTGAAAAAGTGATCTTTCACTGGGATGGGAAATTATTACCTGGAATAGATATAAGAAGGTCTATAGAAGTAAGTTTGGCAATTCTAGTTTCATTTGGAGAAAAGAAACAACTGCTGGCTGTACCCAAACTGGATAGCTCTTCCGACCAAGACCAAGTTAAAGCTGTGTTAAATGCTTTTTATGACTGGAACCTTGATGGCAAAGTACAAGTAATGTGCTGTGACACAATAGCGTCTAATACAGGACTATTAAAAAGAGTTTGTGTATTTTTCAAACAACAAATAGACAGGGAATTACTACTTTTTGCTTGGCGCCACCACCATTGGGCAAATTTATAAACTGTTATATTTTTGTAACAACCAATGATGGAGGAATACTCATGAATTTGTAATTAACACCAGAAAAGAAACAATAAAGAACTAAAATATATCAATAAACATTTAACTTTTAATAATTTTTTACATAGAATTATTAGTAAAGTTTTATATTAACATATGTATGATGCACAGAGGCTGGGGAATCCAATTTAGTTCCATGGCATATTTTTTTTAAGGGGTACCTCATTAAGAAAAACCCGGAAAATAATAATTTTGATACTATAGTAATATTATATAATAGTATAATCATATTAATAATGCTGAATTCAATTGTGTTAGTACACGCTTGTGGCTTTTGGAACAATTAAACTTGAGGTAATATGTCCTTTAAAATTATATTTTTGCATTATATTCTAATGCCTGTAACACAATTTTTTATTAAAAAAACAAAACAAAAAAAGCATAAAAATTATATTCAAATAAATTACTATTTAAATAGAATATTATTATTAATAGAGATGTTATATGAAAATGTAAAATGCAATACACGATATATGATATTCAATTGTAAAAAATCCACTTATATAACGCCATGTACAATCATTTGTAGGTGTAAACATCAGTACAACTGACATTAGGTAAGTTTTGTTTGCGGATTGTACATTTAAGGATCGTGTATGTATTAAAAAACTTTAAAATTTTTCTAACAACTAAAAGCCTTTTTGATTTAACTGTTTTGTTTTGAAGTTTTCTATTTAGGTTACGGTGTTTAAAAAAAATTCAACAAGATCAAAAACCAAAAAAAATATTTGAGGAAAATTTGAGCCTTAGATGACTATTCCCTTATCGCTGTGAGAACATTGCACCTAATTACCATGCTAATAATGCATTTGCCTAGATATTAAAATTAATTCTTTTATAAAATTTTATAATGATAGTTATTATTTTCATATGACTCTCCCCTTTTTTTCTAGATTGTTCTGCTAAAACTTTTGTAATAATTTAATAATTTGTTGAGAGTTTGTTGATAAAAAGTAAGTATAGCTATTATGTTCACATTATGGTCAGATATATTAACACTAGTATGGTCATTATGATACCATTGGTGTGATCATTATGATAACATTAGCATATTTTTTAAGACAAGACATTTTTGATCATTCTAGCAGCATTTAAGTGAATGCCACAAGTAACATTCATGTGAATGCCACAACATCATTCTAGTAATATTTATGTGAATACCATAACAATATTAGTATGATGGATATGACATCATTTCTCATGACAAAATTATGATTATTGCTAAGTTATTTTATTTGCTTTTTTCGTTTTATAAAAAAGCTAATAACAAAATATGCATGTGATCATTATAAGAGTAGTTAGTAGTTATTCATAAAATAAGAAGACCTAAAGTAGAGGACTCAGTTATAGTGTTGTCATTCAAATCAATATAAGGCATACCCAATTTAAATATTTTAAAACTTATGTTCTATATATTAGGTTAAAATTAAATTTAGATTTTAGATTAATTTTCAAAAAAATGCAAACAATAAAAAGTTAGATTACAAAAAAGTGTTTTACTTCCTTACCTCCCTTAAATCACATTCACATGACTCAAGCCCCAACAAATTCTCAGGAGATGCCAGTGCTTTAATTATCTCTTCTGGAACATCACGTTCTTCAACTAGATTTTTGTGTCTTTCTAGTCTTTTTAATAATTTGATTTCATCATTCCATCGTCTGCGACTCTGCACAGAGAGTACACTATTACACTGCTTAACAACAAGCTCTTTATCTGTTTTCTGAAATACAAAACAAGTGTGCATATTAGAGGTGTCCTAAAGGTAAGATATTAGAATTCAAACCTTAAATATTGTCACAACATGATTACATACATTATATCAAAAATCTTATTTTACAACTGGATCATATATATATATATTTATATATATATATATATATATATATATATATATATATATATATATATATATATATATATATATATATATATATATATATTATATATTATATATATATATATATTATATATATATATATATATATATATATATATATATATATATATATATATATATATATATATATATATATATATATATATATATATATATATATTAGGGCCCTGCGAAGTTTCGAAATTTCGAATCGAATTAAAAATATGATTTGAGATCCTTACTTATTTTGTTTTTGTTATAAATTCGAATCCTTACTTATTTTGTTTTTGTTGTGGGTATTTTAGATATTCTGCACTTTGGCACTATCAAAATAACATTACTTATCCTTAAATACCTTTTTAAACATTCATTAAAAGGTTAACCAGGGCAAGAAGCATCAATAAAGAGACTATACAATTGTTTTTTTTTATTTTATTTTGAAATATATATTATTAAATAAAAAATGCTTAAATTTAGACTTCAAAATGTTAATTCGAAACGTAATTCGAATTGCGAATCAAGACCTGGTTTGATTCTATATATATATATGTATACACATATATATGTATGTATATATGTATGTATAAATGTATATATATATATATATATATATATATATATATATATATATATATATATATATATATATATATATATATATATATATATATATATATATATATATATATATATATATATATATATATATATATATATATATATATATGTATACACATATATATGTATGTATATATGTAGGTATAAATGTATATATATATATATACATTTATATATATATATATATATATATATATATATATATATATATATATATATAAATGTATATATATATATATACATTTATACATACATATATACATACATATATATGTGTATACATATATATATATATATATATATATATATATATATATATATATATATATATATATATATATATATATATATATATATATATATATATATATATATATATATATATATACAGAAGCTTTCATAAATTTAGACGCATTCATAAAATAAATAAAAGTGCTACCGCTATGTTTGATATATAATTTAAAAGAGGAAATGAAACTCTTTTATAGAGTACCTTAATTTTTTTTACAGGATGTTTATTACTCATTCTATACCGATTAACACAAAAAAGTTAATTGATAAACTTGATTTTATTTTGTTCATAAATTTAGACGCACAACTAAAAAAGTCTTATATCTTGTTAATTGATAGTTAATTAGTAGTTTTTTTCTTATATTTCTCATTAATAGGCCTAAATTAATTGATTTTGTCAAAAAACCTTATATAAATATGACTTACCTGGAAATAGTTAATCATTATTTAATAAATAAACAAAAGTTAAGTTAGTTTTGCACTAAAAAAACGTAAAAAATGGGCAAAAGATGTATCACTCAAGGTGAAAGATGGCAAATTATTGCGCACATCAAAGAAGGAACCAAAAGTAATAGAGAAATCGCCAAGTTAATTGGAGTTTCTGAGAAATGCGGTCGGACAACGAAACAAAACTTTCTTCAAACTGGTGGTGCCAGCGAGAAAACGAGGCCAGGTAGACCCTTGTCAACCATGAGAAAGGACGATAGTGTTCTTTTTAGAGCTGTCAGAGCTAATCCAAGAATTAGTTACAAAGAATTGACCACAGAATTCAATACAACGCAAAATACATCTATTTCTCAAAGCACAGTCCGCCGAATACTTATCAAATACAAGATTGGAGTCTACACTGCTTTGAAGAAACCGCTTCTGCGTCCATATGATAAACAAAGGAGACTAAAATGGTGTCGTGAAAGAAGGTATTGGACAATAGATCAATGGGAAAACATTATGTGGAGTGATGAGAGTAACTTTGAGCTTATCAATCGCAAATCTAACATAACAGTCAAAAGAATGGCTCACGAAAAGTATTACGCCAGGTACATTAGACCAACTGTACAAAGTGGAGGAGGCTCGATAGGAATCTGGTTATGCTTCAATTACAAAGGTGTTGGTATGTGCCAAACATACACTGGAAGAATCAACTCCAGAATATACGTAGAAGTACTGGAAAACAACCTAATTCCATCAATTGACCTGCTTATGCTCAATGATAAACCATGGAAACTTCAACAAGATAGCGCTACTGCACATACTACTTACTATACAAAGGAGTGGTTCAACGATAATAATATTATGACAATACCGTGGCCTCCATATTCACCTGATTTGAACCCGATTGAAAACATTTGGGCTTGGATTGATCATGAATTAGCAAAGGTTCAAATTTCCACACTTGGTCAGCTGAAGGAATTCCTTAAGGAGACCTGGTATGGGGTCCCAGAAGCGATGTGCAAAAATCTTGTTGAATCTATGCCTAGAAGAGTTCTTAGTTGTATTAAAGCAAAAGGCGGATACACAAAATATTGATTGGTTCATAAATTACGCCTTCTAATGTATCGTGCGTCTAAATTTATGAATAATTTTTTTTGTCTAATTTTTTTAATACCATGTAGTTGTACCTAATTATTACTTAGTATTTCATTTTTTTTGTAAACTTTTTTTAAATTTTGTATTCTGTATGTATTTATCTGATAAATAGAAAAAAAACTAAACCGAAATCTTTTTTCGTCATTGTTTTATCGTTAAAAAACTAAAAATTTCTATTCTCAAATATGAGTGCGTCTAAATTTATGAAAACCACTGTATATATATATCAGGCCTTGTTATGAGATTTCGCTGCGTAACAGAAAAGCGAAACGTGAATAAATGTAACTTTTATCAATAAAGATATTTACATTGTTAAAAGTTAAATTACGTCAGTTGCGTTTTTACTTCATTGTAATTAAATTTAAAATGACATTAAAAACTACTGTTAGTCTTTGAAACGAAATAGCGTTAAATTGAACAATTTTGTTATAAAAAAAAAAAAAATTTCAATGTTGATTAAAAAAAAGTCTTCTTGTATTAAAATCTTATACTTATTTAAACTTAATTTTTTTGCTTTTAAACAATTGTTTTATGGTTGTTTTTTTTTAAATATTTTTTTCTTAATAATTTAAATTTAACACTTGTTTATGGTTGATTTTCTTAAAGGGATTTAAATGTACTTATGCTAAAGAGATTAAATTTACTTATGATAAAATAAATGTTGTAAAGAAACGAATTTTATTGCTTTTTCGGCTTTGTTTTTTTTTTATTTCCATTAAAATATTTTATTTTTATGTACAGTGAAACCTAATATTTTTTTACTCAATCCAAAAAAAAAAATAGTGTTTTCGGTTTTAAGATGTTATAAGCAGAATTTGTTTTTAACAAATATCATTATAATTTTGAAATTTATGTATCTTGTATTTATAGCTCTTGTACTAGTTTTGTTTTTAAAATAAAATAAAGATAAGTTGGGCTTTTAAAGAGTTAATTTACTGATCGCGTTATTTTTAATAAGTTTGAATTTTGGTTTGTTCAAAGACGTATTATTAATACGTCCTTGGTTTGTTTTATAAAAAAAAATTCTTCGGCAAACGGCAAAGGGAAAACTCAAACATAACATTTATAACTCGAGTTTAAAAGTATTGACGTCATTTATTAACTTGTAGTTATAAAATGAATAATGCGCTTCAGTAAATAATGAATGAAACTGTAAAATAATGGAAAAATAAAAACTGGAAAATAATGCCTTTTTGTTAAGCGCATTATTCAGACCAGTATTTGGAACTTACCTGAAACTTAACTAAAATTAAAATAAACTTATATGTAATACGAACATTTTAAAATAACTTGAACTAAATTTATCAAATCTTTTTTTACTTTGGAAATTTTATCATAAAAAAAACGGAGCATTTTAAAATTAAAAAATTTTAAAATGCTCTGTTTTAAAATTAAATGAAAGAATTTTAATTAAATTTAATAAATTTATTTACTAATAACTATAATTAATAAAAAAAATATTTAAACTTAATAAAATAAATTGAAAATATTTCTTTTTTTAAATTTGATTGTTTTTAAACTTATGAAATATAAAACTTAATATTAAAAATGATAAAAAGTTTAAACTTAAAACACTTATTTTTTTAAACTAATTTTTAACAACAACAATAAAAATAATTAAACAAATTTTTCTTTAACAAAAAATCTATTAGTTTACAATTGCGGTTAAATGCTTTTACTTACGACTTTATTTTCTTCTGAATAAACGTCACATAAACGATACCAAATGATAATTTAAATATTCTAAAAGATTAAAGTTTTTGCGTAACGCAAAACTGCTGAATGCGTAGGCAAATCGCGTTTTCGCAGGTAAAATGCGAGCTGCGTAACGATTCTTAACAAGGCCTGATATATATGCATATATATATATATATACATATATATATATATGTATATATATATATATATATATATATATATATATATATATATATATAAATTTATAAATACATTTATTTCAACATATATACAACATATATATTTATAAATTTTATATATATATATATATATATATATATATATATATATATATAACTGATAAATATATAACTGCCTTATATCAACAACCCAGTGTCTGCATACCTGGCAGTCATAGGCAAAAAACGTAAAATCTGCCCAACAGTTAAAATACGCATGCACTTATTTTCTTTATAGTTAGCAGATATTTTTATATAAGTAAAATAATAACTAAATTTACTGCCTGGCATGTAGCTTTTTCAAATTTTGTCATCTCAGCACTTATTATATAAGAAAAGTAATAACTAACTTGACTACCTGGTGTGAAGCTTTTCATATTTTATCAACCCGGCACTTAAATTGAAAAATAAATAAGTTTACTGCCTGGTGTGCAGTTTTTTTATATTTCATCGACCCTGCGCTTAATACATAAGAATGAAAAAAACTTAATTAACTGCCTGGCACATAATTTTTTTCATATTAAAATACCTGGCTTTTATTACATATAGTATGACGTTAGTTTGCTGGCAGACATATAGTTTCTGCATATTCAATTTACACAGTACTGCTTTTTTTTTTTAAAGCGCATGCATACAACTGCTGGGCATCTAGGTTTTATGCTTTTACTACCAGGCTGCCGGGTATGCAGACATGGCGTATAAATAAATATATATTAAACAAATATTTTCTAAAAAGTGATTATTGTATTGATTTGTAAAATTTAGTATTGATTAGCCCATACGAAATCAATGATTTATTTTATTTTCTTCAAAGTAAAAAAAAAAATCCTTCATGCAATTTGAGGCATGAAAGTTATACTTAAGCTGACATTTTAACTCATTAACTGTCTCTGCCATAATGTTACGCAAATTAATGAACACAAATTATGGTTTCATCCATCTCATCATTTATCTTCTTATCAAACTCAGTCCAAGTCCCGGTTAAATACCAACCCCAATCATTTACTACTAGGCAATGCCTATTCTGTCTACATGTAAATAGGGTACTACTCTAGAAAAAGTAGAATCTAATAGTAAAAAAATTGTTTATACAAAAAATAAAATTATGTGATAAATTTAGCAACAGTGATAATGATAATCATAAACAGGATTAAAATTTGAAGAAGAACAGGACAAGCAGGATAATCAATTGATAAAACAAGCAGAAAATGTAGCATTTATCGTAAATGTCAAATGCAAAAAAAGCGAAATGGCAGATACCATAACTACATATTACACAAATGTTTTTACTGAACAGAGTTTTTAGTGTTTAGCAACAGATTAAAAATCTGAGCAACATTTTTCTCACTGTAACATCATTTGCTGTTGCATCAATTGCAGCTGCCAACAAATGATGCAACACAATGTGTGTTGCATCAATTGCAGCTGCCAACAAATGATGCGGCTAGTACAATAAAAGAACTCAAAGTTGTAAGTATTCTGCAAACAGCACTTTGTCTTTCAACCCCTACATATTTGCAGTTTAATTGAAAGTAAAGTTTTTAGCAGAAAATGTATTATTACATCAATAAATAATTATTAAAAAATGTAATACATACTTTATAATAATTATGTATTGATGTGATACATTAACATATTAAATTTTTTCTTGCATAGAATATATCATTTTAGTCAACCCTGATACAAGATTCTAGTAAAATGATTTAGTAAATTTTAAAGCAATTATTTGAATCAGTAGTTACACTGCTTTTATTTATTCAGACAAAGTTCATACAAGTTAAAGGTATTCTGCTTTTATTTATTCAGTTCATACAAATAATTAGACCGTTACAGCAGTAGTTACACTACTTTTATCTATTCAGACAAAGTTCATACAAGTTAAAGGTATTAAATGAGTAGCGCATATGGTAAACATGCTGTAAAATATTTAATTTATCTCAATACTTATATATTGGTAGTTACAACACCATCAGCTTGCAAACCAACTATAGTGCAGTGCAGAGATCAAAAGTAAAAGCAAAAAAAGCTACTCAATCACTTATATCTACAACAATTCTGGATGTGTGAAGAGAAATAGCAATACTTTGATGAATGTTGAGACAATATTTTCAAAAGTATTGAGTAACATGTTATAGTTTTAAAGCTTACAATATGATACTGTTAATTAATGGTTTTATTAACAGTATCATATTGTGCATGGATAGTGTCGATGTTAGTACTATTGGTGTACATTACAAAGTCCACATAAAGAGTTTTTTATTACAACTTTAGGTTAATTAGCGAGAATGAGGCAACTGCATAGCTGATTACTAATGATTTTGTTAGGTAATCTTGAGTCAATTGTAGGGTGCTACCCACTATGATTGACTTAAGATTACCTATGATTGACTTAAGATTACCTAAGATTGCTAATGTCCACAAGAGAAACCACAAAATTAAAAAACTATTGAAGAGTGTGCTCATCAAAAGTTTTCTATTTATTATACAAAGTTCTTTTATTGAAAAATATTTTGAAGTAATATCTACAACATGACACTATGCCAAGGAAGCTCTTAATTTTTTTTGTGTATGCTTTGCGCTTTATCACAATTTTATTTTACTATTTGTGGTTCTTATTGATTTAGTATTTGACTTAATTTTTTGCTTTCGCTGTTTTAATATATTTATCTAATATTATGCTGTTAACTTAATTAAGAACCAGTTAACGGTTTTTGTATTTCTTGATACTTTTTAATTATTAAAATAAATTTTTTTTAAATAAATTCATGTTTAATTCAATTTTTTTTTTTTATTGGTAAAATTATCAAAGATTATTTTAACATAAGAAATTTAATTTAAAACTATTTTTTGAAACTGTTATAAATTTTAAAACTGATTTTCCCTTCACTGTTGCTAATGTTCTGTCCTCAGTTTTTGAAACTTCGTCAGTTATGTCTTCTTCAGCACTGTCATTTAATTTAAGATGATAGTTGATAAAAAAATTTTTCATCATATATACAAAAAACAAATTTGAAAAGTTTCTATTAGGAATATTTATTTTTATTATAAATGATGGGTAGAATATTACAAACAATAAATCAAATAATTTTCTATTCACATTTTATTTGCACATGTTTCTATTCAAATTGCATTTCCACATGTGCATAGTTTAAATAGTAAACATTCCATTCTGGAAATTACCTGTAACAAATTCAAAATGTGCATTTATTATGTTAGTACCAAACCAAAAAAAGCATTCTACGTTAAATCGAGTAAGGTAATGCTAATACTTTATAAAAGTGCTTTAAAGGGATCCCAAACTTCCTTTAAAGCACTTATATAAAGTGTTTTAAACAAAAAATCTGAGTCTTTAAATTACACGTCACAAACTACAGACTTCATTTGAAACACATTTAATTCATAAAAGTTTTTGTATTTGATGTCTCGGTAGTCTTTTGACAAATGAAACTCCGGAAAAATTTATTTTTATTCATAAATTTTTTCATTATTTGCTTAGCTATTTATTTTCTACTTTTAACATTTAAAAAGATATTTAAAAACTCAAATATTTTATGCTATTGTTATTGTGCTATACTTAATGTTAATAAATTATGAATATTTATTATCTCAATAAAGATTCTGATAAAAAAGTGTTTTATATTAATTACCCATATAAAATTAGTAACAGCATTTTTATTTGGTTAGACAGTATTTTGTCTGAATTTGCATTGAATGAAGTTTGTAAAATCAAATGAAAAAACTTAGTATGAATAATCATGTTGAAATATATTTAAAACAAATGATTTTAATGACGGGGGTACTAAAGCCTTTTTATAACAAAAGTAGGTAAAAAATAAATAACTAAATAAAAAGTCCAACATGAAATATATTTTTTTTATTATATTGCAACTCTAAATATTAAAATATTAACTTCAACTAAATTTACTTATTATTTAGAACAACAAAGCAATAAATGAAAAGCCCCTAAAATTACGCGATATTGTGTTGTTTATTTGATTATTGTTGTTATTTATGTTGTTTATGTTGATTATTTTCATTAATATCAAAATATTCCCAGATTAGACTTTTAGTTAAATGATGTACAGTTCATCAAATACCTCTAATTAATACTGTCAGTTTATGAAAGCAATTTTTAATAAATACTTTTATTTGATGAGAGAACAAAAACGTCATAGCGAAAAAATGACCAAAGAAGTTAGAAAATAGTTTCCATTGTTTAAATGAAAATAAGTAAGATTCAGAATACATAATATTGCATTCTCTTGCACAAAAACAAGAGACCTTATATATTCTATATAATGTAAAATACCTATATAAAAATTATAAGATTGTAAGTAAAGCTTTAATATTTGTTTTAATTTAAAAACAAAAAAAATATAAGTAAGATATATAAATCTAAAAATTATTAAGATACCTGTAAAAAAAAAGTTGCTCCTATAAAATAAAAATAATTTCTTATTTTTACTTTTTACAAAATTTTTTTGTGATGTTTGGAAAAATAAAACAAATAAATTTGTTTTGCTGTATGTTAAAAAAATACTACAAAATACTTTTTAAATAAAAGTAGAAAAGTTCAGCTTTGTTTAATTACATTTTTTATTTGTCAAAAGTCTACCATAATGTCAAATACTAAAACTTTTATGAATTAAACGTGCTTCAATGGAATTGCCAAAGTCTGTAGATTCGGACGTATAATTTAAAGACTCCAATTTTGGGATAAAATGGAGAAGACAACTAAAACAACAAGATTAGTCTTTCTTGATTTGCATTCATTATTTATTTTTAATCAAAAAACTTGGTTCAAACCTTTTTTTACAACATTATCTTTAATATGAACACAACATGTGTTGGGAGTATTGGGATCCCTTTAAAAAATACAACTCATAAATTTGTGATTAATGAATGCGTTCTTTACCAACTTTATTTTCTTGCATTTCAGTTCACTAATAATACTCACTTTATCAATTGCAACCCTTTTCAAAGTATTACATTTGATTAAAATTGTTAAATCGTTCTTTTATTCTGCCTAAAAAGCATAGTTATCTTTATTAAGCTCAATAATAGTTATCTCAAAAAAGGCGACTTTAATTATTCTTTTTTTCATTTTTCTCCTTGATCAATTTCATTTTAGATTTATGAACAATTGATTGTTGATATTTTTGATGAGAAGATTTGATATAAGTTAACAAACTCTTTAAAATTGTAAAACTGTGGAGTTCAAAGTTTTTTTGTTTTATATAATCGCAAATTAATCGCTGAGAAATAAGACTTTCCATGTCAAGATTTTCAACAAGAAGCATTTTGTTTTCAGTGAACCCTTGCTCAACAGTAGCCTGACCATGAGATAAACTAAAACTATTTGGGAAGCAGATCCAAGAGATTTATAATTGGGATCTGAAACAATGATTCCAATTGATCTTTAGATTCTTTAAACTCTCTAAATAGTTATGTATTAGCCTTAACAACATTTGATAAAAATTTTGAATACTCATAATCATTTTGAATATACAATACGTTTGGTTTTCATCGCAGTTTCAGATATCAGTTTTTTTAAACCAACAAGAATTTTTTCTAATAAAGTTGTTGACAACTCACCTGGTTTCAACATAACTTTAGGAAAAAAACTTCAAACAAGATTATTTTTCAATATACTTTTTTCTGTATAATGCATACATAAACTAGACAAAAACTGTAAAATACCTGACTGAAGATTGCGTAAATGATTATTGCTCAATTTCCATTCTTTTGCTTCCATTTTTTTCTCAAAACTTAGATATCATGTTTTATAGCAAAACCAAAATCAACTGACTTTAATAACACTTAATTTACTTTAGCAGTAAAGATAATTTTTAGCAGCTTATATACAGAGCCTTTTTTTAAACATCTTTCTTCAAAAAGTAGCTGCATAAATTATGAAGGACATTGTCTAGTGATTCGGTAAGAAATGGAAACATAAGATGTCAGTTTAAGTGATTAAGAATTCATTTAATGATGCTGCAATTTCTTCAAAATATCTGAGTTTCAGCGGAATAGTGAGATTTTCCACAGCTTTATCAAGACAATCAAAACTGGTGTTTTATCCAGGCTTTCTTTTTCCAGGCTGCTTCAATTTTGATAATTTAGAAATAAGTCTCCAATAAGATGTTCTTAGTTTATTGTGTGTCATCCAAAAAACGAACATGTAGTTCGATTTGACTTTTTTTAGAAATTATGTTATAAGATTCATCAAATAAGGTGGTGTAATTAGGGCCTTTGTTCAATTTGTTTAACACAATCTCTTTAACAAAACGAGCAACACCATAACATAAAATGTTTTTTTTTTTTTTCCACAGATGAAATTTTCAGCAATTTGACTGTCTGGAAACGTGGAACAGAACAGTTTACTTTTTGACACGGAAGAACAGTACGAATATCTAGTGACCAAATAACCTTTGCATTTAATGTTTGATCTTGTGATATCATATCAATTAAATATCCTTAATTTTGTGTTGTGATCAGGTGGATTAGATACTTCAGATAGCTTTTAGATAAGATGTGTCTTACTGTTATCGGATGGACTTCTTGCCACATCTTTTACATTTTTTAATCCGCTATTTGCAATGCTGAAGAACTTCAAACAAACTTTACAAAATGCATTTGTTTTATCCTTATTATGTCTTTGCATCCAGCATTTGAACTCATCTTTAATGAGCCCATAAGTTTTGAAATTTACTTTTATATTTAGGCATTATTTCTACTTTTCTAAACAAAACAAATAAATTCTTTATTGGTAGACATAACAGAAAATAACTAAATTTAAACCATTTTCTATACTGAAAATTTCCTTAACTTTATATTTTATAAGAATAATTAAAGATTTTCAGAAATACAACTATAGTAATTAATATTACAATCTGCTAAACAATAACAATATTATTTTATACAATTAAAGGTTTGTGAAACTGAAAAAAAGAGGAGTTAAAGAGGAGATTTGATCATACTTTTTAACTTTTTAAAGGATAATAAAGGATTATAGAGAAGGTTTTTGAAAAAAGAGGACTTTAGAGGATTTATGAGGAGCTGTGGCCGCCCTGAAATTCTTTTGTTCAAATAAATTTCTTTTTTTTTTTAAATTTTAAAAAATAACTTGCGTGTATATAGAAAATATACAACCCTCGGAATTAGGAAAAATGAGGTCAGCAAAAATTTGCTGAACTATTTGATACAAAGGACTGACCATAAAACATAAAAACGAGGTCGGTAATTTTGCCGACCTCAAACACTTTCAGGTCGGCAGTTAGGTCGGCATTGCCGAATTCCAACCCTAATTCCGAGGGTTGAATATATGTAAATGAAAATGTTTAATCTTGATATTGCATTAAATAAAATAAAAGTATTTAAAAAATGGTATAGCATTTTTCATTTTCTATGAGATTTCTTGATAAGGATTGTCCATAGATTACACAACGCTAAATTTATTTAAAAAACAAAAGTAGGAGATTTTAGGCTCTTTTATGCGACAATTTTTATTAAACTTAATGTGCTTTTTTGACTTTTTATTTAACATTAAGCTTCATGAGGGAAAACTTTTTACATTATTTGTTTTGTTTATTAGTGAAATTTAGCGACGTGTAGTTTATGAATGATTCCTTAAAATAATTTTTAGTTAAAAGTTTATTATGTGTTAAAAACAAATAAGATATAAATAAAACCATTTGTATGACTGACTTTTGTGAGTCTTTGGTTATATTAAGTAAATTTAATAGTTAAGTAACTTAACTGTAGTAACTTAATATCTATAACTAGATATTATCCATTAAGTAAATCAAACTAAACTATAACTTTAAAATCTTGTTGGGTTCCACACACAGATTTATAGTAATTTAAATTTAAAAGCGTTTTATGTTGAATGAAAATCTCAGCACAAGAGAGCAAATAATCATACTTCTATTAAAAATTTAGCCTGACATTATAATTTAGTGCGACTTTATGACCCCCAGGCTTGGTCGGGAAGCAGGAGCAATCGCTCTCGACTACTGACCATGGAAATAATATTTAGTTGCGAAAAACTGGCCAGATTTTTAAGTCGTTTTGAGAACATTTCAAGAAGCAAAAAATAATGCACAAAAGATTAATTGAACCAATGAGAGACAAAGACAAAAAACAAAATTAGGAAAATAAGATATCTATTAACGCGAGAATACTTAAAGCAAAATAAATTACGTTTAGAACAAATAATAAAACATTGCTCTTTTATGATTTTTTTATAAAATTAAGCAACGTTTTTTATATAAAGTAACACCTTACAATTATTTAAAAAGGAAACAAATGTTCTTTATTTAACAAAGAGTGTAATATAATTTTTATTTGAATACTTGTGTCTTATTTCCAATGCTATATTAAGATGGGTTGGGTTTAGAGGGGACTATAGCCCCGGGCCCAGCAATTTTAGGGCCCCAAAAAAGTCAAGAAGACCTTTTTGCTTAGTCATTTTTATGCTGTGGCACATACAAAGGCATCCAAAATAAAAATAGCCCCCGGCCCTGAAAAGTTTAACAAGATACTATTTATCAAGATAGTTTTAGTTTGATCTAAGCTAAATTATTTATCAATAAAAAAGTAATTTTTTTAAATACCTATTTTATGCTTCGCGTAGTTTGAAAAGTTTGACATATTTGAAACAATTCTTCTTAGTAAGATGAACAAATGAAATAATTAAATCATTGAATTACTATAGAAATTAAATTAACTATATAGAAATCAACTAAAAAGTTTAAAAATACTTTATGACGAGGAAGCGAAACTGCTTCACAGTATTGATGATAATGTTTAGTGAGTGGGCTTTTTAATTTTAGTATTTAAAGCAGAAAAAAGTATAACAAGTTTTTAAGAATGGCAACTAAAGGGAAAATAATTGATGTTAGTAAACCAATATCTAAAAACTTTTCTTTATATCTAACAACTTGCTATATATATTTGTGTGCTGTCGTGACCTCAGGCGCGGTTTTTGTTCATCCGCGAGTTACTTTGTATGCATTGTTTGTGTTTAGTAACCAGAAACTTCTTATATGTTTGTTACATAATTAGTTTTATTAAATTTAATGATTATTAATAACTTTATTGAAAACGCAATCATTTTTGTTTTTGTATCATAAAAATTGCTTTCAAAGATTATACTACGATAAAAAACAGATACTTAAAATTACATTTACAAAAAAAAATACATACTTTTTAAATAAAAAATAAGAATATACTAATAAAATCTATAATTTATTAAAGTTAACTAGAAAGATAACTTTTAAGAAAAAAAACAATTTATTATAAATTAGCACTCGTCAATTTTCAAGACAGAAAGTTGATTATTAAAAATATTTTATATTTTTGTAAAACCTTTTTTGCATTACCATCTAATTAATCATTTTTAAAAAAATTGCAGATTTATTATGTCAAAGGTGGCTTATTTTCTAGGTCAGGTTATCCTGCTGCTGATAACATGTAACTCAGTATGACCTGCTGCATTGTCCTGTTGCATTGTAGGATAAACTTTTTTAGGCCAAGGCTAGGAGAAGCCAACTCCTATTTAAAACACCTCCTGCCTTGGGGCTCTTGGTTGAGAATAAAACTCATCTTCAGCAGATGTTAAACGCATTCGGCTGCTGTCTTGTAAAAGGCCTCCTAGGCAAAGACTTAAGCAGAAAAACAGATTCTATCTGTTGACCAGCTTTGCACCCTTTCTATATCTATTAAGCTGGTGCAGATGTATTTATAATGCATTGTTTTCAGTTTAGGATGTTGAATGCTGAATTTTCTTGACTCAGTGCATGGTTTTGCGTCCCTGTTTTTATGACTAGACAACTCATTTTATTATCTCCTAATAAGGGTACAGCTCTAAAACTCATTTTTATGGTTCTGAGGCTGGCTGGCAAGTTTACTGAACTCTGTGGAGAAATTGATTCCATCAACAGCTGTAAAATATCAGAGTACTAACAGCGCCATGTTGCACATTGACGGTGTCCCTGTTCGTACTTTTGGTATACATTGCTGAGGTCACATTTGGAGCTCTTTGTTACGGCTTAGAGTTTATTAATAGTAATGAGGAAATATTGAATACACTACTGAATACACTCTTCTCCATTTAAAATTTATATTTATCCAGCGCACAAAAAAGTGCAGGCCGGACAGTAATTATTTGTCTGACATGCGGGATTTTTAAAAATATTTGTTTTAGTACCTCTTTAATTAGAATTTGATTAAGAAAAAAGATTTGTTGTATTTTAAAAACATGCTTGAAATTTTTTGGCAAGCGCCTAAAAAAGCGCCAGCCGCAGTATTGGCAGGAGTGTGGGCGAGTGCAAAACTGCAAGAATGCGAAGATGCTCATCAAACGGAGTTGAATGTGAATAGTGTACTGAGTACTATTTATGCTTGAGTCAAGTTCTTTAGCAAATTTAAAAATGCCTAAATTACCAAAAACTATCGTCATCATCAAGTTCTCTGAACCTATCATTCACTAATATTTGTGGTCTTCAAAGTAAATTTTTTTTTCTGTTGAGTCTTATCTCTTGCAAAGTTCACCAGACCAACTTGTTCTTTGTGAGACTTATTTGAGTTCGGCTGTCTCATCTTGTGATCTTAGTGTTAATGTTTATCTTCCTTCAATTCATAAAGACTCCAACAGTCTTATACTTTGCCTTGGCATCTACATTGGTAAGAATTCACCCATTTGTTGAGAAACTAGGTTTGAATCAACCAACTATTCTTTTATGTGCTTTCATTAGCACCACTTCACTCTATCACCTTTCTCTTTGTTCTATATCGTTCTCAAGACTGCACTCTTTTTGATGTTATTTCTGATCAAATTGACTAAACTCTTTCTCTTTATTCTTCAGCCAATTTTGTTGATGTTGGCAACTTTAATGTTCATCACACTGAGCTGTTTGATTCTCGTGTCAGTGACTATGCAGGCGTTAAGGCTCACAACTTTTGCCTTTCTCAATCTTTAAAGGGACTACCAAGTCCCAAGACATGTTGTGTTCATATTTAAAAAAATGTTAAAAAAAAATGTCTGAGCAAATTTTTTTTGATTAAAACTAATTAATAAATCTATAACGAGAAAAACAAATCTTTTTGTTTTAGTCGAAGCTCGTCTTCTCCGTTTTCTGCGGTATTTTGAGTATGTAAAATAAAAGCAATTTTCCAGGCGCATTATACAGACTTAATAATTTATTCAAGCGCGTTCAATTCATAGGAGTTTTAGTGCATGACATCATTGAAAACATTCTAGAAATTCTTTAAAAATTTTACTATTAAATTTTACTCCAATAGCTAACTATAGTTACTTATTTTATTAAAAGTTTATTTTATTAATTGTTCGTTAGTTTTTTACAAATCTAACGAACAATTAATTAAACCAAGCACTAAGAAAAGATATTAAAATTAAGAATATATTAATAAAATATATAATTTGTAATTAACTTTCAAAATTTTGACAATTTAAAAAATATATATTATAAAACATTTATTTTTGTAAACAAATGATAATAGTTTAAAAGATTTACGGTTTTACAGATGTGGCTCCGAGAATGAGCCATAATATTAAAGTAATAGTTCATTTGATAATATATTCTTAAAAAAATTTATGCTAGATAATTCAAAATGCAACACATCATAAATAATACAATTCCTAAAACATTTCAACAGAATACTCTAGAACTTTATTTGGCTTAGTCAGCGTGTTTTTTGAACCAATAGAATTAGTTTGTTCGCAAATTTGGCGGGTGTTTAGTGTTCGCAAATATTCTTTTTATTCTTCCGCAAGATGTTTTAAGAACATCCGAGTTAATTATGTTTCCATGTATGTCTGTAAAATAAAAATTAATATATATTAATTTTTTTATTTTTAAGCCCCCCGCCATAATGTATATTGGATGTTATAATAATGGAAATATAAATCACTAAAAGATCACCTCAATACCAAAAAATAAATTTTTGAAAATCAGAGAAAAAATGCGTTAATAATTTTTTTTTAATATTTACAAAGTAAATTAATAAAAGTGCATTATTATTTAGGTTAAAAATTATTTTATCTAATATTTTGAAAGAAAAACTTATAACAAAAGAAATCAAAATACACGTGGTCTAGACGATTATTTAAAAAAAGTTGCGCAATTAAAATACTATTTTGTTTTCATTTTTTTTACAAACACATTTTAGAAATTTAAAATATAATAAAAATGAATATGATTTGGAAATTGTATGTAAAAAATAACAATCGGTGTTTTAAACAAAAACAAAAAAAATCTATGACATCATGCACTAAAACTCCTATGAATTAAACGCGCTTGAATAAATTGTTAAGTCTGTATAATGCGCCTGGAAAATCGCGTTTATTTTACATACTCAAAATACTGCAGAAAATGGAAAAGATGAGCTTTGACTAAAACAACAAGATTTGTTTTTCTTGGTATACATTTATTAATTAGTTTTAATCAA
This sequence comes from Hydra vulgaris, assembly GCF_022113875.1. Lineage (NCBI taxonomy): Eukaryota > Metazoa > Cnidaria > Hydrozoa > Anthoathecata > Hydridae > Hydra > Hydra vulgaris. The sequence continues at coordinate 20,997,012 of NC_061160.1, read as the reverse complement.
AAAAAACTTGCTCAGACATTTTTTTTTAACATTCTCTTTAATATGAACACAACATGTCTCGGGACATGGTAGTCTCTTTAACTTAAATAGTCAACTTTCCAATTTGTTTTTCAGACAACCCGAATCATTTACCTTCTCTACTCAACTTATATCTTGTTTCTGATCCTAGTCAGTGAGGAGTTTCTCCACATTCACACTTAGGTGCTTTTGATCACGGTTTGATCTCTTTAAAACTATTATCTTGTTCCTCTTCATCATCAGAACATAGATCATCTACGTCATATTTTAAAAACCCAGAAAATTGCTTGGGTAACATGTTTTCAATTTTCTTTTTAACTTTTTTTAATTTTTGTATGACTAATGAGTGAAAAAAGCTTAAAAAACAAATATATTACAAAAACATACCTAAACTTGTATGTATGAAAAACATTTTTGATATCTGGAAAAATGAAAAGTTAAGAAAAATATCCGGAAAGAGAAAATCTCTGCACTCGGTGTATTTAAAGCACTTTTAAAATATTTTAGCGTCTGTATGATATTTTGATGACTACAACATT
>NC_061160.1:20981455-20991455 GCF_022113875.1 Hydra vulgaris | reverse complement strand
TTTTTTGTATCAAAATATAATTTATGTATTTATTATACATGTATTGCTTTAACTATACATTAAAGGTGTTTTCAACTATAGAAAAAAACTCTCAACCTAATAAGCATTAAATATATTATCTATAATATTCTCTGAGTTGATATATCTTAGTTGCAAATACTAAGGCTGATCAGATTTTTTAAAAGAAAAAGAGTATATTTACTAAACCCAACCAAAATTTAAAAAAATTATATAAATTAAAATAGTTTTTAAGATGTAAATCAAAAATATTTTAATTAAATGCAATTTTTAATATAAATACATTTAAAAAGTTTGACAATACAATAACAATATACAATACACAATCTTTATCATAAGAAACTATACTTTTTTAAAAATTTTATCATAAGAAAGATAACTTTTTTAAAAATTTTACTTTTTGTAAATATCTTTTATTTTATTTTATTTCTTTATAAAATTAATCACTTGTAAAACCAAAATTTTGGTTTTACAAGTGATTAATACAAATGATTAATACAGTAAATACAAATGCAGTAAGCACTTCCAGCAGCTGAAGCTTTATTACTTCATTGAAAAATAATATTAACAGATTCAAACTCCCAGAATAATATCTGAACCAGTTTTCTTTCTGGCTTAGATATTTTTTTTTTGGGAGTATATTCTTTGGCAATTTTATTTTTTATTCATTATAATTTTATGGTTTACTCTTTGGCAACTTTAGAATGTGGAAATATCGCATGAAACACTTTCCTATTTTCAATGAGTTAAAAGAATTGATAGATTCTCTAAATCTCTTCCTCAACTGTATAACTATTTATATAGATCTGTATTAATTAATTTTTATATTCAATTTTAAAGCTAAGTTTTTGTCTTGTTTTAAAGTTACTACAGCTTTTACTGATGCTTCCTAAATAATTCATTTCTAATAATACTATTTTTTTTACCCGTCATTAAAAAAAAAGTATCTAAGTTGATTTTTAGAAAAAGAGAGAGATTTTACATAAGAAAGAGTCAGCCTAGTCATGTTCCAAAACATATTACAAAAAAACGCACTACACACTGTATAGCGTGCACATGTACATACTTTAGTTTGTACCAAATTGGTATGTACATGATGGATCTCATAGTACTATGGAATGTCTGTAGTTACTACAGAGTACAACTGAACTAAGTACAGATACCATCTGTACTTAGCAATCTTCATCTGAGTTGGCATCTTTAAATTAAAAAACAATAATTCATAAAATTCCGTTGATTTAATGAACTTGATTTTGATGCATTGATTTAGAAAAAAACTATCGGACAGTTTAAAAGAAACCTTATTTATTGTAAATTTTTAACTTCATAAATAGTTTCTGTTGAACTTGGTTAATTGATAGTTTTAAAAAATGCCAAGTTTATCTTGCTAATATCATTTGAATATTATGCGTTTATTATTTGCTTCACGGTGAAAATAAATCCTCGGCACTTGTTTAAATTTAGCTTTTTTAATTTATTAGAAAGCTCCCAAGTGAGTTGGTATACTTGCTTTAGTTTGTACCAGATTGGATCAGAGTAGAATGTGAAAAATTTTAATCGTCTGATCTTTATACCTTTTTTTAATTTTAGTTTCTATTATATTAAGAGAAATACACTGATATTTCATTCATAATAAATCCCTTAGTTACGGGAACTCTACATGCTACGGGAAATTTGAATATTAAAATTTGAAGGAAAAAATATAGTGTCGTATATTAATTTCAGTAAGATAAACATTATGTGCTATTTTCTATTTCATCTGAGTTGACATGTACTAAATTGGTAAATGTTATTTTAGTGTATCTAGAGGTAAAAAAAAAAAAACATAAGTTTGTCTTAGGTTGCTGTCTCGATGAAAATCACATTGGCGAAAGTCGGTTAGACCCGTACGGCGGGTAACTCAGAACTCTTGATGTATGGCTTAAACCAGCGTTAGCCAGAATTTTTGACGCAAGAGCCGCATATGAATACGGAAAACACTAAATCCAATCCTTCAAAGTGTAATCTAAATTTTACTGACCGATGCGATCTCCAACGGATTATATTAGTTATAGCTGTACTTTAATATAAAAGATTTTTATTAATTTTCAATAACATTTGTATTTAATATTTATTATTAACCATGTTATTATTAATAATATTTGCATTTAATATTAATTTGAAAACATTTATATCAGATTATAAATGCCGCAATCTAGAATACTGAGGTATGCCGAAGAGCCGAAATAAATATGTTGCTATGCCAACTTCATCCTTTAAAAAAATAATTGGAGAGTAAATTTAGATTTTTTATACAACAATATTTAAATTTTTTTAAATTGAAATTGTACTTTTATAAATAAACTTAATTTATGTTTAGTATTTTTAATCCATTTATTCAAGTATTTAGTTTTTGTTATAATAAAAACTATTCTTTAAATGTAAACTTGGCTACTTAAAATCTGATTCCTTTTTATTTACACTGGAAAACCATAAGTAGAAAAAATTGAGAAAGCATCTCCAGATCATAATTTTTTTTGAATTAATACAATTATAACAACCATAAATTTTCTAATAAATACAACTGGGAGCAAGATATAAAAATCTAAAGTTCTTTAAAAAAAATTATTTTACCATAATTGAATTAAACTTGCTTTTATTCGCATTGAACTATAACCACTTAATAGTATAAGTTACTAAAAACTGCAAAGTACCAAATAAATCACTACAAAATAAAGAATTTCAATGAACTTCGATTAAGTTCAACTACTTTAATTTTTACAATTAAAAAATAACTTTTCATCATTTAGCAAAAAATTAGACAAAAACAGAAAAAATTCTTTTTATAACATCAATTATTTTGTAAAAGACCATTAGAAAATTCTTCATGCATAGTAACTTGCATAATTTACTATACATTTATTAAGCACTGAAATTTTGAACCTTGAATATCTGTTGATTTATTCAATGCTAAACTGAATGATTCACAATTTTTTAAGTCATTTAATAAATGCTGTTCAAATTCGACACTAATCTCAGATATTCTTTTTTCAGTTGTATATAGAGAAACAGAAATATTTGAAATTAACCATTGAATTTATTAGGATCTAAATCTGAGATCACATCTAAAAGACTTTGCTTTACAAACTCTCCATTGGTGTAAGGATGTTTACTTCTTGCAATATTCCAAGGCTTGGAATACTAAAAGCTTGGACCAAGCTATAATAAAACTTGCTTCTGTTGTAATATTTGATTTTTTGCTGGAAGATAAAATATTTATTTGCTGATTTTTAAATATTGTTTTAAGCAAATCAATTTTATTTTTTCTATGACATGAATTTAATGGGTATTCTTCAGAAAAATACTTGTTTTGTTTCATGGCGATGTTTAACATTCATGATTTACTAGCAGCAAGCAACCCGTAATAAGCGTTGTTAGTAAATAAAATTAAAAAAAAAAAAACGCGTATAGAAAAGCCTAGAAACTACTTTAAAATAGAAAAGCCTAGAAAATGACGTAACTCGACTAATAATAATAATATTAAATTAGCGTATTCATATTATCAGATTATGCTAGTTTAGTATTGCAGGTAGAACATTCAGGGATTGTTCATACATCGGCTGACTATATAGGTAGAACATGCAGAGAGTGTTCATACATCACTTGACTAAATAGATAGAACATACAGGGTGTGTACATACATCGACTAAGAGTTTTGGTTTGTGCAGGCAATAAGTTAAAAAAATAGCTTGTGTTAAAAAGCGTTTATAAATCAATGCAAACACTTATTTAGTTATATTCCGTTCATCAATTTACACAAAACTTCAAACGTCGGAATAGGTTTTTGATTTTATTATCTACCCAATATGTCTTCCGGTGTTGCGTTAAAAAAGTTAGTCGTTAAAAAAGTTTACAAACTGTTATGCGGATGCGTTAAGTTTCATCGTTTCATTAGGGTATGTAAAATTTTAAATTTAAGGTCATATTATATATTAAAAATGGCTGTCCATATTTACTCAGTTGATGATGTGAAACAGTATCTTTCTGATGGAATAATTAAGTTTTTTAAAACACAGCGTATAGCTTTCTTAAAATTATGCAAAAAAGTTTGTATTTATAAACATTATAATAAATTTGAAATGGTAATAATATTCATTATCTACATACTACATGTATATAATGAATAGGCGCTACTGCAGTTTCTCCCCCTCCCCCTCCTTTTTTATGAAAGAGAATTTTATGCTGATTAAGAATCGTATAAAAACATAGGTCTGAAAACCAATAGATAGCGCTCTAATTTGGTGTTAAAGTTTAAAAAATTACACTAAAAAATGCCATTCTGTTAAGGTGGTATACCCCTCAGAAATATCAAATTTTTCAAAAAAGATTTTGTTGTTTTATTTTATTCAAAATTTATTATAGAATCGTGTTCTGAAAACCATTTTTTAAAGTTCAGTATATAACTTGAGGAAAACAAACTTTACTGAACCTTACTTTTTTAAGCGCCCTTGACAACCTCCATAGTAACGGTTAAATTTTTATTTGGCCAAGAAATTCTCCCCAAACTTATTCTTTTAATACTGAGAAAAAAGCTTGCTGAAATGAGTTATTAACTTGTTTCTATTTTCCATTTATCAAAACATCTGTAAGAGTAAAAGCAATAACCGGATTTCTCATAATTTTCTTGCAGAAGTTTCTTTAAAACGAATTGTCACCTTAAAGTTATATATATCTATGCATCTGTTTATGTTTATATAAACTAAACCTTATACTTTTAATGGGTAGAGAATGTGTGAAATTCGCTACTCAATAAATAAGAAAATCAAAAAAAAAGAATTCATGGAAATCAATATACTTTAAATAAAACAAGTTCAGCAAATACTAGTCTTCTACCTTCTACAGATTCACAGAGCTTAATAAATGTGTCTTATTCCAAGGTAAACCCTATTAATACTTCTGCAAGTTCTAATAAAAAAAAATGTGGATACAGAATAATTGAAAGCGCTTTATTAGCCATTGTTGTTCAGTAACTGATTTGCATATTTTTCTCTTTTTTAATTTTTAAAGTCTTTATTTGCTAACTTCTATTTTTAAATCTCCCGTCACAGTTATTTAATTTTCTATTAATCAGATTTTAACCAAATTTTCAGCAGTGATGTGTTTTTATACGATGCATGCAATTTGCCAAAAGTTAATTATAAAACATTTCAGAGTTTGAGATATTGCTGTTTCAGCACTAAAAAAATTGTTTACTTAAAAATCTTCATAATCCGTGTAGAGCTACATGGAAACTGATAGTCAGATTTAAAAACTTTTGGCAGATTGCATAGATCAAACTGTTTTTTATCATTGGGCCAAGTTTTACTATGAACACTCTATTAGAATTTGAGATATTTTTGACAAAGCGATGTGCATATTTTCTTATATCGCCATTTTAGGTGGTTGTCATGACAACATAATCACCTGTAATTTTATAAATCAATTTCGTTTAATAAGATCTTTCATAGGCTTATTTTTAATTTTGACTATAAGATTTCACTTCCAAGATAATTTTGAAGGGGGTATACCACCTTAAATCGCTTAACATCAAAGTTTACATTTTGAAATTAATCCTTTAGAAAATCTTTTTTTAATTACGCGACCGGTTTTTATTGTCGTCAAAATTATAATCAAATTAAATTAAATTGTACTAAATAAAATTATCTAAGTTCTTTCAACAGATCATGAAAAAAGTTGGCTTTCAGAGATGTTACAGCCGCGCAATTAGAATTTCTGAAAAGGGGTTTCCAATTTTATGAATCCTTGGTTTTCACTTTGTGAAACCGAAAGCGTGCATAATTATATATTATATATTTACTTTTTTGGCATTAAGTCATTTTCATATTCATTTCAAATTCCAACACTTTTTCTTCCTGTCGAACTTAACACAACACACTTAATAACGATTAGTAGTGTATAAAGCAGTAACAAGATAAATTTTTTTTTTTTTAACATTTTAAAAAGGGGTTTCCGGGTACCATGGAAACCCTCTTAATTGCGCTACTAATGTCCATGATTCTGATCACAGGGCACATGTTGGTCTCAACAATACTGAAGCTAAATTGAAAAGTTCTTTTTACTGGGAAGGTTTTCTTTTTTACTTAAATATAGATTTTAAAAGCTAAAGTTTGTTAAATAAATTTGAAATAAAAAATATTAATTCATTTACTTATGATACTATTATATAGTAACTTACTTTGTTTTTTAGGTATGGTTAACGGTATTACCAAATAAATAAAGGAATGAGACAAATGCCAACAAATGGAAACTGTTGCGACAAATGCCAACAAAAAACTGTTGCTCCTGAATTAAAACCTATTGGGTAAATGGTCTATGGGAGTTTTTAGGCATTAATCTAATTGGCCCACTACCTATTACATCAAAAGGGCAAAAATATATTATAACAGTAAAAAACCTCTGGAGTAAATACGTTGAAGCTTTGCTTATTCCTGAGAAATCTGCTTTGTGTGTATCTAAGTGTCTCACCACTTTATTTTATTAGTTTGGTCTTCCAAAAAAAAAATTCCGATCAAGGCAGAGAGTTTGTAAACGGTGTAAATAAGCTTTTGTTTTCTTCATTTAATGTCAAACACCTTATAACATCTGCTTATCACCCACAAACGAATGGGAAAAATGAAAGAACAATAAGAGAAAACTATGCAATGAAGCCCAGGATAACTGGGATGAGTTGTTAGAACCAGTATTATTTGGTCTTCGCACATGTGTTCAAAAATCTAAATTTACACCATTTTTTCTAATGTTTGACAGAGAAGCACAATTATTTTCAGTTTTAGCTATGAATCCAACCAATTCAAATCTTATCGATGATAATATTGAAATTCATTCAACTGAAGATCAAATTCAAGAAAGAATTGATTTATGTAAAAAGTCGGCATTGTGGTAAATTCATATATTTTAAATGCTCAAACAAAAATGAAAAAACATCATGCCTCTAAACAGATAAAAGAGTGTAAATCATTTTAATTTAATATAGGTGATAAAGTTTTATTAGAAAAGTTGGCGAAAAATTGGTTGTAAAGGGAGCTGAATAGAGCATGATTGGCTTGGACCTGCTACAATCACAAGCTTTAAACAAAATGGTGCTGTTGTAACTCGTAATGGAAAAGTTTGTTTGAATGCTGTTGCTTTAATAAACATGAAGTCATGTATAGAAAAAAATCAGACTTTATCATCAGCAATAATATTAAATGAACACAATTATTGTCTTCCAATAAATAATAAAATGGCAAGAAAAAACAAAAAAAAAAAATAAAACCTATAAAATCAAACAAGAGGCATATACTTGACTCAAAATGCTACGTTAAAGATAAAATAATAAATTGACTAAAGTGGAAAACTTTATCTAAAAATGTATACCCTGCCGTTCGTTTACAATAACTTTTTTTAAAACTTATCAACACAGTAAGTTAAATTAAGCCTCGATATTTTAACAAATCCATGTGGTTGATTAAATGATACATTAATAGATATAGCCCTAAGTTTCCTATCATTTCAGTTTCCTCATATTTCCGGATTTTAAAGTTTGTGTATTTTTAATAAAAATAATTCAGGTGGTTACATTCCTTCAGGAAATTACATTCCATCAGGAAAATTTATTCAAATACTCAATGTCACGAATTCACATTGGATACTGATAAGAAATGTGTCATCTAATACATGTTAAAACTCATCAGTTCAATATTATGATTCTCTCTTTACCAGTTTAAATGAAGATGCTCCATTACTTGTGCATCGTGTTGCTCAATCATTGATTTGTGAAGATGTTAACTCTATAAGTTTTGATGTTATGAATTGCCAGACCTAAGGTAATGGAAAGGATTGTGGTCATTATGCTGTTGCACAGCTCTATGGATTTGTTAGGTGGTGAGTGTAACGTACGTAAGAGGTATGAAAGCCTATAATGTTATTTATTTTAGAAAATAGCGTTATGAAAAGTCTAAACCACACAATTCTAAACCATATAAAAAAAAAAAAAAAAACTTTTTATATTTATGTATTTTAAAATTACTGAAATGAAGTACTATATAAGTAAATTTATTTACAGATACATTTATTATGGAATGGCGACCCGAAAGAGTTTAGCATGTTCGAAATAGTCAAATATCACTAAGGAAACCACATTGATATCTATTAAGTTTTATAAAAAAAGTTAACTATTTAAATATTTTTAAACATTTTATAGTTGCAACGAATCATGTTGAATTACCAATGTTAAACATTTTATAGTTGCAACGAATCGCGTTGAATTACCAATGTTAAACATTTTATAGTTGCAACGAATCACGTTGAATTACCAATGTTAATAAATAAAATATTTTTAATAAATACTTATAATAATTATTATGAAGTTAAAAAAGTTACGAAGTCTTTAATTTCGTCTTACTTTATGAAGTCACACTCCCCCAAAATTAATATTTTCGGATCGGTTACAAATGATGAGTTTTTTTTTTAGCCAACTTAGCTGATATCTCTGATTTCGAAAATCTAAATGTTCCTTCCATCGTTTTAGAATGTTAAATTCTTGCATATCTAGTATTATATATTATACCAGCAAGGATTAGCCTATTTATGGGTTTTATCAATTAGAAGTAAGTTATTTAGCGTACTGGAGTAACTAGCAGCTTTGGCGAATTAGCTATTTTTATTAGGTTTTCATTGACGAGAACATCACATGGAAACATCATATTAACTATGTTTGCTCAAAAGCTTCAAAAAGTATCGGAATTTTATATAAGATGCGTACTCATTTAGATAAAAATAATTTAACTAAACTTTATTACCCCTTTTATCAGCAGTTATATAAGTTATGGAGTTATTGCCTGGGGTAGCACTGATCAAAGCAAGTTACAATGTCTCTATCGCCGTCAGAAACATGCGATCCGTTTAATTAATTCTGTGGATCGGTTCGCATATTCCTCAATATTTTTTAATCAAATGAAAATCCTAGATATATATAAACGAAACGTATATAAAAATTTATCTTTTGTCCATATGTGGAAGCATGATTTATCTCCTTTAATTTTTAAAGATCTTTTTATTTTGAAACCATTAAGCAAGTTTAACATGAGGAATAATAACTATTTAAATGAACAATTCTGTCAAACAAAATTCAACCAATTTTGTATCCCTTATCGTGCAGCTCATCTCTGGAACGAAATTATTTTGCCTAACTTCGACTTACCCCTAACTTATCCTGTTTTTAAAAATAAATTAAAAGACCACATTCTTTCTATTGAAAATATCTTAGAATATTTTTAATTTATCTTGTGATAAAAAACAAAATAATAATAAACTTTATTGTATGTATGTTCAAGTTTTGTTTTATACTTGTTTACAATTTATTTTCATTTATGTATACGATTTATTGTTTTTATATGATTTTTACGTACTTTTATTGTTAAAAGGCGTTTTTATAATATGTTACGTACTCTCTTTTGTAAAAGGCTTCTGACAATAAAATCATTGTGATCTTCTTTTAGAAGCCATGTTTGTATTTGAAAAATATGTAATTTATATATACTACGTCAAATGTAAACAAAACAAAACAAAAAAATGTGCTGCCAAATATATATTAAGGCTATATCATGTTTAAGTTGAGTTTTATTTTGATTGCTTGTGCTCATAGTTTCCATTCTGATTGCGATTGCCATTGATTACTTGTCCCCATAACTTATGGTAATAAGCAACCAATGGGTCACATGTCCATTTTCTGATTTTTATGTTTAAACTTGGTTGTTATTGCACTTAATTTTGCATAGCAACAACCTATTTTTAGTATATACTGTTTTTTTTATTGGCGATATCCGGGGTATTGAGCGCGTGTATTAAAATGAGATTCATTTCACGTTTTATATAAATACAAAAAGCATGAAAAATCAAGTCCAAGGAATCAGTGCTCAAAGAAGATCAGCACATTAAAGTGAGATAGAAAGCTTGGGTATAA
>NC_061160.1:20906455-20976455 GCF_022113875.1 Hydra vulgaris | reverse complement strand
AACATATTTTGGTTTTATTACGTTGGCCCTATGTTTGTGTGCTATCTGGATTGTTATACACATACTTATTACCATGCTTTTAAGCGCCGACTTAACAATCTATTTTCATTCTACAGGTTGGTATTTTTACTTTGGGAACTTGTACTAGTAAAAATTAGTGGCCTTAATTTTCAAAGGCGCCTTGTAAGTATGGCATCTCCATGCGCTAAAATATCACCGCTATGATAATGTTCAGACATCAATCGTGCAAACACTACTTGTATGCAGAAAATAAAGCTTTCTGATTGTAAGAATGATTTCACTAAAGAAAAGATTGATAGGGTAGACCGAGGTGATTTTTCGCCACAAGATTGATTATTGTTTAAAAACAAGTTGGTAATTTTATTGAATTACTGCATTTGTAAAGCTTAAGAATCTCTCTCATATGTTATTTTAAATATATAATTTGTCTATTTTAGTTAAATCATCAAAGGATTGGAAATAAAACTCAAGTATTTGTTTGAAGTGAATAAATTTTTTTTTTTTTAAGATGGAAACACAAAAAAATAATATTAGTGGTTTACAGTTTTTTAATTAAATTTCAAAAAGAATGATTTGCAGACCAAAAATAGATTTATTTTATCTAACTTTCTTGAAGAGATGCTTTTATATAAAAAATAAAACCTTCACTTTGATTAAAAATGTCTAGACGATAAATAGTTTTGTAATTCCAGTTGTCTAGACATGATAATTAAGGAATTTTATATCTGTAAATGACAAAAAAAAGTTCTGTACCTATAAATAAAAGCCAATTTAAATATTGCAATTGTAAAGCTTGCTTTCCTAAATAAAAAAGATATCAACAATTTTTTTAAGTCCGTATGTAAATTACATACGTCCGTATGTAAATTAAATATGTAAATTAAAAAAAAGATATCAACAACTTTATTAAGTCCGTAAGTAAATTAAATACGCATACAATAAGGGATTGTAAGAGCATTTCATTTAAAGACTGAAGAGAGAAAAAAAAAAAAGTGTTAGCTTTATTTTTTTTTTTAATTGAAGCAAATAAATAAAGAAAATTTTAACTAAGTATAGAATTACAAAAGAAAGTAACGAAAAAGATACTTAAGTAATATAAAGAAAGCATTAATTATTAGCACCGACTGTTAGCTTTTCAGTAAATGGAACGTGTTTCAAACAATGTGATGGCCTAGAATAAAAACCTCGTAAGCCCAACTTTACAGGAAAGAAAAAAAACTGTTTTTAAGGTTCATACTTAATACTCAATTCTAAAACTGTATTTTAAAATATGTTTTGAACAACATCATTTACATGCAAAGAAAAATTGTGAGTTACGAAAAGCATTTACATGCAAAGAAAAAGTGTGAGTTACGACATTTTTTTAAAACTGTGAGTAGCAAAATTTTCACACCATTCGGTTAGTTACGTTGCGTGCAATTCATACTTATTTTTTACTAACGAGGTTTTTATCCTAAAACGGTATGTGAGATACGAGTTTCAATTTTTTCATGATAATAAAAATAATGTAGTTTAAATTAATAATAAAAAAAATATTAGTTTTTATAAAGTATGAATAAATAAAAATAATCACTAATCAAAAATTTTAAAAAGCTAGATTCATGCTGATGGCGTATACAATATAAAACACAGACATTCTTTCTTAAAATAAGTATTTATTTTTATACAAAACGTTGCTTTTGTCAAAAAATCTTATTTCATAAAATAGCCTTTTCTTTATGAAAATATTAACTTATTAAATTGCTAAATTAATAAATTAATATTTTCTTTTTACAACTTAATTAAAAATTAAGTTGTAAAAAACCACATTGTAAGAAAAAATGCAATTATCTTGTTTATTTCATTTTTCATTCCTTCATTTTATTTTTGCCTCTATGCACAGAGAATTCACAAATGAGTAAAGCATTACTGGTGTGGCAAGTTATTTATAAGCACATGAATTTTCTTAGGAATAATAAACATAGGCTCTTGAAGGTGCTTGAACAGTGACTCGTAAAACGGGGGAATATATATCATCCTGGCTGTTTTTTATTTTTCTTGGAAGATTTAACAACTTATGTCGGTGGTTCAACTTCACCTGGCCTGTTCTATCAGGTTCATTTATACACCTGAGATCAGTAACAACAGGATTCCCCTTTTTCTTGCCAAGCCTAATGGAGTCAACAAACCTTAAGCTATTATACTATTTTTAAAAAGTGTGTTCAAGTTGGGCTACCTTGAATGAATCTGGATTTATTTGGGTCATCTTAAAAACTTCAACATACCCACTTGTGTGAATAGATTCAACATACCCACAGTGAGTAGATTTATCAATTTCTTAATATATGAATGCGGGCACATTCATTTGTCTACGTTTCTTTTCCAAATACTTTGGGATAATTCTTAACCCAATTTCATGCAACGTAACGAGCAATGCATTAACCATTATAGAATTTCTGTTCTGTGGTGTGAAACCATAGCTGTAAAGGAGGACATGCATAACTACATTCAAATTTATCTCGGTTGATATGAAATGTTTCATAATAGATGCAGATTCATCTGCATTTACTCCAACTTCAGTCTTGTCCCTGAGATAGAAGTGCTCTTGACTGGATTTTAAATTGAATAGGAGTTGAACTCCAGTTCAACTCCTATTCAACTCCATTTTGATCTGTAACCGAACCGTAACGTAACCCTTAAAGACTTAACTGATCAGTTACAACATGCAAACAATCATTATTAATCATTACAACATGCAAACAATCATTGTTAGGCGTGACAAGTAGAATAGTATTTACAGAGCTATCTTTTGAAACTTTTGCAAGTAAATAATCATCTTCAAATTAATATTCTGTATCAAAAAAATGTATTATCATTATTCATAAAAATAAACGAATATCTTCAACTGTAGGCACTGAAGAACTGATTTTATTTCAACTGGAAAAGAATAATTATAGCCGGGTATAATAATTATAGTCAGTAGCCGTTATCTGAGTTTCTGTATCGCTTCCTTTAAGGATCTCATCTGAATTTCTAGGGCCACTTTCACCAAGCCAACCCTCTGCTTGATCCCCCATCTAAAAAGGTATTAAGTATTACAAAAACAAATTATTATAACCATTGCTCAACAGGATCTTAAATTAAAAAATTCTTTAAAAAGGTATATTAAGAGCATAAAACATCTAAGTTAGCAGGGAAAAGCTCGTAATTGTATATTAAAGTAATGAAATAGGTATGTTGCTCTTGATAGTTTTTGAAATTTGAAAAACGCTGAGGTATGTTTTTTTCCAATAACAATATTAACGCACGTAGTAGAATTCATTCTTTAAATGAAATGTGGAAACCTCGTATTTCAGAAGTTCAAGTGTTTCACATTATAAGGTTAACCGATATACATGGTCTTCTTTCTTACATTAATACTTCATAACAGTTTACATTCTCTCTTATTTCTCAATAGATATTACAATAAAAGCCTAAATGTAAAGCTACTTACCTTAGTTAATATCGAGTTGATATTACCTTAGTTAATATCAACAACAGAATATAATTTAATCCACGAACCATATTATTGTTTCATAAAGCTGGGAGACAAAACACTGCACAATACGCGTGGTTGTTATACATTACAAAGTTTGATTTTTTTTGCCGGAAGATGGCAATGGCGTTTACAAGAAATTTTTTGGGTAAGTCAAAAAAAAAATTATGTTCCCCTCCGCCTCCCTATTTTTTTAGGGAGGGGAAGGGGAACTAAATTTAGACCGGATTGAGTGTATTTTATAAAAATGTTTTAATAATTCTTTAAATGACTCGTAACATTGATAAAATGGTCACTAAAGCTCAAAATATGATTTTTGCAAACTAAAAAAATTACTTTTTGAAAATACTCAGTTGTCGTAATGTATAATATATACATGTTAAAATTTTTTACAAGTTTTGTGAAAACAATTTAAAAGATTTTGCAGTGTAAATTTTTTTTATATAACTTTTAATTATGAATAAACTTTATAAATACTTAGATTCAAAAAACTTATTGCAATAACTGTGCAATGCTAAATGTTTTTACAAAAATGTCTCGCTATGAAAATAGCTGTGAAACAAAAAGCAGCTTAAACATATTTTGAATTTATACTTTTATCATATTTGAATTTTATTTAAAACATAACTCATAAGTATTTTTAACAAACTTATTAAAAACTTGTTTACTATCTATAGACTCAAAGCTAAACTGAACCATTTAGACTATATGTACCCTTTTGCTTTGCAACGTCTACTTACTATTCTCTTGACCATTTAGGCGCCTCAGTAAAGAAAAGGTTTGTTGCTTGTAATGTTTCAGTATTATTAGATTAAAATTCATTTTTGAAATTCAGGCAGTTAAGTGAAATTCAACTAAACTTCCGAAGGTCAAATTCAAGTAATAAACCTTTTAGTTTAAAAATAATAAACCTAATAAAGCCTTTGGTTAAACAAAATGACACTAAAACATATGATTTGGTCTTTCCAACTAGTATAACAAAAAATTGAATTTCTGCAATTGTTTTTAGAGGAAACTGAATATTAGAAAGAAAAAAAAAAAAAAACACTAGTGCTTTATAACACTTCAAAATTGTATCAATAAAATTGTGTTAAACTCAGTAATCAGATAGTCTAGCAAAGAAATAGTGATAACCAAATTAAAATAATTTGAAATGCAATTTTTAGGCTTATTTAAAGCATATTTGGAGGTGTTGATTACTAATATTTCTAACTAAAGACAAAATCTTTTAATGCTTGAATAAAATTTAAATAACAAAAAATATCATTATTACTTGCTTGCACAACCGTGTAATTAAAAAAGTTATATTAAAAACATATCTTGTTATACACAGCGCAACAATAAAATCAAAATTTGTTATTAACTTCAGTATAAGGAGCAGTAGCAGAGGCTGCATCATTAATGGTATTCTTTGAGACAGAAAACCACAGGTATAAAAAGCTTTTGCAAAGTATCCATGCAATAATTTCACATTTTATAACATCCAAAGAAAAATCAGTAATGGCTTTTATTAAAATACTAAATAAACAAGTTTTTTCTTTATGTGGTTCATCATAGTTCCTATTACGTTTATCATGATTCTGATAAAGAATAAACAATATGGCTAATTAAAATGTATTCTTAATAAGACTAAAATATTCTTCATGATTATCAAAGAAAATCAAGAAACAAATACTAGTTTTTATTGATGCAACTATAAACAGGTTCTACTTGTAATAGTCTTCCTTTCTTGTGTCCAAAGGATATCGTAATATCAAAAATTCTACACAATTAATATATTATTTGGTTGCTTAACTTTAAAGAAAATGATGCTTTTCTTTAACATACTAACTTTTTCTTTATAATGCTCTGAAAACTTGTGAATTCTGACATTTTGAACTAATCATCGGCTAATCAATTTATTGAAATGATACACAGTCTAGTTTAATAAAACTGAGGATGTCCATTGATATATTTTAATATATACTTGTTGTTACTAACTAATTTTACCTCCTGGTGATAGTTAAACAATAAAACTTGATAAAAATTCTACTCAGGGTGTATGTCAAAAGGGAAGTCCAAAGTTGTTCTAACTAAAATAATCATTTTGATTTTTTTAAACCAATGAAAAAAAAAATTTTTTAAATAAAGTTCTATATAACAAAATAAAATAAGGTATGTCAATTCAAGTTTCGAATTAAGTTATTTAACTCAAAAGTTAGTTTAACCTCCATCAAAATATTGTAATTATTAATTTTTATTAATCGCAAAATCATGAAACCGATATACTATTATGTTTTCCGGTTTTTTATTTTTTTTTCCAACCGTTTCAGATAATTAACCGTGCATAATTTGTTTAGTTTGAGCTGTAGTTTGGTTTTAATAGTTACATATACAAGACTTTTTTCAAGAACATAATCAAGTTGAAAAACTTTTATTTAATTTTTTTGGGTACGTCCAAAGACATAGCAGACATCCCTAGACACGCCCCTGGGTGGCAGCATGTGTTACGTGACATGATACCTGCTATTTTAAACGTTGAGATACGAGTTTTTCTATACATACCTATATAAACATAAAAATTCAAATTTTTAAGTTAGGATGTTTTGATTCTATGCCATCGAATAGTAAAATGAAAATGCTGATAGTGATATTCATGCTGAAGATGTAGCGATAATCAATCAGCAATAGTGATAATCATGCTGAAGATGTAGATGTAAAAGATTTTATAGATATGGTATAATACAAGGAGCTTTAATAAACAGGAGACGGTGTCACGTGATTTTTTTGAAGCCAGTTTTAAAAAACGGCCGCCATCTTGGTTAACCCAAAACATTTCACGGAACTTAAAATTTTACTGAAGAATTTAATAAAACATTGCACTAAATGATTGAATTATTCGATAGTTTATGTTTGGCAGCTTCTACAATCTTATAAAGAATTATTTGCTAACTGATTGTCTTCTTCAGTTTATTCCAATAACTTTCCGAATACTGAAATAGACATTCAGATAGCTGTATTTCAACATGATAATAGAAAATATTGTATTTCAGATAGTATGAAAGATTCTTGAGAAAATAAAACCAAATGTTTGTGAGTTATTACCTATATTTAAACAAATAAATAATATATATATATATATATATATGTGTGTGTGTGTGTGTATATATATATGTGTGTGTATATATATATATATATATATATATATATATATATATATATATATATATATATATATATATATATATATATATATATATATGCATATATATATATATATATATATACACTGAGTGTAGACTATATAGTTAATAAACAGACATAAACTGACATGCCATCTTGTTCTGCCTTTGGATGTATTGCAAGAGATCGTGCTAATGGAATTACTTTTCATAGGTATGTTAAGCTGTATCATACAAAAAAATTCCACAAAGGAATAATATATACTATTACTCTGGTGATTTCTTTGTTTTATTAGTCAAATAATGTTTTTATAGATTTCCATCAAAAATCAAATATCCAGAATTAAGACAAAAATGGATAACTGCTTTACATAGAAAAAACTTTACTGACCCGCATAAATCAGCAGTTGTATGTTCAAAGCACTTTACAGAAGCTGAAATGGATAGAACTAGTCTCTCGTGTGTGAGAGTTCGGTATGGTGCCATACCAAGCATTTTTGAAGCTTTTCCATGCTACTTAAAAAAAGCTAAACCAGTTCGTAAGGCTCAAAAATTGAGAACCTATACAACCTCGGATTTTATGACTGCAAGTGTTATAAATGATGATTTTTCTAATACTTGCACTTCACTACCAATGACAGTCGAATTTCAAGCTGCTATTACCAGTGATGAAACTCCAAGAAAAGCCAACTTAAATCGAAAGTTATGCAAGGCAGAAAGATCTTTAGCTTTTTCTAAAAAAAAAATAAAACTTTTACAACAAAAAAAAAGAAGGCTTGCTAAGAGAAATGCCAGCTTAAAAAATGTTATTGCTGATCTTGAGCAAAATAATGTACTGGAAGGTGAGAGCCTTTATATATTGCAAAAGTCTGCTGGAGGGGTAGGAGATTTGTTACGAAGACAATTTTCAAAATGCTTAGGAAAATCTACTCAGCAACAATTTTTACCAGAATTAAGAAGTTTTGCTTTAACCTTGCATTTCTATTCGCCTCATGCATATCGATATGTGCGCAAAATGTTTAATACTTGTCTTCGGCATCCAAGAACAATTGAGAAGTGGTTTCACACTATTAATTGTAAGCCAGGTTTTACAGCAGAGTCTTTTACAGCTTTGCAACATAAAGTGTCTGAGATAACTACAAAAAATAAGAACCTTCTTTGCGCTTTAATAATGGATGAAGTTGCAATTAGACAACAAAATGAGTGGGATGGCAAAAAGTACCAAGGGTACATAGATTATGGGACTGAAATTGATGATGATAGCTTGCCTTTAGCAAAAGAAGCACTAGCATTTATGGTTGTTTCTATGAATGATTCATTTAAGCTTCCAATAGCTTACTTTTTGATTGACGGACTTACAGGGAAACAACGAGCTAATTTGGTTCGGCAGTGCCTTACCAAAGTACCAAGGGTACATAGATTATGGGACTGAAATTGATGATGATAGCTTGCCTTTAGCAAAAGAAGCACTAGCATTTATGGTTGTTTCTATGAATGATTCATTTAAGCTTCCAATAGCTTACTTTTTGATTGACGGGCTTACAGGGAAACAACGAGCTAATTTGGTTCGGCAGTGCCTTACCAAACTTCATAGTATTTGTGTGACTGTTGCATCCCTTACTTGTGATGGTTGTGCTTCAAACTTTTCAATGGCAAAATGCCTAGAATGCAATACTGATTCAGCTGACTCTAATTTTAAAGCTTGGTTTCAACATCCAGAAACTAAAGAACAGGTTGTACTTTTTTTTGATCCTTGCCATATGCTTAAATTAGTACGTAATACACTAGGTGATAAAAAATCCTTGGTTGATGGTGAAGGGCAATTTGTTAAGTGGGAATATATTGAAAAACTTCACCAACTTCAAGAAAATGAAGGTTTACATTTGGGGAACAAACTACGGTCAGCGCACCTGCAATGGTTTAAGAAGAAAATGAATGTAAAATTGGCTGCACAATTACTTAGCGAGAGTGTCGCATCATCATTAGAGTTTTGTTTAATTAGTGAAATACCAGGCTTTGAAAATTGCCAGCCAACAATAAAGTTTATTTGTGTGTTTAATGGTTTATTTGATATTTTGACTTCCAGGAATTTATGCAGTAAAGGCTTGAAGGCACCTCTACAAGAAAAAAACTTGCATGAAATAACCTGTTTCTTGCAGCAATCAAGGCAATATTCTGTTGCTCTACAAGAATCATTAAATGGCAAATCTTTACTAAAGTCAAATCGTAATACTGGCTTTTTGGGATTTTTAGCTGCCATTGACAATGTTTTACTTCTGTATCATTGGATAATTGTTAAACCTCAGTTTGGTATGAAATTTATGTGTTCTTTTAAATTTAGCCAAGATCATATAGAGCTGTTTTTTGGAAAAATAAGAAGTTTATTGGGTTGTAATAATAATCCTTCAGCAAAACAGTTTATTGGAGCATATAGAAAATTGCTTGTGCATAGTGATGTTCAAGATGTTGTTCGTGGAAAGTTTTGCCATTGCAAGTTGTACCTATTTTGACTGCTTCTAGTGGATACATAGGAAACGAGAATATTGATGTTCCTTCTGTTAGTGTTTTGAATAGCTCTACTAGCAGAAATAGGATTATTGAACCACTAGAAAACTCTGTTATAGATCACGATTATTACTTAGTTCCTAATCCTAGTCATTTATCTTCATGTTCTCAGAGTATTGTTGCTTATATTGCAGGATTTGTTGTGTTTAAACTGGGAAATTCGCTGCACTGTGAAACATGTATTTCAGCACTAAATACAAGTACCAAGTATGAGCAATACGCATTAATTAACTTAAAAACAAAAGGGGCTTTGATATTTCTTTCAAAGGATGTACTTGATATTTGCATTTTGTGTGAAAAGTTGTTTAGAATTAATGTAGAACACAATAGCAATGATTCATTATCTTTGTCAAATGTAAGCTACCATGCAATTATGCAGTCAATATTGAAAACATATTTTCTTCACTAACTAATCATATGATACAGTGCAGTCCGATGAAAAATCATCTTGTTTTGTTAATAAAAGCTATTGCTGAAAAGTACTTGCAAGTCATATACTGGTATGCAGGAAAACGTTATACCACTTGGATAAATAGTAAAAAAAATATACTGAGTCGACAGCAACAAAAAAAGCTTGTTATTTTTGCTGGTCAGTAGATCACCTGTAAAGAAATTCATTTAACTTAAACTATGTGCATATCCATATAACTATATATATATATATATATATATATATATATATATATATATATATATATATATATATATATATATATATATATATATATATATATATATATATATATATATATATATATATATAAAAATATATATAAACTATATATAAAAATATGTAAAAAAAACAACGGAATTTATATCAAGAAGTAACAGTAACATTAACAGAAACAGTTTAATAAAGTGTAACAGTAACAGTAGTTGTAAAAAAGGTGGAAAATGTACCTCCACTAGGTGGCAAAATAGGGTGTCTGCGCATGAATATTTTTTAATGAAATTTGGCAGGAACATAGAAAATAGATTTACACAGCTGACTGGAAAATTTTAAATGTGTAGCAATATGCCTTCAATATCAATGCACTTCCAGAACACGAACAAAATTTTAAAGAGCAATAAAATCACTGAAAAACTTAATAATTTTGGAAAAAAAACATAATTTATACAATATAAAACATTCTACTTTTCAAAAAAGTCTAAGCCGATATAAAATTCTAAAAAAAAAAGAATAATAAATACATCCTTACCACACCGACTTCGAGCACGCTGTGAAAAAAACGGTCACAGTTTTTTACTTATAAATCGGTGTCGTAAATAGCCAGATACGCACGTACCTATATATATATATATATATATATATATATATATATATATATATATATATATATATATATATATATATATATATATATATATATATATATATATATATATATATATATATATATATATATATATATATATATATATATATATATATATATATATATATATATATATATATATATATATATATATATATATATATATATATATATATATATATATATATATATATATATATATATATATATATATATATATATATATATATATATATATATATATATATATATATATATATATGTATATATATATATATATATATATATATACACAAGATTAAAGAAGAAATATTTAATATATTTATTTATGAAGAAATATTTAATATATTTATGTTTACATTTGATTTTAAAAAACTCACAAACATTTGTTTTTATTCCAAAAGATGTTAACACTGTGTAAAATACGAAATCTGCTAATAGTGCGTTGACTATCTGAATGTCTATTTCAGTATTCCAATATTTTGGAATGAACTGAACCCGATAATCAGTTAGCAAACAATTCCTTGAAGCATAATATAACCTAAGAAATATAACTGGCAACTATAAAACGTGAAATAACATGTTTGCAAGCCAAAAGTATTCTTAAAAAACATTCAAAATTGTATACGACCATTTCAATACTGCTTGATCAACAATGGTTAAATCAGAACGTTGCTACTCGGCTGCTGGACTTATCACCACAGAAATAAAATTGCAATTAGCTAACAGGATCATAGATGACAAATGTTTATTAAGAGCATATTTTTAAAAGGATGATACTGATAAAGTGTTTAGATGCTAATTTATGACTCATTTGGGCCTCATTAATAGCATAAAGACATTGTTGGAGTTTTTATTCGAGAAAAAACTGCATATTTTCTGGGGCCTGGTCTCCTATTATACGTTTTTGGGATTTTTACAAGTTAAAATATTAATCAATCAATATATTATACCAAACAAAAAAATACTATTCACAATATAGTAAAAATATTACAATACTGTTTTTATGAAGGGACAGCACAAAATGACTTTTGTGAAGGAATAATGCAACAAGTACAAGACTAATTTGAAGCAAAGACTTCGAATAATAAAAGTAATACAAATATAAGACAAGATGTATATGCATCAAAACGTATTCTCAACTCATTATCTAAGTGTTCTAATATTAGTACAAACACTTTAGTTTTAAAACGCATTCGCGGTGAAAATATAGCTATATCTGTCAGCCTATTGTAAAGGGTCATCTTATGAAATTTTGAAAATTTGTCTATATCATCGATGAAATAAATAACAAAGTTATTAAATATTCCAATTGAATTATTTTTTTTATTCATGCTAACATTTGTCACATCGTCGTAATGTTGCTTCTCTTTCTCTTTTCTACAAATACTATAATGGGCACTGCTCTAAAGAGCTAGCGTCCCTTGTGCCATCTACTAAAATTCATTCTCGTGTTACTCGCCATTCAATTAAATCTCATCCTTTTTCTGTGACTGTTCCTAAGTGCTTCAAAAACTCTTATTCTTCTAGTTTTTTTCCTCAAACATCAGTTCTTTGGAATTCGCTTCCTTCATCTTGCTTTCCTGATTCATATAATTTGCAATCTTTTAAGTCATCAGTCAATCGTTATCTTGCTCTACAGATTTAGTCTTTTCTCTTCCAGTAACTTCCAACTCTTATAGTGGTTGCTTGCAGCCTTGTTGGAAGTGAAGATGTAAAAAAAAAAAAAAAAAAAAAAAAAAAAAAAAAAAAAAAAAACATTACGGGCTTCAGTATTTTTCAAAGGCAAGTACCTAGTTTGCTTAATGGGTAATCCGCTATCTTTAATCTTTTTAGTTAAGTGTTAGCCTAATAAACTCAGAAACTTTTTTATATCTGTAGTGAGTACAATAAAAACAAATCACGTAAAATGTGATTTTACACAGTAAATTTCACAAGCAAATTTAGTTGATTTTTCAACATCTACCTGACAGTTATATGGGTTAGTGTGCAAAAACTACAATATGGTTTTGACTGATTTAAATGGTGTTCGACTGATTTATAACGGTATAAATTTACCAATAGCAAAAAACGCTTTTAAAAGGTTTAAACAGGAGAGGTATGAAACTGAAATTTTCTGTGACGGAATAAAGTAAGAACCTTAGGCGTATAGTAACAATTTTTGGTATTTTTTAGTAATAACTTTTGGTAACAATTTTTTCGTATTTTTTTGTTTAATTTACCACTAGCATTACTACCCACGAACTTTTACTGAAATTAAGTTTAATTTTGAATAAAAACCAAACAACCTTAACCAAAAATAATATCACGGGATAAGTAGATGTTTGAATTCATACTCATGATTGACATTTTTAATTAATTTTAATCAAAGCCCAATGCGCGTGACATTTTAATTTAAAAAATAATTTTTAAAGACGTTTTCACGTTTTTAAAAAATACATCATAAGAACGTCCATCAGCGAATATCTAAAAAAATACTTCTGTACACGATTATAAATCAATGGTCTGATACTTAGCAACCAGGTTCAGACGTCTGTAAAAGGTCTTTTAAATATCTGTCCCAGTGGATTATATTATTATTAAACAAACATTTTAGGTGTTTATGCGTTTATTTTACGGACGTTCATGAGACGTCCAGCGGGCGTCCTCCGGACGACGCGTGCCCACTGGGTTGATAATATATTTTATTTTTAAATGTAGCAATAACGGTCCAACATTAAGATCAGCGAAAGAACTGGTTGCACAAATAAAGAATATTGGCCGACACTAATACAAAACTATAACTTTTTTAACTTTTGTGTTTTCTATTAGTTTTATTTTCTTTTATAAAAGACCTTGTTTTGTAACGTTTGCATTGCCAATGTTAACGTTGTTTTGTAATGTTTATATCGCTTATATTAGTATAAATGTTTTTTCAACGTTTGTTTAAAAATATAAAAAGCATTTTATTTAATAAAAAATTAATTTACAGTCATTTTTATTCTTGTTTATGATGCTCAGTTTGGTTTAAATTGTTTAGGTTTTTAACAAAGAGCCATTCCTGCGTGACCTGAAGAGGGGTTTACTAACGACGAAGGATTAACTGTGTCGGGATCCACAAACTGCCGAACTAAACAATAAAGATCTTCATTTGGATCATGTGAGTCTTTTGGTGTCAATTTATTGGTTTCACTAAAAATTATAAAGCAATTTTCATAAAATTAATATATCTTAATTAAGACAATAATGTTTAATTAAGTGTAATGATTATTATTGAAAAAAAAAAAGTGAAGGGAAACTTTGTTATCGCCTATGTACAACTTATAAAAAAAAAACAATAATCTTAACATTTAAGTAGTAAAATATGGATCAATAATTTTGAATACACCATCTCTTTTTTTAAATTTAATTTAACTACGTAAATAGAGCAATTAACAGCTTAAATAACGTAAAAAATAAATTATATTTTAAAATAGGCCAATCATAGCTGTACAAATATTTCAAAAAATTGTGCCACAAAAAAAGTACTAATGGTAATTTAGTAAATTACCATAAAATTTTTTCATAAATTTTAGAAAATCAAAGGTATTACCTTACTATTGAGAAATAATTGTTTGTAGCTTCTTTTTTTCTTTCTGAAAAATAAAATATTTATAACAAAACAAACATGAAGTAAAACACATTTTTGCCTCCCCCACACTCCTATCTTTCCTCTGAAACCTTAGTTCTTCTTATTAAAGAAAATTAATTCTATTTAAATTTTTTTTACGGGTTACCTTCTTTGTTTGAGGTTTTTTGGAGCAATAATTTGTTCCTATCTCCCATTGCCGTTGTCGTTCTATTTTTTATATATAAGAAACGCTCTAGACAATCAGTGCTGTTGAAACACTGTAATTGCCGTTTGTTAACGTCAAAATTGAAAACCGGAGAAACAGATGTTTAACTATTCGACCGAATAAGAGATGCATAAATAATTGATAGGAAGTCTGGGACTGCAAATAATAGTTCAATAGCTGTATATTATAAAACTTTATTTTGATATCTTTTCAGATACAGTCGTGTTAATCAAATACAACTCATATGGTGCACTGTGTTTTGATTGACCTTTTTATATAAACTTGGTGCAGATGTGAAAACAATCAACAGAAAATCATATTGGGTTAACATAATTATCATAACATAAATAAATTTACAAATAAAATTAATGGCCGGAGCAAGAAGAAGACACTATTTTTGTCTTATTGCCGAGCACCGTGTTATAATATATATTTTTTACAAAATTTTTTCCAAGAGTATAAAGTAAGAAATAAGATGTTTCCAAAAACATTAACATTAAAATAACATTGTCTCAATTAAAAGTAATACCATAAATAAATTAGATAAAACAAAAAACAAACAAACAAACAATCAAACAAACGAACGCAAAAAAAGAAACAACAAGAAAGTTTTAAATAATGCAATTAATGATAATGCACAGTAAATATTTAATTTAAATTCTGAACTTACAGGGTAGTTAAGTTTAAGATTAAATTAAATTAATTAAATTGTTTTTTAGTTTTAGATGATTTTGTTCTATTGATCTATTTTAAAAGAAATAAGATAAATCAACATCTGTATGTAATAAACACCGCTTTGATTTAATTTTAAACAGATTAAGTAAAATATTCTTTGCAATAACAATTTTTTGGTAAACTTTTCCACACAAATGGCCCGTGTTTCTGAATTAAATAAAAACTCAGTTTTTAATAAGATTTTGGTACAACAAAGTTGTATATGGAAAGTTTTGTAGAATACTTGTGGTTTATTTTTTCAAATAATCTTTCAAATTTTTTAGAAACAGTTTACACTTTGTTTTATACATGAACTGTAAAAATAGATGGATGTTAAGTTTGAGAATATTCAAGGCACCAAGTCTACGTAAAAGAGGTGCACAAGGAACAGCCTTACCTGCTCCAAATACAAATCTAACAGCATGTTTTTACTTGCTTTACAGTTTTTTTTAACTTAGTGTGATTAGTACTTGCCCATACGATATTGCCGTAATTCAAATAACTATGTATAAAAGAAAAATATATTTTTTAATGACCTAAAATTTAAAAATGTCTTATAAATCTTGCCAATGTTTTTTGAAATTTTTTTTTTTTCTAATTTGTAACCATTCTCACTTCTAGTTGATTTTTTTAGTATGGGCAAGTCAAAATGTAGAAAAAATGTAGGAAAGTAAAAGTTCTACTTCTTCATTCTACTTATTCTCAGACAAAGATTGTTGCAATTACAAGTGTTTCAAAGTCAGTAGTGAACCAAAGAAAAATTGATACAAATGTTCCCCTAGACAAATGGTCATTCCACTTTAAACGGTCCGAATTCCAAAATCACCCCAAATGTGAGATAATTGAGTGACCATCTCACATTTTGTAAAAATTTTGTCAGTATGTAGTTAAACATGTTTCATGAACTTTGCCAAAGTTTCAGGTCAAAATGTTTGTTATTTAGGATTTTGTGGTACTTTTTGTAAAGCATACCCAAATTTCAATATCAGTCAGTAGCTAAAAATCGTATTTTTAGAATCTTATACTACTTATATACTTTTTCAATGAAAGGAATATATATCTCAAAAACTTGGATTCTTAGTAAACCAACGGTTCAGATTTAATACAACTTTTATATCTTGCCTGGAATTTAGTCTGTGGTTTAAGAAACAGCTTCCCAAATTCAACACTATTAGTTTTTATTGTTTTTTTGTATTGTCATATCTCCAGAACAATCAGTATTTTTATTTTTTCTGAAGATTCTACGAACTAATATAATGGTTTGGATAAAAAATCAGCTTTTTAAAAATTGCCCAAGTTGAGTCATTCTGAAACCAATATGGCGACAAAAGTAAAATACCCTAAAATAACATGTATTTGAAGCTCTTAAACTTAATATGGGCAAATTTTTGTTTTGCTTTTATAATTGCATCATTGGAAAGAGCTTATTTCACACTTTTAGAAACAATGAAAACCATTTTGAAGAGATTTTCCTAATAACTAAACTATCTAGTTTTTATGAGCTTACAAAGTCTTTGATATTTTAAAAGCGATATTAGGGTCAGTATATTAAATTACCGTGTAGAGTTAATTTTAGTAAGGTAGCATATTTTTATTCTACGGAAAAATCTCTATAAATTAATTCGAAAGTTTTATTTACATAAATTTTTCACTTACATTGAATAAAATTATTAGAATACGAAAATTAAAATTAAAAATAAAACAAGAACTTTTTGTCCACAACATGTACTTAAATAAAACAAGAGCTTTTTGTCTACAACATGTACTTAAGTTTGGTTCAACATGTTTGTTGAACAAAAGTTGAGTACATGTTTGGAAAATGTGGAACATGTTTGGAAAAATTGGAAAATTTGACATGAGTTTATTTCATTTAAGCACTTATTCACGAAAAAAGGTTTTTAGACTTTTGCTCCGAACTTTCGATCGAGGAACATTGTTTGATTTAATCAAAAAAATTACTTTAATTTGTTTCCACCACAAATCACTGGTGTTGGTTTAATACACGCATTTGCATTTGAGGTTGGTTTAATACATGCTATTGTTTCATTCGTTTGGTATGGACAATCGTTAAAGGGTTGAAATGTATTGACCTAGAAACTGCAGACTTTCTTTCAAAGTTAACAATCAGTCATTTGTCCAGGTCAAAAATTGTGTCCGAATAACCACAAAACTTATTCAATCACAAGATTAAGTGATAAAATTGACAATATTGATGACATAGACGATATTTAAGTGACACTATTAATTCTAGCCTTTCTAATTCTTACGCGTTAGTAATAGAGATCATGCTAGTTATATAAAAAAAAAATTCGGATAGTGCAAACTCCCAATATACAGTTGGGGTTTTTATTGACTTAGCTAAAGCTTTCGATACAATAGACCACAATATTCTTTTAAATAAACTAAAGATTTACGGTATAAACGGAAGTGTTTTAAATTGGTTAAAAAGCTATTTAAATAATCGAAAGCAATTTGTATACGTTGATGTAGTTTCACCAGTAAACTTGCTTGATATAACCTGTGGAGTTCCTCAGGGATCAATATTAGGGCCTCTTCTTTGTCTTATTTACATCAACGATCTCCATAAAGCCTCAAATTTAATGACGATTATGTTTGCAGATGACACGAACTTATTTTTATCTCATAATGATATTACATTGTTATTTCAGAATATCAATAATGAACTAGTAAGAATTTCTGATTGGTTTAAGACAAATAAACTGTCTCTTAATATTGATAAAACGAAATGGATTTTTTTCCATCCAAATCACAAAAAAAATCTTATACCAAATGAAATGCCACTGCTTTTTATTGATAATATACTTCTAAAAAAAGTAACAGTTACAAACTTTCTTGGTATTTATATTGATGAAAATTTGTCATGGAAAAGTCACATAAAAAATTTGAGTAGTAAAATATCAAAAAGCATAGGAATTTTGTACAAAGCAAGGTGTTTTTTAAATAAACATACATTACTTAAACTATATTATTCGCTCATTCATTGTCACATTAACTATGCGAACATTGCGTGGGGTAGTACTAATAAAAGTAAACTGGAACCTCTTTATCGTCAACAGAAACATGTTGCACGCCTTATTAATTTTAAGGATCGATTTACTCATGCCAAGCCTCTATTAATTGAAATGAAAGTCTTAAATATATATGAGCTTAATATTTTTAACGTTATATGTTTTATGTTTAAATTTATGTTAAAAAACAATATTTCTCCTGTACCTTTTCATAATTTGTATAACAAAAAAGAAAAAACTAAGTACATTTTACGAAATGATAATAATATTCGTCAATCAGCTTATCAAACTAATTCTGGAAAATACTGTATTTCATTTCGAGGAGCATTACTTTGGAATAAAATAGTTTTAAAGAATTTTGACTTTTCTCAAGAAGTTAGCTATCACTCTTTCAAACAAAAACTTAAAAAAGTCATTTTTTTATTAGATGATATATCTATATTTAATGATATATATCTATATTAGATGATATATCTATATTTAATTTTTTGTTTCTTTTTTAACTTTATATTTAACACTGCATTAATAAATTTTATAATTTAACAATTTGTAAATAGTTGTTTAACACTTTTGTTAAAGGTATCTTAAAACTGTATAACAAAACCTTTAACAAAAAGTTTAACAATTGTGCTAAAGATATCTTAAAACTGTATAACGCACCTATGTATTTATAACGGAACCGTTTTTCTTTTTCTTTTTTCCTTTAAATTTGTTTATGTTTTCAATTCTTAATTCTTAATTATTTGTTATCTTCACGTATGTTAAGTATATATTCCTATTGAAAGTTTATTTATTTTGAGAATATTTTATTAATACGAAATATTAACACGAAAATATTTTAGCGGTTCTCGACGACAAGACCTAACAAAGTTGTAAAATTAAAGAACAAAAAAAAAACAAAAAAAAAAACAACAGTTGCTGAAAAATAGCTGCTGCCAATGGTTTATCACCAAATAGTCCTAAAAAATTCTACCCCTAAGCAGTGCCAGTTTGGAGTGTGAGAACTGCATTGATTGTTCAGTTTTTAAAATCAAAAGTTCTGAACAAATTTTTACAAGGGGGAAAGAGGAGGGGAGCTCAAGAAAAGTTGGTGTCAACAACGTTTCTTTTTTCAATAAATTTAGTTACGTAAAAAAAGGAAAATTAGGCAGCGTTTGTAGTCTTGTGTTACACACTCACTTAACTTTCATTATTTTAATGACACTAACTATATATTTCTACCTTTTTACACAGTGTTTAAAAAAATGCTTTAAAAATACCACACACATATACAGTGTCGGACAAAACAAGTCCAACCAAATAATGATAATTTAGTTTCTTTATATAAAAGTGCTGCATTTTCAATTTAGAGAAATAACTATATAACTGTTTAGAAGCAACGTTCTTCAAGTTTTATTCATCACAAAGTTTACTATTTGTACACGAAAATTAATAAATTAATCAAAAGTATTTTAAAAAATTGGTTTCCTTCTGGACAAAACAAGTGCAACTCCACAAAATGTTGACCAAGCTTTATTTCGCTATCTATATTTCGTGGCGAATCCTTTGTTGTCGATCACAGCCTTGCATCTTCGAGGCACAGATTCGAATAGGTGACCAATGAAACTTTGTGGAATCGCTGCTCAGGCTTTTTGGATTTTTTCAAACAGTTGATCCTTATTACGAACACCTTCACAATTAATTCTGTGGTTGACAATCTCTTAAAAGTTCTTGATAGGGTTGAGATCTGGAGATTGAGGCGGCCAATCCATCACTGACAGGTGGTTGTCTTAAAACCACCGCTTGACTACTTTTGCAGTGTGTTTTGGATCGTCGTCTTGCTGAAAAACCCATTTTATTGGCATATTCCATTCAGCATGATGTAACATAACATTTTTCAAGATATTTTTATACATGAAACGATCCATTATTCCATCGATTCGATGCATTGGACCTAGACCGTTAGCAGAAAAACACCCCCAGACCATTACATTGCCTCCATTATGCTTATCGGTCTTATGGCAGTAACGTAAATCGAGGCCTTTTCCGGCCGGTCGACATACACGGCAAATGCCATCGCTCCCAACGATGTTGAACTTCGATTCACCACTGAACAGGACAGTTTGCCATTTCTGCACATTCCAGTCAATATGAGATGTAGCAAACAGGAGTCTTTTCTTCTGGTTCTTTAGTGAAATCAGCAGTTTCTTTGCAGGGCGTCGAGAAAACGATTCGGCTTCAACAGCACGTCCTCTGATTGCTCGGTCCGATACAGGCAGCTCTAATTGCTTTTGTATCTCGACTGATAATATCCAAGGATCCTTTTTGACGGATCTGACGATCATTGAATCCTCTCTAGAAGAGGTGGAACGCGGTCTTCCACCATTGTTATTTGCTTCTAACTTCCCTGTAGAACGATATTTGGAACATAGTCTTGATACGGTCCATTTTTTCACGTGATATTTATCACAAATACTCTTTTGTAACATTCCACTTACGTATTTGCCAATAATTTTCTTTCTTAGTTCCAATCCAAGACTGTCCGGAGCCATTTCTGCAATTGAAGTCATAAAAATAATAAAAATAAATAATCACGCTTCTCAAGGTTTACCGTGTTACATCTACCTTGTGATGATACAAAAATGCTCTGTGGAACACAACGTCTTGGTTGGATGTGGACTGTATTGATGTAATGAAACACTTGTTGTATTTCACTTCTTGTATTGATGTTTTTAGATGTTCTTTTCCGGATGCTTCTAAATGTTTCTGGATATTTCTGGATGCTTCTGAATGTTTCCAGATGCTTCTTCTGGAAACTTCTGAAAGCTTATGCATGCTACTGGAAACTTCCTTTAATTATTAAAAAATATCCGTGAAGTTGACACGGATCAAACTTAAGAAAATGAAACAAACCAAAGGGATTGCACTTGTTTTGTCCGCTGCAAAATGGCTCTTGTCAACGAAATTCTGCCTGTGTGCTGTCACCTGAAAGCTGATTGCTCATGTCATTGCATGCTATGACTGCAGACTCCTGAACTGTTTGCTGTGGTAGTTTAGTTCTTTTCGTTTTAAAACATGTAAAATTAGGAACATTTTTTAGCATTGTTCGATGTTGGTTGCAAATGTTTTGTCCAATACTGTAGAACTAAATACGCAAACACTAAATGTTTACTCGCAGCACTATTACTTTTTTATGTTAGTAAAGATTTATGTAAGTACATAGTCTACATTGTATTATTTAAATGTTTCTACCACAGGTCAGCAACCTACTGCCTTTTTATCAAATGTATTATTTTGTTATACTAAAAACAGCTTGTTTTCAATGTGAAATTGGATTAGGTCTAAAGTTAAAGCAAGAAGGATCGGCACATTCTCAGACTTTGACTCAGCGCTGTACAAAAATTATGATAAGTATTTAATATTATTTAGGACTAGGACTGTCGACGGGTACACGGGTACCCGTCCGTTGCTTACAACCTGGGTAGCATTATCAAATCCTACCCGTTATCCCAAATTACCTAAATGCTACCGTTATCCATGCAAAAACAATGTAAATATTTCATAATTTTACAGATGATAAATTATAATATATATATATATATATATATATATATATATATATATATATATATATATATATATATATATATATATATATATATATATATATATATATATATATATATATATATTAAATTTGCAATTATTAACCATAATATAAGAACTTAAAAATATAAACTTGATATGTGAAAGAAGATCTTGAAGATTTTGTCAAAATTTCAGTAGATTTCTTTATTATGGTGGCAGTTTCGAAGAATATTCTCCTCCATCAAAGTTTTAATGTTTTTTTTTGTTCTTTTAAATTTCATAACTAGAACGATTTATTATTGACATAATATTGACTTGCAATTATTTGATAGGTTGCGAGAATTTAATTTTTTACATTTTATCATTCACTGGAAATAATTTAAATCAAGAGTGATCGCATGTAGCAGCCACTTTTACTTTAATTCACTTTTTGTTCAGAGCAAACCTTTGTAATTTTAAATGGTTGTATTTATTTAAAAAATGTTTATTATTTAAAAGTTGAATTATTTTTTTTGTTTTTATTTTTCTCAAGGAGGGGTGATAATTAATTGTTCGTTAGGGAGGTGGGGGGGGGGGGAAGAAGGTAAGGGGCGGTATGGCTCTAAAAGTTTGACAAGTTTTTTATAAGGGGGAAGAGGGAGTTGAGAATAGCTAGAAAATTGTTCACGTAATGAATGGATAGCCCCTTAAAAATAAAATAATTATAGAATCGAATTACAAAAAAATTTTTAAATTGAATTTTTTCAAAAACTACCATCTTTGCAGTAATGCGCCACTTTAAATATGCGCTTCACATATTGCTGATTTGTTTATTTTTCTGAAATAACTCAAGCAAATATTAAAAACATATTTTTTGAATATCTAAATATTTTTATTAGTAGTTGAACAAGCTTCGTTTTGAATGTATGATAAATCCTTATGTTTAGTACAAAATCATAAAATTTAAAAAATCTATTTATTGACCTGATTTTTTTCGTTCATAAAAAAAATCTCTCCAACATTATTTTCATAGTTTCTAGAAGTGTAAAATAAGCTCTCTCTAATGATGCAATTTAAAAAAACAAAAAAAAATTTGCCTACATTAAGTTTTAGGGCTTCAAATACATGTTATTTTAGGGTATTTTACTTTTGTCCTCGTATTAATTCAGAATAACTCACCATGGGCATTTTTTAAAAGAGCTGATCAAGGGGCGAATTAAGTGATCGCGAATTGAAAATTCCGTAAAAAATTCTGGTCTTTAAATTTTTAGTTTCTCGTAAAACTCTTACGATTGATCGGAAAATTGAATTTACGACACTTGGCTGAACCATAGACTAAATAGACCATAGACTATGGTTGAACCCAGTGGCAGATTTAGCATAAGGCGTGAAGGGGGGTGGGCAGCTCGCCCCCACGCCCCTCTAGAACGGTCTAACGGCGCCCCCTAAAACAATCTAAAAAAAAAAAAGTTATAAGATCAAATTAGTGAAGACAACCCCGGTCGCCCCTATTCATTGACTTGACCCCAAAAATACAATTTTTAGCTACTGACTGATATTGAAACTTGAGTTAGCCTTACAAAAAGTTCCACAAAATCCGAAATAACAAACATTTTGACCTGAAACATTGGCAATGTTCACGAAACATGTTAAACTACATACTGGCAAGATTTTATTAAAATCTGAGATGTCGAGAGGGGACCTCTGGACCGCTTGTCGTGGAATGACCCAAATATGACTTATAATATTGTAAGGACCCTAAAAAATTATAACTTTAAAATTTAAAATATCTTTGTATTGTTTTAAGGTCTATTTTTCGGACGAGTCAACATTTCAACTCTTGGTGGACAAAGCTCATTTGACCGACGCCGCCAAAAAGAAAAATTCCACCAGGACAGTCATGGATCTGGTTACGGTGTAACCAGATTTTAATTTTTATGCCAAAAAAAAACTGCGGTTTTCTCTAGTTAACTTGAATTATTGTCATTTTTTTGGTCCTCAACTTTAGGGTTAGGGCCAAAGCGGCAAACTGTGTCATCGTTATAGCGTTGATGTAAGCAGGAAAAATACTCGTACCACTTTTCATGCATAAGTAAGCAAAACCAAAATAAACCAAACATAAAAAATGTCATTTCAATAATAAAGGATGAGGGTGGGAGAGAGGGAAAGGGGAAGCAGTTAAGAAAACTTTATAAATATTATGATTATATAATTAGTAAAAGATTTAAATATTATATTATTTAAATATATTTTTTATACTTTATTCAAGTTTTACTCATTTTAATAATGATAAAAATATTTATAAGAATGAAACATTTTTAATAGCTATAGCTATCAAAAAAACTATTTAAAAA
The DNA here is from genome assembly GCF_022113875.1 of Hydra vulgaris. Classification (NCBI taxonomy): domain Eukaryota; kingdom Metazoa; phylum Cnidaria; class Hydrozoa; order Anthoathecata; family Hydridae; genus Hydra; species Hydra vulgaris. The sequence continues at coordinate 20,952,420 of NC_061160.1, read as the reverse complement.
AATCATTCCCAACAACCGCAAAAAGTTTTTACAACTACTTATTTAATTATTAAAAAATTTATTAGGCCGGGTGATTAAAAAAAAGCAACTGCTTTAAAGTCAGCGTTTTTGGAGTAATTGCTTAGATTTACTTGAGTAAAATTTTGAGCAAAGTTGCTCAAACTTTTATTCAGGTAAAGCTGGGCAATTTACTCCTAAAACACTGAGTAATTGCTCAGCTTTACGAGAATAAAAATTTAAGCAAAATTGCTAAAATATTATTCTCGTAAAACTGAGCAGTCACTCAAAAAACGCTGAGTGAAAGGCAATTGCATTTTTTATTAATCCGGCCTATTATTTATCGTAAAATATGTAATAAAATTACAAAATTAAAAATAAAATTTTATGTTTACCTGAAGACAAAAAAAAAAGTAATATTAATAGTAATAATAAAATAAAAAACTGCGCAGCACATTTTGATCCAAAAAGACTTTTTTTGCTTTGTTTTTATGTATTAAAATTAGTCTCATGTTTTCTCATCCTTTCTCGTTTTTTTCTGATGTTTTTGTATTTATTTATCATTGTTCATGCTCATTAGAGGCGGAAGTGAACGGATGTGTTTTTCGGCGTAAAAAATAATTTAAAAACAAAGTAATAAACAATATTATCTTTTATTTCATTAATTCTTTTATTATCAAAATGGATAAGTAAAAAGACTCCAAAATCTCAATAAAGGTTTTAAAGCAAATCTTCCAGAAGATGTTTCAGAAACAGCAAAAGATATGTTTCAGATGGACATTTTGAAATTGATAAGCAGAAACTTGAAAATAACAAAAGAATGAATTGACAAATTGAGATTACTTTAGTTAAGGGGTTGTCCATTAATTACGTAAACAAAATAGGGGGGAGGGGAGGGTCTGAACTTTTTTGACAATTGTTGACAAGGGAAAGGGGGGATGTCAGTTAAGTTGATGTCAATAATTTTTTTTTTGAGTTTCAATGCTTAAATAACGAAAAACTAGGCTAAGTTTGTAGCCCCCCATACAAAGAAGCTACTTCTTTGTATGGGGGGGGGGGGTAATCAAAAATTGACGTAATTTTATAGGGGGTTTCTGGAAACAACGAAGATTACTTAGTTGAAACAGCTTTAATACGAAAAAAATTATTTCAAGAAAGAAAATTGCAACAACAGTAAGAAATATGCTCTTATATACGATAAATTAATAATTAAAAAATTTAAGAAATCAAACAATATCCCAGTGGACACGGACGTAAAAAAGGCGTCTATTAAACGTCTTATACACGTTTTGGACGTTCAAAAGACATCTTTTTTTGGTCCGATGCCCACTGGGATTTGAATTTATAATTTTATTTTATTTATTTTTAAAATTACTCTTTTTTAAAAATGGCTGGGGAAACTAGCAGATCAGATTTTGAGTTTAAAATATTTGAAATTGATAATTCAATACTTTAAATAAAAATTTGGATGCTGATATTAATTTTTATATTAATGAAAAAGTAATTGATAATATTATCCCATTATAACTCAAATTCAAAAAGTATCACTGAAGAAATGGATGATAACTCATTTTCTATTCTCCGTAATAATATAAGGAGTATTCATAAAATTTTAAAAAATTAAAATAGTTTTAATATAAAATCAATATTAGTTTTCATATTATTTGCATTTGCGAAACGTGGTGTCATGAGAAAAATATTGAAAGCGATTCAAATTTCCAAATACCAATTACAATGTGGTTCACCAAATTAGTGGTCGGGGCAAGAAAGGTGGGGGTTTATGTGTATTTGTTAATAATTGTTTATCACACAGACTCTATGCAAAATTTAAGTTCGATGTTCAGGTTTCGATGATATCAGCAGTAATGTCATTATTAAATCAATAAAGTATATAACAATACCACTTTTACATGTTTTTAATTTATCTCTGAAACATTGAGTTTTTCCTGAAAACCGAAAAAGTGCAAAGATTACACCAATTTTTAAATCAAGTAATCCTTCTGATGTCCGATCTCAGTTCTTAACTATTTTTCTAAGCTTTTGGAGCGTATTATGTATAACAGACTTTATTCTTTCTCAAGACTTAATAATATTCTTTATAATAAGCAATTTGGGTTTAAATCAAGTCATTTAACCGATCACGTAATCATTAATCTGGTTTATAAAATATTTAAAGCTTTTGCTAAAAAAATTTACAATAGGTGTCTTTATTTATCTAAGAATAGCGTTTGGTAACGTAGATCATAATATCCTTCTAAATTAAAAAATTATGGTATTGTAAAAGCTAAATTAGCTTGGTTTAAGAGTTATTTAACAAATAGAAAGCAAGGCATTTTATACGACTGCGAGAAAACAGATTTAATAACAATTGCCTGTCGCGTCCCCCAAGGGTCAATTTAAGGACCACTTTTATTTCTCATTTATATAAATGACTTAAGTAAATTCTCAAAGATATTAAATTCAATTTTGTTTGCCGATGATACTAACGTATTTTATTCTAATAAAGGCATTAATGTTTTATTTGCAATAGTAAACATAAAGATTGCAAAACTAGGTGAATGGTTTATAACAAATAAATTGTCTATAAATAATTAAAAATATATAAATACTTTCTTAATCGTCTTCATGAAAAAAGGATATTCCCTTAAAACTTCTTGATCTTTTATTAAATAACTCTCATGTCAAGAGAGAGCATTCTTTTTCTTTTCTAGGTATAGTTTTAGATAAAAAATGTAACATAGAAGGAGCACATTCGTATTATCCGAAATAAATATCCAAAAATATAGGCCTTCTATAAAAAGCCAAGCAATTGTTAAACCAAACTTGTTTGAAACTCATTTAGTTTTCTTTTATTCATTGCAATCTTGCAATCAAACAAAAACTTTTTAATAATTGACAACGAATTAAACTTCTTCTGAAACTTTTAAATAGGAATAAGCAATCGCAGAAATGCTGGAGACGGTCTCTTATTTTGTTGTTGTTGTTGTTGTTGTTATTTAGGTTTCCCAAGAAGACCGTAAGGACTTCTTAAGGCACGTAAAATAAAGATAAATAAAAAAATAAAAAAGAACTAAGTTAAAGATGGGACTTCTACTTATTAAATGTAAAGTATTAAATGTGTTTACATTTAGAAGTTTATCTTATTTAAAAAAATAACTTTATATTATATCTAACATTTAATTATATAAAGTTAATTTTTAAAATGCGTAAATTTTATTTATAAAAGTAATTTATTTTTACAAATGAAATTAATTGAAATAAAAAAGTTACTTCTCAATATAAATTACTCAAAGTAAGTCATGGAAAAGAAATTTAGATGTTACCTATGAAAATAATTTTTTTTTACTCTATTACATTTTCATAGTTACTCTTTTTAAGGATTCATACTAACATTGTTTTTTTTGTCTAGTGTTTTGGCATAGGATGCAATTACAACATAAAAGAAAGTATAAATTTACCAGATAATACTCGACCATAACCACAAATACATAAGTGTATTAGTTTTATAGAGCGGAAATGAAGACTGCGGCTATATGGAATCAGGGGCGATTATATGGGGGTGTACAGTGTTTTTGATCCTTAATAAACGAAGACACTGCGGTTTTTACACCGCACTCATTTCTTTAAAGTCTTTTTTATTAATATTATTTATTCCTACTGGTAAGTTAACTTCTGGTGTGTAATTATTGTTACCTGCAAAGTTTCCCTTTTTTTTCATTTACATGAACTATTAGGACCCACAGAACATAACACGTCGCGATGAGACAGATAAGGAAAGTTAGTGCAATAATAAAAAGTTGCAAATATATTTTTTTTCATTTAGTGCGCCTTTTCATTTTAAGTTAAAGAAATTTTATCTATAGCCTGTCAAAAAGCCATACCAATATAGTTTTGTATTCTTTTAACTGCGCATTTTGTTAATCTTTCCTTTCCAGTGAACCGATGACCAAAAATCTTTTCTTCGGTTAGCAGTCTAGTATCAATAAGCTTCTGGAAAACTCCCAACATTATCAATAAATGTATTTAAAATAGAAAAGTTTATCATAATGTAATAGTTTTCTGCATGACTATCACCTTCAGGTTCTATTTAAAAAATTTTGCTAGCACTAATGTTTTCATTAACAAGCTCACATTCGCTTTTAGATTCACTGCTTTGTTCCACTGGTTGCTACAAAATTTTCTTTGCTTTATAAAATGTTTTCTTTTATTGTTTTTTATTATATTTTTACTAAAATATAATATATATTCTACTAAAATAAAACTGAAAACTTTTACGACACAATATAAACAGTACAAAGCTTGCTAATGCCACCTGAAGTTATCATTTGATACTAACTTATGAACCATGCAACTCGAGCAACTTGCACTCACTGTTATCATATAAACTTTAAACGAAACAAGCTAGCCTATCAAACTAATGTGTGATTAGCAAAATCTGACAAAAAAACTTAAACCAGGGCAAAGAGAGAGCAACTATAAACTATAAAAGTTTGTGTTGCTAGGGACCGTTGTCAGAGCGAAAATTTTGACTAGACATAAATAAATTTGAATAACTTACAATATACTAAAGTTGTCAAAATAAATTTTAGAAACATATACAGCTCTGTTGAATTGATATAAGATAAAAGAAACTCGAAAAAGCCAAGTTTTGATGGTATGCCAACTTAAAATGCAATAAAGAAGTGAGTCGTTCAAAATAAATATTATTGAAATTTTATAATCTTTTAATGTTTGTTCCATAGAACTAAAGGAGATGAAAATTGCTATTTTTAGAGAAAATTCTTTCATCGTAACTGACAATAAAGATAAACACAGACAAATTAGAGATATATATGATAGCTATATGTGTAACAAGATGAAATGACTTATATTTAAATATATCAGTTAAAATGCATATTTGTGAAACTAAAATGCTGAAAGTTGCAACATGAACAACTGATGCAGAGATAACTAAATATGTTTTATTTACAGGTATAGATATCCAAATATACAGTGAATAAGGAGAAAAATCAAAATGGATGGCTTATCCATGTAATTTAAGTCTTAATAAGTTAAACGAATATTCTAAACTAGCAATAAGCAACCCGTAATACGGGTTATTAGTAATTAAATAATTGCTTACGGTTACCAACAAAAAAGACTACGTTAACATCCGTAAAGTTCTTTTTAAGATCTGTTACAACACAGCAGGTACCATAAAAAGAAAGTCAAGTAAAGCCTTCTAATGCCTGAAAAAAGGAACGAAAAATAATTACAAAGTATTATTTGCATTTTATTGTTGATAGAATGAAGATATAACGACTTAAAAAAATTGCTGTAATAGCCCAGTTCTATCAACACAAAACACATTAACAATAGCGCATAGCATAAGATATTTGTAAGCACACATTACTATGTCTCTCCAAAATGATTAAAAAAGAAAAGATTATATAAAGGCTAGACAACTTAACGTAGTAAATAACGTAATAACGTATAACACCACAACTTAAATTATTTTATCAACTAAAATACTTGAGCTAAAAAGATTTTATTGATTACAATATTGAACTGAATTTTATCATAAAATACCAAGCAGCTCATAAAATATTTTATATACATGGTCGTTATCAATTGTGGCATTAATAAGACTTATATAATTACTTTTTTTTAAACTAAAAAGTAATTATATAAGTTTTATTGATGCTCCATGCACTAACTCTCTTTCAACTAAGAGTAAACAAAATTATTTTTACCTTTATTATGTAAAGCTCCAGCTTCTCTTTAACTGTCAACTAATGATTAATAGAGTAAATTTCATATCATTAAATTTACAAAATTAAAACCATGTTTCAACAGTAAGCAAACTAATCAAGTGATAACAAAGGCAACTAAAAAAAAAAAGAACATAATTACGTTTGAATTTATAAAAAAATTTAAAATCATTTAAATTTAAAACTATTTGATTTAAATTGTTTTAAAGTGTTTAAAATAAAATCAAATAAACACACATTAACACCGCTTGACATTGAATTCTGGTAGTATTAGTAGTAGGTAGTAGTAGTAGTAGGCTTTTAGTGAATCTAAATATTAATTTTAGTAAATGATTTAATGCAGTGAGGTCTAATAATGAAATTAACTATGTATCATTTTTAACAGTAGACAACAACTTGAAGGTAAACCAAATGTATATCAACTCAAAAGATTACAAAAAAGCAACATCACAACAACAATAGCATTCACCATAAGTTCATATAATATGCATATATCAGTAACAAGATTACGCAAAATGTTATTAAAGTACATTATGTATTTTCAGAGTAATTATTAATAAAGGCTTGAAAACACCTAGACCTAAAGCAGTAACAGTTTGAAACGAAACACTGCTTTGTAACCCTTTGCAGTAAGTGACTTGGCTGGCAAGGTTGACAAATCTTGCTTAACACGTTTACCAATTTGAAAACATATATAAACATATTTATACACTTTTATAAAACAATTATATAACTTATATTAACACATACACAAACAATAAAAAAACATGTTACATTATTATAAAAACACATTGATAAAAAAGCTATAAAGCACATTTTACAATATACACATAATTATCAAAAAAGCAATGCAAACAATAAACATATAACTTGAATTGTGCAAACAAAAATTTTAAAAATGGCATGAAAAAATTTTAAAAGATTCAAAGTAAACAAAATATAAATATTTATATACAAACAATACTTTTTACCTTTTTCTTTCATAAGAACTGTAGTTCTCATAACAAAAATTTAATCTTTACATACAATAACATGTGACATGTCAGTAGTGGCACGAAATTTCAATTTATTTTTCTAAATTTTCTAAAAAAGAGCAAAAACACTTAATAGCATCACAGAAATTTCATGGTAGTAATAACCAATTTTATTGAAATTAGTATAACTTTTTTGTTGCATTAGTATAACTTTTTTGTTGCATAAAAAAATAATTAGACCTCATCCTTACCTCTATCTTCCTTTTAAAAAATAGAAGATATGCTCAATAAAAACTGCTAGGAAAAAATAAAGCCAAAAGAAAAACTAAAACAAACAAAATGTAAACGATTTAAAAAATTAAAAGGAGTGATCCTTTTTATTTTATTTTTAATAAAAAATATTATATATAAATTGCGAAACTATTTTCAATGCTTATATGATCTTAACGATGATTATTATAATATGATCTTAACGATGATTATTTATCTTAATATGATTCTTTATGTAATATTTCTAAACTAATCTTAATATTAATTCAATTCTAAAGGTAAAAAGTTTTAACTCCCTCTAATAACCGCGTGCATTTTGAGAACGCGCTGTTTCAAGTTCAGAAAAGCCTAGTAACTAATTAAAACTGATTTAAAAACGAAAGCGAAACGACATTGAACATTGAACATAAAACATTGAACATTGAATTTTTACAGTATTCATATTTAGAGATGAACAACTCAACTGTAATCCACTTTGACATTACAAAATCTTGTTAAAAAGTCTAGTGTATTTATGCTATAATTAGTATTTATTTCACAAGTTTAAAATATCTTTCTTTTATTTGGATTAAAGTATTTTTCTTTTGTTCTATATATACTCTATTCTTACACATCTTTCTCCATAAATGTCATTCATACTCTTGTATTTTGGTTTTCACAAAAATTCCTCTAAGTTGCAGTATTTAAATAAGTAAATATTTTTTCATGTATTTTGTTGTAAATATGGCATATAAATTTAATTGGCTGCATGCTGATATTCATTTTTATTGCCGGTCTGATAAAAGAAGTTTGGCATGAAGAAGCTGTTTTCATTTCCTTGGAGATTCTATGGAGTTGCCTCAGCGAAAGATGTTGAGGCGTCCTACATAGATATTGCGTTTCATAACAATTCTAAACCTTTCTATATTATGGAAGTATTCTGAAAAGAAAACGTGGTTGCAAAAATGCAGTTTGCACATAATACATAATTATATGGAGCAAAAATCTCATAATGACAGTAAAAATTTAATATGAGATTTTTACTTGGAAATAAAAAAAAACGTGGAAAAAAATTTCATAAGAGTCCAAGTTCAAAACGAGCTCAGGATATATTTTCGCGTTACAGTAAAGAAGGAGGTGTGAACTTTCTGTTATAAATATTGTCCAGAGGTGGCGTTGAACCACGGATCTCTAGCTTCAGCAGCAAGTGCGCTAACCACTGCGCTACGGCTGCTGAGCCAATTATTTCGTTAAACTACGTGTATCAGCTGTTGTAGATGTATAATTATATTTAGGATTAAAAAAAGACAATAAAAAGACCACCAAAAAGTTAGATGCATTTCCCTGCATTTTATTTCCAGTAATCAGTTAATATATGTACTTTTTAGTTTCATTTACGGTAATATTTATTACGTAAAAAACTTTTTTATACTTCCAACCTCTATAGGATAATCAAGACCATATTTAAAGTATAGCAAAAATTCTAATAGCAAATGTAAACAAACAAATTATTTAATTTTAAACTATCTTTAAAGCTCTTAAAAATCTAGATCTCGGTTTTATAATATACTTGTTTAAATATTTGGCGATACCAAATCTATCAATCTGGAAGATCAGTAGTAAAATTTGATTATCTGATACAACTAAAAATACCTACTTCATCAACAAAGTAACAAAGATTTGGAAACCAATTAAATATAAAATTCGTTCAGTCGGATAGAGGGAGAAAAAAACAAATGTTAAAAGTCAAAACAATGACGTATGAGAAAAAGTAGTGAGAGATGTCCCAGCCAACATTGAGATACGGGTACCGTACGGGGCCCATACGGGTCGTCAACTGGGTCCCGTATGGGAAGCCCAACGGTATCCCGCCGGATCATGGCCGCGGTTTCTATATGGGACCCATATGGGTGAGCCCGCCGGGTATCCCGTATGGGTCCCAGTCAAATCCCGTACTTTAAAACCGTAAGGGACCCATATGGGTTTTCAAATGGGACCCATATGGGAAACCCATCGGGAACCCACCGGATCTTGGCCGCGGTTTTCTTCTGGGGCCCATATGGGTATGCCCGCCGGGTATCCCGTGAGAATCCCACGAGTTCTACCCATTGCAAATCTTGCAAAGCTACGTTTAAATGTTTAAAATTTACAGAAAAAGCAAATTTATATATAAATTGATTGGTTTATTTCAAAAAAAAAGTAATTAAAATTACACTGTCGAAATTAAGCAAACTTTTAAACGATTCTTTAATGTATCGAATGCTTTCACGGTTATCTCAGGAATTGGAAGCTTTTCCATTGTTGTTAAAACGACTTCTTTGAAAACCTTTTTACACAATATCTTGTTTCAATATGAACTGTAAAAAAATCAAATTTAACTTTAAGTTTTTAATTTTTATAGGTAACACATACATTATTTTTAATATGTTATAAAACTCTTACGATTTCTCTTAACACCCTTTAGATAAAAGATGTAATTTTCACCATCGAAGGTAGAAACAGATAACCTTTAATTTTATAATCGACGTTTATTTCAACTTTTTAAAATGTACTTGTAATAGATAAGCACATGCTTATGATTCGTATAATAAATTGATAATATTTCTTTAGTGACTGATAAATAAATTATATAAAATTAACAAATAAATATATTTTTTTATTTATATTGTATATAATTTAATATACATTGTATATATCTTATATACAGTGCCGTGACTACTACATACAAGCCCCCCTCCCATTCAAAAAAAAAACCTGTCATAAGGGCTCCAAAATTCTTAAAAACTTATCCGACAGATAAAAAAAAAAAATCTAAATAAAAATACTAAATAAAAAAAAAATCCTTACATTTGTAAACGAGCGCCCTAGAATAAGCTCTGCTTATATATATATATATATATATATATATATATATATATATATATATATATATATATATATATATATATATATATATATATATATATATACATATATATATATATATATATATATATATATATATATATATATATATATATATATATATATATATACATATATATATATATATATATATATATATATATATACTCTTGCATGGTAGTTAAAAAGAGTTTCTTATAAACTGTAGTTTTAAAGAGCGCGTTAATAAACCAGACCAGAAAAAGTTTAAAAACTTAAATTTTTTTTTTTTTTTTTTAAATGATAGACTGCCTGCCCAAACCAAACCCTCAGTCGATGTAGCAGCACTCCCTTGCGAGTCAGGCTATTTGTCAGTCGTTGTAGCAGCACTCCCATGCGAGTCAGGCTATTTGTCAGTCGATGTAGCAGCACTCCCTTGCGAGTCAGGCTATTTGTCAGTTGATGTAGCAGCACTCCGTTGCGAGTCAAGCTATTTGTCAGTCGATGTAGCAGCACTCCGTTGCGAGTCAGGCTATAAGATAGTCGATGTAGCAACATTTACGCATGTTTTAAAAATGTTTTTTAATAAAACAAAAACACTACAAATTAAAAAAAACTTTCTAGTCGTTATTATTGCGGTTTTTTAAAAATTTTTTAAAAAACAATAAAATTTAATGTACTTCCGCATTAATTTAATTGCTTTGACATTTCGACGACAATCAAATACAGCTTAAGAGACGAGGTAATTAAAATTGTAGTTGTAAGAGACTTTTTTTACATTAAACAACTCTTTTGACTACACTATAAGGATATATATATATATATATATATATATATATATATATATATATATATATATATATATATATATATATATATATATATATATATAAAGAGAGAGAGAGAGAAAGAGAGACACTCACATACTCTCTCTCACACACAAACACACACACACATACGCATATATATATATATATATATATATATATATATATATATATATATATATATATATATATTATATATATATATGTTATATATATATATTATATATATATATATATATATATATATTATATATATATATATATATATATATATATATATATATATATATATATATATGTATATATATATATATATATATATATATATATATATATATATATATATATATATATATATATATATATATATATATATATATATATATATATATATATGCGTGTGTGTGTTTGTGTGTGAGAGAAAATATGTTTGTGTCTCTCTCTTTCTCTCTCTCTCTCTCTATCTTTGTATCGATGTATGTACTGAAGCCCCCGGCAGTATAAAACGACTAAAAAGTTGCAAATTTCTTAAACATAACCTTTTTGTCATAAGATTTGTCTGCTTTTTAAAACCTTTTTACCTTAACCATATTTTTTTATAATTTCAAAACAATTATCACTTTTATTAGCTGAAACAAAACACTCTTAATCTTGATAAATTTTAAACTGTAAACAGTGCCTCAATGCACTGATTACTGATCACTGATTACCATCAAAATAAGGAATACTAAACTTCTATTTATCTTCTTGTACGTGTTTATTTGAGCAACTCTTTGGTCTTTGAACAAGCTTTTTTAATTAACTTAAAAAAGTTTTGGATTTGAAAGAAGGACATCTATCAAGTACTTAAAATTTAACTGTATTATTTTCTATATGTGCTAATAAATGGACATTGTACACAAGTTGATCCTTACGATAAAGTTCATATATAAAACTGCACAAAATAAGTAGCTGAAAAGCAAAATTAACATATTTTTTCAACAAAATAAAACATGAAATTATAAGTACAACTGAAAAATCTAAAAAGTTTTAATAGATTTTTGGCTAAACCATTCCCTTTAAATAACTGGTCCAGTGTATACTATAAAAAGTCTAAGTTAAGTTGCTTTCCATTTTTTAATAACTAATTAAGACATTAATTTTCTAGAAAAATTTCTTAGAATGTAATGATGAATCTGGAACAATCCGCCAGATAAAATATTGACTGTAATCTAAGACAATTTACAACATTTGGGCAATTTAACCATAAGTTGACAAATCTTCGCATTATCCCTAGCGTACTAGATGCATAAAGACTAAAGGAAACTTTGTCACCTTGCCAAAATTTAATTCAATTTAACACACCACTAAGGTGTTCAGAATGCTTTTAATGACAAGAAATATGAATCAGTGCTTAAAATTAGTGAAATATGTAGAAGAATTATCTTACCACACCACTCTCCTTTCAAAACACAACATTCACATCAGTTATAACCATTGTGTCCTTTAATACACTTTACAAATGCTCTAGCTGGTCCATCACATATGATAACAGCAAGATTGATTTTAATTTCAATATTTTCATAGATAAAACCATCTTTTGCAAGAACTTTAAAATCTACCAAAAAATTATGAAGACAATTAAGGTGACCAACTATTCTCATTTAATGAGTTTTTTACTCTTTTTTCACAAACTTTTTTCAAATCCTGTACTCTGAAAGTACTCATTTGTATAAATTTGTACTCATTTGTATTTCTAAAACATTTTTTTTAATATTATTTAATTTCAATTTTAATAATTAAATATTAAAAATTATTTTGATAGTGATTTGAATTTCACATGTGCATATTGTTTGCCATTTCCGGCATGTCAGAGGACAGGGCAAACACCAGACACAAGTTTGACAGTGATTTAAATTTTGCACACACATATGGCTGCTATTTTCAGCACAATTGAGAGGCCGTATTATGTACCTGGAGAGATAGATAGATACTCCAGACCTTTTTTTCTAACAATGTCAAAATTACATTTGTGAAAAGAGATGGTTCTAACATTTATGTATGTAATCTCCAAGCTGATCTTTGATGTGCAGTATGTACGGCTTGCTCGACAGTATTGACGCATGAGTAGTATGTACAGCAAAGTTTTTTATCCATCTATTTAATTAAATAAAAGGATAAAAAAACCTTACTGTACATACTACACATGCGCTTATTGTTAATTAACCATAAAATCAAAAATTACAAACTTAATTATAATTTACAAATTTATGTTCGGTGTCACTCATATTAAAAACTATTCAATGGAGCAACACCTTAATAAAATAAACAAATAAAATAAAAAAATAATAAAGAAAGTAAACTACATTAATACAAGTAATAAAAAAAGAAGTATAAGGAACAATAATATTTAAAAAGTTGGAATTAGCACAAAAATATAAAGGAGTAACACTAAGAAAAAAAAAAAAAAAAAGAGAATAAACGGATGAGATAAGATGAGTGAGAAATTATGTAAGAGAAAAAAAAACTTTATCACATAAGTTCAGATAGAGTGACAGAGAACAATTTTTGCAGAAAAATATAAAAAAACAAATTAAAGGTAAATTTAAATAAAAAAATATATACATACACTACTATATACAATATTAAAGGCTATATTAAAACCTATAAACTGACCCCTTTGGAAGATTCCAATCCCGGAATAAAAAATGAATTTTTAAAAGAAGTTAAAATTTGCTATGAATATATCGAAGAATGGATAATGAACTTTAGAGCATTGAATTGTTTCTAATGGACCCTTATAAATAGTAAAATTTAATGGAAAAAAGTTCCTTCAGCAGTCGAATTTCTAATAAAGGAAGTATAAGATATTGTTATTAATGACAATTTTCTCTTTGAAGAAATTTGAAGAATAAATTTATATTTAAATAAAGAAAAATTGAAGAAATGGAACAATGAGAAAATAGAACTTGAAAAAAGATGGGTAGATATCTTTCGGCATTTTAGAGTAGAACATATCCCAAATGAAAACTTAAAAGTTTTAATATAAATTTCTTTGTTGTCCGGACACTAATGCTGCTGTTGAAAGAGTATTTTCACAAAGGAATGATTATTGGAGCAGTGAGAAGTTGCAACTTTCTGTAAAAACATTATATGCTGTCTTAACAGTCAAATTTAATAAGCAATTTAATATGTTCAGATGTGGCAACATTATTAGAGGAACATCCTCATTTAGCATAAAAAATCCACTGAAGAAAAATATATTTTTTAAAGAAGATAAAGTTTTTTATTTTTTTTTCTTCTTTTTTTTTTTACCAATGAAATACTTGATAAGTGTACTCTTTTTGAACAAAAGATAGTTGGTCCCCTTAAGAAAATTAAAAATGGAATTAGATTTTTGGGCACCACTTTTTAAACAAATCTCTGAAAACCCAATTTGGGCCCCCTAATATTGTGAATCCTAGGCCTAGGCTCTGATGGCAACATTTACAAAAAGCAACAACTTTTGGCAAATTTTATTAAAAATTTTTAAAATGTATGTTTAAATTTTATCACTATTTTAGATTTTCATTGAATAAATTCCTATATAAAAATATATTTTGCATAAAATATTTATGTAATATTATTCTCTTTTCCTTTCAGCTATCAAGGTAATTATACTGACTTGATCAGATTCAGCATTAATCTGAAGCTAATGAATTTATAGCTGAAGCTGAAATAACAGCTGCAACCTCTACTTTATAGACAACATAGTTAATGTGATGTATATAAATTATAATAATAAATGTTGTTTTTTTTATACTCTAATAGTTATTTTTTTACTTATGATTTTTTTTAAACACATGTTTTTTTATAATATTTAATACTTAGGAAATACTGACTTTTGCCGAATATTCTTTAGATAAAAATAATATTTTCTTACATTACTCTAATTGAGGTAATTAACAACGGTAATATTTACTCAAATCATTATATTTGTCCCCAGAAGTTAATATAGTTCTATAATACATAAGTCTCTTACTAATTCTAATAATAAAAAGTTATTACCATTATTATTATAATTATATTTACTAACCTGTTATTACTAATATTTATCAAAAATACATTCTGGTTGTTGAAGTCACTTTTACTCATATCAGTATGCAAATATTGTCAACAGGTCAGAGTGCACCATGCAGAAATATTCTTTAACATGCTGCAAAATACAAGATATACATAAGATACATATCAAAAAGACCTATTACCTGGAACTTAACATTTTATCTTGTTTAACTTACAATAACTCGATTATAATAAATAAGCATATGGTTATAATCTATATAATAACTATTATCTTTTTAGTTATTGTTATTCATGTTAAAGTTATTAAGTTAAATTAAAGTTTTATAACTAACGTTTGAATGCAAAAGTTCATATCAATAAAAATTTTTATCAGTATTATAAATATAAGTATTATATTACAAGTATTTACAAGTATAGGTATTGTAAGTGTAAGTTATTATGTATATTATGAAATTATTGTTAATATTGCAAGTGTACAATTTTAAATCAAAGTCAAAAAATATCAATGATTAAAAAATGAGGTTAATGCATAACAATAAAGCCATTTTTTTGCATTTAAACATCTAATTATATCTTTATTTATATATGACTATTATATCTGACGGTGGGTAAACTTTGTTAAAATCAGTCATTTTGCTTGCATAAAATATAGATATAAAAATCAATGGAAAAGAGTGGATCTGTAAAAACGATTTAAAATCTTTTAATTCCCTAAATAAAACTTATCAATTACATTCCATTTGCCTGTATGCTCTTTTTAAATGTTTCTGACTAAACCAATATTTTGAACAAAATATTGGTTTAAACAAAACTTTATATTTTGATCATTTTAAAAATGAAAACAGTGTCTCAATGGAATATTTACTATATGTTTAATAGTTTCTGGAACATATGTTCAACAAATATGTTAAACTTTGTAAATTTATTTATAAAAAAAAATACAAAAAAATTCCTTTATTATGGTAATAAATAAATGAAATTTTAAAACAACGTCTTTTTAATGGAGTTTCACAGTGACAAAACACATCAAAAAAAAATTTCTTTTTAATTATAATGTAAATATAATGTATAGAAAAAATATAATGCATAAAAGTTAAATTTTTAATCTTATTTCACGCACAATACGAATTATAAATGGCACCCATCGAGTAAGTTTTGTTATGATTTTTTTAATTATCAGTTTAAACCTTTTGGGAACCTTATGGGAAACCCGTCAAATCCCCAGATTCTTCGGCCCTGATAAAAACCAGATAAAACCCAAATGAGCAAATATGCTAAATTTTTTTACCATATGGGACCCGTCTGGAAACCAAAACACTTACCCGTCAAAATCCCGTTCCCGTAAGCCCAGACAAAAACCGTACGGTACCCGTCTGGCAATGTTGGCTGGGGTAGAAAAATATATTCAAAAATTTGATGGAAGAAAGATTTTACGCAAATAATTGTAGATCATATACACTATTAGTTTTATGCACTGTGTTTTTTTGCCAGTAATATAGTAGTGGGTGATAATATAGTATAGAAGTGGGTGATAATATAGTAGATAATCATTTTTGGTTTCTCATTATCAACAAAATTATCAACAAAAAAGTTGCTCGAAGAAAACTTAAGACAGACTCTAAACTATTATATTAAAAGAGTATTAACAGAAAAGCAAGAGTTTGAATTATTGGAACATATTTTGATTTACTCAAGATGATTTTATGACTTTCAGATAAATTTCCAAAAAATTGTCGGTGTATGGGTTTTGAAATGGCGGTATAGACCTTTTACGGACATTGGGTAGATTTTAAGAAGACAATTATTTATAATAATAATGTTTCACAAAAGTAGTACATAGTCTCAAGGGCAAGAATTTAATAGAAAATCTATAAAAACACCCCCATATTCTTAATTTTAAAAACAGCACCCATATTTTTCCCAAAGAACATCTGAAGATCGTTATTTTTGAGAGTCACATCATTGTTGTGCTCTTAATATAAATATGTTAGTCTTCAATTAAGAATACATTTTTATTAATATAATTCTTTTTTGCAATACTCTTTTTTGTGAAGCTCTTTGAAAGAACGGCGCTAATCGTGTTAGCAAAGTTACGATGCTGAAAGCAGAGCTCTCGTCACAGCCTTTGTTATAATCAGTGCTACTGGAAAATATCTTCCAGTATTTTTCTGTAAAAAGTATATATTGTCAGGAGCACCTTTTTAATCATTCATACTCGCTTGTAAAACAGGCTAGATAAACGGTAAACTCTTTTTGGATGTTATGAGTTATTTTATAATATTTCTTTCTGGCACCATGGTGTCCAAAAAAAAAACAGTTTTTTTTTTTGCTTATGATTTTTGCTTATGAAGTTGTTGTTTAGAAACTTGTTTGTTCTGTTTAAAAACAGATTTTGCTTGCTTTACAGATGTACTTTTATGATGAAAAATAATTTTATAAAAAAAATAATCTCTTTTTAAAATTTTATTTTATTCACAAGATTTATCAAATGGAAAACTCACCACTATCTTTATTAACAAAAATCTAAACATACTGCTATCTCTATTACCTTTTAATTCAGTTAATTTAGTTAAAAAATAATTATTGTTATGTCATCATCAAATTTTTTGTATCAATCCTAAACCCAATTCAGAGGCCTAAAGCGGAAAAATAAAATTGTAAGAGAAAGGAAAGGAAGAAAGGTCAATTAATACCTGCCACTATACTAGAAAGTTAGTAAAACTTACCAAAAAAATACAATCAAGTTTAATTCTTCATTCTCCTAAAAGATTATATGTATATTACTATATATTAGTTAAACTTTTATTAGTTTAAACACCTGTTAAAACAGAAGTTACAACTATTTTTATTTTTGAAAAAAGCTGACCAACCCCGAACTACCCCAACCAACATTTTTCAAAAGTAGTAAAAGGCAGCATTGTCAAAAAAAAATTTTGTGTCAAGTTAAATAACTGTTTGTTAACTATTAATTCTATTGCTATTATGATACTGTTTAAAACTTTTTTTCAATTATATTTTTTGAATGCAGTTGTTTGTAAAGCATCTAAACTCGATAACCGGTTAATTTTTCGCTATTCGATTTTGTTTATAATAAAATTTTAATAGGTTTGTGTGGTGCTAAAAAAATTTGGAATGATTGGATATTGATATATAACGTAATTTCATAGTTACATAAATTAGGACAGTTAAAGTCTAATAGTCTAAAAAACTTGAACTCCCCCTTCTTTACTAAATAACTTTGATCAACCAAATCTACCCTCCCTCACCTTGATTCTTTTCTAAATGATCTGGATGCACCAAATTGAAAAAATTTAAAAATTGCCAACCTTACTAGATGGTTTGGATCCGCCCTTGGTTGTTTGTGTCATCTTTACACTTTCGAATCTAATTAAAATAATTTTTGAATGTTTTTATTAGCGTTGTTATGACTATTAAATTATTTGACTGTCGACTAAATCGACTAATAAATTTTTAAAATTGACTAAAAGTCGTTTTAGCTAAAATATGGGAATAATTTATTTTTTTGAAATAAGTTGTAATAAAAATAATAAAGTATTCGTTTTCTATTTTTTTAAACCTTATATCATTAAATTATGAATGGAGCAAACAATTTGAGAAAAGGGCCGCTCCGACAACGGGACAGTTTATTCCTGTCCCGTTGTCGGAGCGGCCCTTTATATTACTATCTTAAATACTTGCTATATATCAAATATATATTACAATCATATTTACAATGTGATTGTATAGATGAAATTTAGAGTAGGAAGCTTCACAACTTAATTTTGCCCCAGGGTGTCGAGCATGCTTGGAACAGCCTTGTTTGAAAGTATTTATGAAAAATGAAAATCATAAAGTTTAAAAAAGAAAAAAAAAGAAATACATAACCGAAATTTAGTTAGGTTGAGAAAGTTCGTGTACCTTGGGCCTTTTTGTACCTAGGGTCACCCTACTTTATTTGATAACTATAAAGTTCTATATAATGCTTCTCAGTGACGCGATTATTTATAAAAATATTTATTTTTTAATCCTATTTTGATTCTCAGAGAGCGTTGCTACGACAAGTTATAGTCGGAAAACGCTTCTTGGTGGCCTAAAGTAAGTTTTTGCCGCTGATATCTTAGATTGTTTTACAATCCTAGAGAAAATGCTTTACTATAAGTTCTTGTATATTATATTGTTTGTAACTAAAGTACTAAATGCAGTGTTCAATAAGTTTCCTCTCAATCGAGTTTCGTTAATAGATTACATTTTTCATAAAGTTATCATTTCTTATACCAAGTGCCATATAGTTTGCTTGTACCTAGGGTCATATGTGCGTAATAATGATAATTATAAACTAGATGTCTTTTGGATTTTATTGGGCGAAAAATGAAGCCGCTTTTTTTGTTTATAAATATAATCCACCATTTGTAAAAAGGGCAGAAGCTGAAGCCGATGTGTTGAATTCAAAAGTTTCCAATAAATCAAAGATAATTCAAAAACACGTTTTAATAATTATAAAATACTTATAAAAGTTTTTTTATAAACCTATGTTTATTAAAAAGTATTATAATTCAATAAAATGCTTCAATGGCGTCTGTTGTTTCACTTTTCTATTCAAAACCTTAATCTCTTTCTAATCGAAAATAAATTTAGGAATCATAAATTATTATTCTACAAGTATTCCAATTTCCTCTTAACATTTTTACATAAATAGTATTTATATTTAAAATGTATTTACTTCATTTAAGAAAAGATAAGTTAAATAATATTTGTTTACAAACTTAATCTGTCATTTGTAAAAAGGGCAAAATCTAGTTTATATTATTATCTAGTTTATATATTATATATCGTTGGTGCGTAAAAAATTCGCTCAATAATAGGGTAGGTTGTTGAATTTTAATTGGTGCATAATTTATTTTTTCTCGCGGTTATTTTGGCACTACCATTTTACGCGTAGACTTATTTGTCATTTTTCCTCTGAACTATTAGTCAATACAGTGATCTGTTTAAATGCAGCAATTAAGTACAGAAATTAAGTTACACTAGATAAGTTTGTTGAAAACAATCTAAGATTAAATAAATTTATCAATATTCAAATCAAGTTTATGTGTCTATCTTTGTTGTCAATTAATTATGGAGTTAAACTTAACTTTCAGATAGCGGCCCAAGGTACAATAGCGAGTGGCCTTAGATACAATTTAAAAAAAAGCCTTTTGTATGTAGGGCCACTAACTTTTAAACCTTTCTACATGACGGAACTATATATTTTGAGTCAATATATTTATACTAATGCAAAGTAATTAATATAGAGATGTGATCATATCAGTTTTCCCATTTTTAAACAAGTCTGGAGCTTTAAAATAGAGCATTGAAAAAATCCGGCCCTAGATACATAAATTCCCCGTACAGTTTTTGCTTTTTTTTATTTTTGTAGTTGTTAAGGTGCTCCCAGAAGTCTTTACGGTGTTATTACAGAACACCGCGGAAGAGCGGAAGTTAAGCTAACATGCTATGAATTAGATAAAACGTTAAGAGAGTAAACAAAAAACAAGATAATAGTTATTACTATTATTATTAATTGAACAAACAAAAGTTAAAGATTGAAAAATTAAATTGAATGAAAAGATATAAGGGTTTTAAATTATTTACTCGAATAAATTGACTTTTAGTTGTAGGAAGTAGGAATTGTATTAGCAGGAAGTTGTTAGTCAATTAAATCGACAACTTAATTTTTCAAAGTCGACAAATTTCGATATGCGACTAGTTAACTTCCCAGAAAGCATTGTGGTACGGGTACCATGCGGGACCCGTATGGGTCATCAACTGGGCCCCATTTGGGTAGCCCTCCGGGGTCCCTCCGGGGTCCCCCAATATATATATATATATATATATATACAATATATATATATATATATTGTATATATATATATATATATATTGTATATATATATATATATATATATATATATATATTGTATATATATATAAATGTATATATAAATATATATAATATATATATATATATAATATATAATGTATATATATATATATATATATATATATATATATATATATATATATATATATATATATATATATATATATATATATATATATATATATATATATATATATATATATATATATATATATATGTATACAACATTATAAATACATTCACGTATACATACAAATGTAAACATACTTTGTTTGACGAGTAGCTGTGCGAAAAGTTATCTTTTAATTTGCATTGAAAAAAAATATATTTATACGGGTTGTAATTTTGTAATGTTGCCAAGAATTTGTGCCACAAGTTCCTTGTTTACTTCTTTGTCAAGGAAGTAAAACAGTAAAAATGAAGATGTCAACATTATAATATTGTGACATGAAAATTATTCGTGAAACTAATTTTTGTAAAGGTGAACGATATTTAATTCAATTCTTTAAAATAACTAACTTTATGCATAGTAAAATTTAGTTCGTTTTTTAAAGAAATAAAAACTTCTTTTATATAAACTTAAACGCTAACATAATCCAGTTTTAATGTAGAAACAAAATCCAACGAAAAACCGATTTCTCTTTAATTATAATGTAAAAATAATGTATACAAGTTCCATTTTATGAACTTCTTTGAAACTCAATTAATTTTGTTATTGTAAATGGCGAAATTTAAGATTCGGTTTTATAAAATATCTTCTTGTAACAGAACCAATTGGGCCCCAAATGGGAAACCCATCACATTCCCATATTCCGTAACCCAGATATGATTTCTACGAGAGTTTTAGCGTGATTTTTTAGCCATACGGGACCCATCAGGAAACCAGTACTCGCGCCCATTTAGATCCCGTATCCCGTAAACCCGGATATAAACCGTACGGGGCCCGTTTGCTATTGCTGGCTGGGTTTTAGTCGGTTTAGTTGAAGTTGATAACAACACCAGTTTTTATTTTAGTCGAGTCATTTGTTTTGTGTAATTTTACTTAACCTTTTGAATTTTGGGATTTTATTCAAAATGACTGTTTTCAAATGCATTTCAGGGGCAGATGCAGCATTTTTTGAAGATTCAGATAGCTAACTTCTAGACATAAAGCAAACTCAAAACATTTGTATATTGATAATTGTATCAAATAAAGATGCTTTGCAAAAAAAAAAAAAAAATGACGATGATTGGAGCCTGGGAGCAAAAAAGCCCTAAAATTTTAACTACACCTGCTCAAAACTTTACACACATTGATATAATATTTTTACTATTCTTAACTAAATTTATATTCAACGATATTATAATAACAAATATTCAACGGTATAATAATACACATTCAACGGTAAATATTAAGTTTCATACAAAAATCTCGAAGCGTTCAAAAATAATGGCCATACAAAGTTTTGAACGCCCTTCAATTTGAAGAGATTACAAACTTTTATTGATGAAGTAATTTATTGTTTTTATAAAAAACATGATGAGAAAAATGACAACATAGTTATGTTAATGACACAAATGAGGATAGTTATTTTGTCGATAGAAGGCAAGCATAAAGTACTCAATTTTTTGATAAGGATACATATTGATGATAATCAATTGGAAGACATTGATGATTATCAATCTGTTATATTGTTTAACGCCTTTGGAAGTAGCTGTCGAGGAATTATGCAAGATTGTTGCAAACCTTATAATAGCTGAAAACGTGCATAAATTTATGTTTTGATAAGCTGGATGATATGAAATTCAATTTAAGCGAAAAACTATTGTATCAGTTAAAAAATGAAGAAACGATATCTAAATGGCATTACTAATTTATCTCCAGACGAGTTACGCTCCGCAATCAAATGAAAACTTCAAATACTCTTTGTGAAATGTTGCAATGACTTCGGCTTACAAAATATTGGAAAAGATTAGCTCACAAATATTTAGTGAAGAAGAACGAGGACTTTTTTTTTTTTTTTTTAAGAAAAGATTTTTTAAAGGAATTTTGAGGTATAGAGGACTTTTTTCACAAATTGATGATTGTGTCCCCCCCCCCCACTTCAAAACCCGTGTCGTCGGCCCGGATATATACACTTACAGATGTATAGATGTGCGCATAAATTGCTAACATTTAAACATAAGCTAGGATCTGAATAAAGATCACAAGAAAAAATCTTGTCGTCAGAATCTTATAAAATACAAGCAAACAAAATAAAGACAAGTATAACATACAAAAAAATAAAGTAAAATCAAAAAATAAAAAAGTAATAAAATCCAAGTCAAATAACTATTTTCAAAATATTAGAAGTATCTAAATATATTATCAAGTGAAAAAATACATTTTTTTAGATAGAGCTTGAAAAGATAAAAGGAAGTTTGTTGATCATGATTACGCAGAACAATATTATTCCATATGTGCGGTCCACAATAAGCAATGCAAAGTTAATTAAATTTTGTGTGACAAAACGACTCATTTAGAAAGTTTATGTTTCTCATATCGTATTTGTTGATAAGTTTAAGTTTGAAAATATTATTAAAAGCGGTAAAAGCTAAATTATTTCTCTATAAATATACAAAACATAAAACTTTAAATACATTGAATTCAAATAAATTTAATAATCTCATTTCAGTAAAAATAGGTTTTGTATATGTAAAACGATCGGCATAGTTAATTATGCGGATAGCATGTTTTCGACGACGATAAAGAAGTTTTAATTTACTTTTAACAGTACTCCCCCAAGCAGTGTTAGCATAATTTAGTTCTACACTTTTCCTAAAATTCTTTCTAATTTCTAAATATAAATTAAATGACTAATTTATAATACAACTCAGCGAATATTCCATAGCGGAATTTCAGTGGACCTATATAGGCATTTTTATCCGACCGCTGTAGTTTTGCCCATTGGTTACTTAGTGGACCATTAGTGGCAGCCGCTAAAAGTAGCTAGCTGATGATTAGCTACCATTAAAATTTCGAAAAGTTATCGGTTTGCCATTTATAGCGGCTACTATTTATGGTCCACTAAGTAACCAATGAGAAAAACTCCAATGAACTGCTAAAAAATACCTATATAGATCACTGCAAACCCACTAAAACAATGCTTGCTGGGAAGACATAACTATTTAGGGGTTGTCCATAAACTACGTACGCTTGGAGGGGAGAAAAGGGAGTCGACAAATGGCGTATATGAGATGGGAGGGTAGTGTATCAATAGTAAAAGTAAGGAGACACTATATTAGAAAAATATCATAAAATGTTAGATAAATAAGTTAACAGCGTAGATACTTTTAGGGAGGTAGAGGATACTCAAAAAAGTGTATTTCAAAATGGGGGGGGGGGGGGGAGCGAGGTTTGACGAAAAAAAGCGTACGCATTTTATGAACGACCCCTTACTTAAAAAGTTGCATATTTTGTTTTATTGTTATCCTACAATCAGTGACGTTGGAAGGTTTTTAAATGTTTGAATAAACCAACTTATAAACAACAAAAATATTCCAATTTTTTTACTTACATATGTATGACGAAAAGATTCTTCACAAAAAAAAAATTACTGTGATAGGAGAATGGGAACAAGAAACCCTAAAATCTTAGCCCCTCCCCCTACCCTAAACGTGAGAGCAACAAGTTGATTAAAATATTTTTTGTACTATTTTTAACTAAAATTTTCTTTATCAAGAAATTAAAATTTCATAATAAAATATTTTAGTGTTCAAAAATTATGAATATATAAATTTTGCAACCCCCTCAAATTTGGGGGGGGGGGTTTATATACTTGTTGTTTATAAGTTGGTTATTTCAAACATTTAAAAACCTTTCTACGCCACTGCCTACAATATCAATAAGAAAATCTAAAAAACATCAATAAGAAAATCAAAAAATTAAAATAAATTTTTATCAAAATATTTGCTATATTCAGTACTGAATTAACTGATAGACCAGATTCGACCATGGCTTTGGGCTACCAATAACTAGGGGTGGGAATACGATTTTATTTACACTTTTTTTTTTGTAATTTTACTTTTTTAAATATATTTTACGAAATTAGGTGTTAGTGGTTTTTAATTAAAAAAAGATTATTTAAAAATTTTTTAATTTTTGTTTTTAAATAGGGGGAATTTCAAGGTTAAAAAAAAAAAAAAATTTGACAAATTTTTGAGTTGCATACACACTCGAGGAAAGTGTGGGGTTTTTCTCCACACCAGTGTGTATTTCCTATACACAAGTGTGAAGTTATTTTGCACACTTTTGTCAAAATAACTCCACACTTCTGTGCAGAAGTCGAGTTAGAAAAAGTTAATTTGCGATAGCAATTAAACATCTGCACTATACTTATATATTTTCAGATTAATGATATATTAAGTTCATTGAAAACCAAGATAAGTAAAAAAAAGTTTTTGTATAATATTGTTTTTACAGCCGCAAATATAACAGAGTAGCGGTGTAGCGCTTTTAAATTACTGCGTCAAAACTTTATTGTGCGGAAATTTTCAACCGTTCAAACTTCCTTTGTGGTGTTGAAAAAGTACTACGCTCTTTAATATTTTACTGTCATAAAGTAAAGCAATTTTCCTTTATTGTGCGACGAATCTGATCTAAGAATAAATTAAATAGCCGAGCGATCTATGAAATCACTTCTGTAGAGTTTTATTACAAACAAGTTTGTTTATGTTCTTCTAAGTTGTGAAGAATATGCAACCTTACTCAATAGAACTAAGGCCTGGTACACGTTTTTCCGAACAAAAATATAAGTTTTCTCAATTACAATATATGAAAGTTTTTTTATCAAAAAGTATGACATATTTGGCATGTATGGAAAAATTATTTTAATCACTATTATAATCTGGTAAAAGTAATGCGACTATAACAAATGGTAAAGCGTAGTTTTATTTAGATAAGATGCAATTTTTAACATAAAGTAACTTGGGGCTTGGCTATAGATAAGTCTACGAATATAATTTTTTCATAAAAGCATGTATTGGTGTTTGTTTTCAATGAATTTAGTATCTTTTTTTGACTTATTCGGCCATCTTGAAATAATAAATTATTGCATAAACAATTAAAAAACAGAGGCGGTAAACTTTATAAACAAATTACTTTCAATTCGAATTCTTTGTTTGCATAAATTAAATACCAAGTTTTTCGGTTTCCCACTAACAACCAATCGTATTTGTTTTAAATTATCGGCTTTTTTTTTTTACGAGTTTGTTTGTTCTATGCCTTAGTGTGAGTGAGGAAATTATTTATTTTTTATAACAAACAACTTGTAAAACAACTGATATACAAACATCATTCAGCTCAGTATAAACATCATTTGTTTTACAGTTTTAAGGAACAAAACAACATTATAATGATTTTTTTATTTTTCTAAAAGAATATCATGAGTTATTAGTTGTTCGAGTTTAATGGATGCTAGATATGTCAGCCATGCTTGACTTTGTCCGGTGAAAGACCACACAGTACCAAAGATCTCAACATCTGTAGCCCATATACAATCTGTGGCCATATACAATCTGTAGCAAAACAAAATGGCTCAAAAAAAAATTGCTACCACCTTTGCAAACATGTATTTTTGAAGGTACATCAATTTTTACTCCATCAATAAGATCTGGCATTGTAAATATTTTAAGTCCTAGTTCTTCAGCTATTTTTAACGAAATTCTTCGGAGGGATGTTGTATTAATTTGGGATTACGTTACATTTATCATGACTATCACACTCAGAAGATAAATTACACAACTTTGAATTACTTTTTTCTTTGGCTGGTTTAATATGACGTAGAGAGTATTTCTTTTTTAATGTGTTGTTTCCTTAATAATCATGTTGAGTTTGACAAAATATCAAGTATCTCACATGGACCAAGCCATGAGAAAGTTATTTTCCCGTCATTTCTATTTTCTCTTTTAAGATTTCTCAATAGTATTTTTTGAGAAACAAAATATTTTGATGATGTTGCATGCTTTATATCATAGTTTATTTTTTGTTTCTTTGTGAACAAATAATATTGGTCATAGCTTTTTCTTCAAGTCCTCTTTTTATTTGTAAATCTTTTTGTAAAACCTCTTAACCGTATACAGGATTATAATTACTCCCATTGAGTACATCTGTGTACTTTACATCAATGGGAAAATATGGTTGTTAGTTATACATAAGATAAAATGGTGAATACCCCATTGATAATTGATTTCTTAATTATCTGATTCTGTCCTTCCACAAGGCCGTTGGCTTGTGGATGGTAAGCAGAGGTTACACGTTGCTGAAGGCCGGTCATATCATGTATTGCAATGGATACTGAATTTAGACGTTAACAACCAGATGCGGTTCTGCGAATAAAATGAGGGGGGGGGGGAGTAAATCCTCAAAAGTACTGACTAGCTTTTAGAAAAAAAAAAAAGGTCCTTAAAACAAAACTTTAGCCGACTAGCCGACTAAATTCGTAAAAAACCGTCTGTAACTTGAAAATCACCATCTTTGGGGGAGGGGTGTACACCCCCGCCTCCCCCCGTAAAATTGTCTCTGTTCTCAACTTGGCCAATTAATTTGTATTTAAAAACAACCACGTCTACAAATAACTCTATAGAGAAAAGCTACTACTGATACTGCTGTTTTGTCGATAAGAGGTTCAACTTCAACCCACTTAAGGTGGTTATCAGGTAAAAAAATTATTTTTTGATTGCCAACTTAATCATATACCAAAGTTAGTTTAAAAGAAACATACTTATTAATATAATTAAAAATGATAAAAAAAAAATAATTTCCTTTTTTTTTTTGCTGAATCAGCATAAAATGCAAAAAAATCAATGAAAAAAGAAAACAACATTTTCTCAGCCTCTTTATGACATTATAAGCCAAAACTTACAACACTGATAGATTATAGTGTATTAAACAAAAGCTTACTAGAAAAACTAAAAATAATTATTATTTTTAAAATGGCAGCTTTTTCAATTTTAACGGAAATTATTGATACAAAAAAAAAAGGTAAAATATGAATATATTCAAATGGAAACAAGCTTAAGATTAGTTCTAGTAAGCTATTGCAGTTCTATCTATAAAGAAACAACCCTGAAAATTTGAACTCAATTGCATATCTGGTTAAAAAGATATGAATGATTCGCTTATTGCAGTCAGGCAAAAACAAACAATTGAGAAATCAAGCTTCAAAGTTTAAAAACAATTTATTAATTAAAAATTTCCTGTAATATAAGAGTCTACTCCCTCTTTTTCTTTCTCCTTATCAATATAACCCTTCCTGATACATCTCCTTTTCCTTCTAGCCCTTTTTTGCTTTGGAGTTGAATTTTTAATCGTGTTCTTTACTCTTGATACATCCTTCTTCCACGATCCTTGGATCATAAAACTTCCAGGCAAGAGCTGCAAATAATCAAAAATTCTTGTGAAACCTCTCAAACCATCATTGTAATTTATTACAGCTGAAGGCTGTTGCAAAAAAACCTCAACTGTTTTCTTAGTATATCTATTACCTTGAAAAACTCGTTTAACTTTTCTATTTTTAAAACTTTTATTCTTTGCCATAATAAAACTTTTTTTAACAACTTTAAACTTTTTTCTTTCTGCTTAACAAATAACATCAAAACATACGGCTTTGCTAAAAATAACTCTGGTTCAAAAGTTTAGATAATTATACAGACCCATGAAAAGAAATAATTGTTTAAATCTAGGTCTTTGGGTAATATATCTATAAAAAATTATTGGTTGCTATGCGGTTGTTAAGTAAATTTTTTTTACTCTTACCAACTAAAACAATTTTTTTACATTTTTTTATTAATTAACCCATATCATGTTATATATGGTTAAAAAGCCAATTAAATTTTAAACAAAGTTGGCTGATAAACTAAAAAACACATTTTTTCACAAAAATCGCTATTTTTTTACCTGATAACCACCTTAAAAAATTAATCAATAACAACAATTACATAATTAAATCCATTTGATTCAGGTAATTTAATTAAATCTACACTAACTTGTTTCATAGCTTGCTGTTTCACTTTAACAGGCTTTAAAGCAGAAGGCATTTTAAGGTTTCTGTTGGAAGTTTTTTGGCATCGTTCACATTGACCTACATGTTTGGTGATATACTCCACAACTAAATTCCAAAAAAACTTTGAAGAAATTTTCTTTCTCACAGCATTAATGCCTAAGTAGCTGGCTAACGCAACAGCTTTCTCAGAAGTTCTAAGACCTTCAAAGATTTCCTTAAAAAGGTTAAATTGTTCTTCCCGATCTATTACCACAATCAGATAGAATAAAAAAAGTTATTTGTATTAAATTTTTACATTATTTTGATTTGTTTTAAAGCTATAAATTTTCGAATTTATGTTAAATGTTGTGTTAATTCACAATAAAGCACAAATCAGAATATTGCTTAATTACTTTATTTTATTTATAAGCAAAACCTTTTAAATTAATTAAGGACTTCTTTCCATAAAATAAGTTTTCCTCACCTTGCCTATACCTATTTTGCAATACATCAACTTGTTGTCAACAATAACAAAGTTTTTACATTTTTAAAATTTGCTTTTTTTACCTTTTTCGTTCACATCTTCAGGGAAAGTATTGTCATTAAAATATTTCCTGACATCATTAAAGTTAATATTTTTGTACATCTTAAAAACACTGACAAAATAAACTATATAAATTGTAAACTAAAAAGTCAGTAAAATAATAACGAGTGAAGTAAAATTTTAACGTTAAAATATAACTGCCTAAGAATTATTTTAACGTTAAAATATAACTGCCTAAGAATTATTTTAACGTTAAAATATAACTGCCTAAGAATCATTTTAACGTTAAAATATAACTGCCTAAGAATTATTTTAACGTTAAAATATAACTGCCTAAGAATTATTTTAACGTTAAAATATAACTGTCTAAGAATTATTTTAACGTTAAAATATAACTGCCTAAGAATTATTTTAACGTTAAAATATAACTGCCTAAGAATCATTTTAACGTTAAAATATAACTGCCTAAGAATTATTTTAACGTTAAAATATAACTGCCTAAGAATTATTTTAACGTTAAAATATAACTGTCTAAGAATTATTTTAACGTTAAAATACAACTGTCTAAGAATTATTTTAACGTTAAAATATAACTGCCTAAGAATTATTTTAACGTTAAAATATAACTGCCTAAGAATTATTTTAACGTTAAAATATAACTGCCTAAGAATTATTTTAACGTTAAAATATAACTGCCTAAAAATCATTTTAACGTTAAAATATAACTGCCTAAGAATTATTTTAACGTTATTATTATACCGCAAAGTACATTTGAACGATTGAAATCTTCCGCGCAGTAAAACTTTAACAATTTAAAAAAGTAAAAAAATATTCTGACTATCTCTGTAATAAGATACTTCAATTCATTTTTACGGTTGTAAACTGTATAAAGAACCGCCTCAGATTTTACCCTTAAAACCTTTATTATTTATAATTATAAAAAACAAAATGATATAATAAAGGTTTTTGTATTGCTTTTATGTTTTGCCGTGTAAGTATATATACAATTAATATTTCAATATAAATACAGATGGCCGGGGCAAAAAGAAGACACAATATGTCTTTTCGCCAAGTCCCAAGAATTGATTCCGTAAAAGATAAATAATTACGTACATCATAGATAGTTGTTTTAAATATACATAAATTAAGACTTTTTTTTTGAAAAGATAAAACAAAAAGTTACAAAAATAAATAAAGAGAAAAAAATTTTTAAGACTATGAAAATATCTAAAATGTAAAACACTTTTATTTAATTGATTCATTTTTAAATATAGCAAACTTAAATTTGATTTAAAATAATGAAATAATTCGTAAAAAAAAGTGAAATAACAAATTCGTAGGAAAAAAATTAACAAATAAATATATAAAAATACCTTTTAGATTTAATAAAGCTTAAATGTACCACCCCGATAACTTCAGAAAAAGTTGCACTCTCCGTCACTAACCAGAAGCATTTGCTTCAATTTGCTTTGAATTTGATGAGTTTCAAGAATTTTAAGTTTATTAGAGAGAATTTTACTTCATACTTTTGGTCCTCTTATAGATATTGAAAACTCATTTGTGGCAAAAAAAAACTTTTGCAGTGAATATTAGTGTTGTTTGAGTATCAGTGAATATTAGTGTTGTTTGAGTATCAGTGAATATAAGTGTTGTTTGAGTATAAGTGTATATAAGTGTTGTTTGAGTATCAGTGAATATTAGTGTTGTTTGAGTATCAGTGAATATTAGTGTTGTTTGAGTATCAGTGAATATTAGTGTTGTTTGAGTATCAGTGAATACTAGTGTTGTTTGAGTATCAGTGAATATTAGTGTTGTTTGAGTATCAGTGAATATTAGTGTTGTTTGAGTATCAGTGAATATAAGTGTTGTTTGAGTATCAGTGAATACAAGTGTTGTTTGAGCCATTAAAGCAGTTCTAATTTTATTTAATGCAATTTTGACAGAATTAAATAAGATTTTTGAAAATCGCTTATAAATTTTTTTTGGCTAACTTTGAACTTTAAGAAAATGAATATCGACAGAAGTTTTCTAATTTGGTTGATTTTTATTCTGACATCATTTTTGATGATAGCGCAATTGATTCTATTAGAGAAAGATATAGAAATTTTTTTTTAAGGGAACATTATATAACAATGTTGACTTAATTTTCGAGATCCTTTATAAGTTAGTGTAATAGTCATAATTATAAAAGGATTTTAAAGATATGTGAATTATTTTTAAAAAATATTATGAAATATATTTAAAACATAATAATTACCAGATTCATCTCATACTTATACTTTACTTATCAAGGAAAGGCTTACGCACATTGGTCTATATTTATTTGTACTTATCAAGGAAAGGCTTACGTACGTTGGTCTATATTTATTTGTACTTATCAAGGAAAGGCTTACGTGCATTGGTCTATATTTACATTTAGAAATGTACGTACGTTATAACTTAATAATCCTCAAAAAAAAACTTTTTAACATAAAAATAGGTTCCCTAAAAGGTTTAGTGCCTAAGGCCCCAGTTTTCTTTAATACGGCTCTGGGTATAACTATATTCTTAGTTAAACAAAATTTAGCAATTCATTGTCACTGTGAAAGTGTTAATCAGAAAAAAATCAATTCAATGAAAAATAGAGGAATTTTTTAGAGCTTGTTGACTTCTTGGTTAAGAGCGCTTTAGTATGACATGAAAATTTAAGTAAAATTTAGATAAGAAATGACTCTCTAATTTATCACTAAAAGATTACGAATAAATTCATAGAGCTATTGGGAGGAGCAGTATAAAAAAAAACAGTTATGGATCAAATATAGAATGCTAAACACTATTATATAATATTTGAAAGTATTCTAGATATTTTCCACAAAAATAAAACTTTTCAATTCGTTAGGTATGTAGTTACAGTGATTGCTGTGAGGTTTTCTTGCCTCACCTCTTCATCATCCCCTCCAACTTTTTGAAAAATTTATTCCTCCTTGTTTTAGAAACTTTTTTCGTAACTTTTTTATTTTAAGTGCTAATCTTTAATTTCAGTTTGAAGAAAGTAGTGATTTTAAGTGTAATAAAAATAGCTTGCGTAGGAATCAAGACAAAACAGTTGCAGATCCAAAATTATCATCGCAAATATCAAAATGAGTTGTATACTATGGTAGCTAAAGTAGATACCTCCAACATATGCTATGGTACCTCCATCAATATATCCAGAAAAAATTATTGCATACCATTGCACCTAATATTTTAGGAACTAGAGTTTCAACAACTCGTGGACGAAAATTCCATAATGGCTAATGATAAATGGACGTTAATCATTTTAAACAGTTATTATTTAGCGTACCGTCTGTTTATAGTTACCTAGATATTTGAGAAGATTTTAAAGAGCTCTATGTTAATATAATAAGTAAGGGTACTATAAATGCAATTCAGTCTTATTTTTAATTTATTTAAATGATTTCAATAATCCATCTGTAAAACTTAGCAACCAGTTAAAAATACCATATTTGCAGACGATAAAAATAGATTTTTTCACTGAAAACCTTACTCCTGAAATCTGTAGAAAAAATTTTATAAAAAATAATGTACTACATATAAATTACCAAAAAAAAAAAATAGAATATCGTAGAAAAAAAAATAGAATATTGTAGAATATATCGACGACCAAAGCTATTGAAATCATTTCAAAAAAATAAATATGGAAAAATAACTAAAGTCATTTTTTTAAAATTAAATTAAATTATAGTCATTTATTATGTGATAAGACCTTATTGGTCTTATCACAAAGCACCGTGGATGAGCATTTAACCAGGAAATTTACGCCTCCTTTCTTACCAATGTCGGTTATTAAAGTAGAGCTGGCGTCGGACTTCTTGGTTCAGAGCAAGAATTCTGACCACTGCGCTACGGCTTCTTAAGCTTTAAACAAAAGAATACATTTCAAATTTTGAATATATTTATCACAACTTTTTTAATTTGAGTGTAAATCTTTTTTGAATATTATATCTTAGATATTATATCTTCTTTATTTATTTGTGACTATTTATATCTTATTTAATATTTATGAGCTCTGTCACACGATTTATTGTAAAGTATATACAAACTTTGTAATTATCTGTAGAATGTTGTGTCAATATTATGTCTTTCATATATTCTTGTAACCCCTATTTGTTTAATATTTATATATTTGTTATTCAATTTCATTTTATGCGAGGTGTGAATAAAATCTATATATAAACAACAAAATAAGATAACACTAATAAAAAAAAGATCATTCTGTTAAAATGTCACTTAAACTTAGACAACTCCATGCTCAAACGTATGATGGCCCCAGCCTCATTATGAGAACGTACGATAGGTCTTACCATATGATGAAAAACCTATGATGGCCCAAGATGGGTCTAGCCATATGATGAAAAACGTATAATGGCCCAAGCAATATGATGAGAAACGTATGATAGGAAGCATATTGGAGAGTATAGAGGGAAAATTTAAGAAATATAACCAAAATATAAACCATGTTTCTATAACCAAATTTTCAATTAACAAACTCTTGAAAAACTACAAACTCAAAGATCTTAAAGTTATTTAAAAACTCGACCCTGCATAAAAATCAGCCCCGTGATTACTGACAGCAACGTTAAAGCTATAGAGTCAATTGAACACTGTATTTTGAAAATGTGACGAGTCACAAAATTAAAATTTTACAGGAAAGTTAAAAATGTTTTTTCCTTTAAAAAATTGTATGAAAATTTTTTTTGTATCTTACATAAAGTAAATGTTTACATCTTACATCTTAAATGAGAGAAATTTTTTATCCAAAGCATAAACTTTTTCAAAAAATTTTTTTTTTTTTCAAATAACCTCACTTTTGAAAAAAGCGTGACTCTTCACGTTTTCGAAATACAGCGTTCAATTATTGGTAATTCAAAGATAAAAACAAAAAGTTCTGGAAATCGCAAATACAATTTTCACGAAAATCAAAAAAGACGATTTAGATAGAAACAACTCTGGATAACAGTCTTACGATAATGTTGTTGTCATCTCAGGAAATCATTGCGGTGTTAAAACAGGCATTAAATTAGTCCAAACACAGAATTGTTACCATATACGAATCATTCTTTAAACCTGACGTATATACACGCAGTTTTTGTATATACATTAGAGTTTTTTGAGCTTACTATATCAAAAAATGTATACTTCATAATATATTTAAAAAAATATCAATCTTTTACTTTCTTAACTATATATTTCATTACTATTGAACAGATGTTTTCATTGTGGAGCGGCCTATGTTAGGTATGCCCCCCAATAATTTAAGATATTTTGTAAAAATATTTCAAAAAAATTATAGAGTTATTTTTAAATCAAAATTTAACGTAGAATCCAAATTTAGATGATTTAAAACCTAAATGTTAGCAATTTTGTCTCAAAAATTGAACTTTGTTCATCGCATAAAATCATATAAAAAATTGTTCACTAACCAATATATATCTAGACTTTAATAGTCCTAAATTAAAGAACTTTTACGACAATAATCAACCTCATTTGCTTCACTACTTGAAAATCTCTATAAAAATGGTAGACTTGTGTTTATTATAAACAAAAAATACCACATTGTTGGGTCGATTGTAGAAGATTTAAGATTTAAAAAATAAAAGTAAGACTATTATAAATAAGTTATTGCTATGGGAAAGAGAGCAAAGCAAAATACTAAACGTTTATATTCTCTTAAAAGAAGATTCTATGGGAACAAGCATACAATATCAAATGAAACAATCATTGAGAGTCTCTCTGACCAACAACAAAACGCTATGGCAGCTCCTTGCTCTAGTTCTACTAATCAAGAAAATCCTGCTCTTTCTTGCTCTGTCTTTGTATCAAAGAAAAAAGCTGAACAGATTGATTTCACACAACCTCTAAGTGAAACAGTTGAAGGATACCGATTTGTTGATGTTTCTATTTTAGCTGAAGTTTTTAGTAAATTGCGCTGCCCAGAATGTCAAAATGGAAAGTTATTGTTGGCCGAAAACTTTGCCAAAAAGAAAGGATTAGCTTCATCAATGAGTGTATCATGTAAATGTAGTTATAGTTTATCTTTTTATACATCCCTAGTGTGTAGAAAGAATGGATATGATGTAAACTTACGCATAACATATGCAATGTGCACTATTGGTTCAGGCTATTCTAATCTGCAACGATTTACAACAATGATGAATATGCCTAAACCAATGACAAGAAATAATTACGATAAACTTTCCAAAATTTGTGGACATGCATGTGAAACTGTTGCTGAAAAGTCAATGACAGCTGCAGCTAAAGAAGTAAAGTCTCAGGTTGGTACGGAAATTGGGGTATCAAATGATGGATCATGGCAACGTAGAGGCTACTCTTCACTCAACGGTGTTATCACTGCCATATCTGTTGATTCTGGAAAAATATTAGATGTTGAAGTTATTTCTAAAACCTGCAGGTCATGTGAGTTCTATGAGAAAATCAAAGGAACTGATCATGTTAAATATGATTTCTGGAAAGCCACTCATGTCTGTATCAATAATTATCGTGGTTCAGCGCCTGCTATGCAGCCTGAAGGTACTAAGAATATATTTGAGCGATTAAATACAAAACATGGTCTCAAATACACAAAATTTTATGGCGATGGAGACAGCAAATCTCATAAATTAATTGAAAATGTTTATGGAGAAGATATGAAAGTTGAGCGTCTGCACTGTGTTGGCCACATTCAGAAAAGAGTAGGTAACCAACTTCGCAAACTATGCAAAAAGGTTAAAGCTATTAGTGGTAAAGGCAAATTAACATTGAATATGATAGATCGTTTGCAAAACTATTATGGTATTGCCATTAGGCAAAATGTAGGTGACTTAGTAGGTATGAAAAAAGCAATTTTTGCTAGCCTGTTCCATGTAGCATCATCCAAAACAAACCAGTGGCACGATCATTGTCCTAAAGTAAAAAATAGCCGGTGCTTGTTTCAGCGGGATAAAATAAACAAAACAATAATGTATAAACCAGATGTTGGATTGCCTTTGTCTGTAGTTTCTCATGTAAAACCTATTTACAAAGATTTAAGTGAAGACAGCCTATTATCGATGTGTCTCCATGGATTGACACAGAAAGCTAACGAGTCTTTGAATGCAATGATTTGGGAGCGTGTCCCTAAAATTCGTTTTGTTGGTTTTGAAAAGCTAAAGTTTGGAGCTTTTGATGCTGTGGCTAGTTTTAATATTGGTAGCAAAGCATCCTTGCAAATTATGGAAGTATTGAACCTGATTCCTGGCAATTATACAACAAAAGGATGCATCACTATTAACAATTCCAGACTGCGTCAAGCGCAATATAAAAATACTGACAATGTTAAACTTCGTAGAAAGATAATTCGCGGGAAGAAAAAGTCATCTGATGACAAAAATATTCAAAAAGAAGGGACTACTTATGAGCCTGGAGCTTTTGTGTAAATGTTTCTTAATACACAAATATTTATATTATTGTTTTTTATGTTACATTTAAAGCTAAAGTGATTTATACACAATTTTGAACTTAAAAGTTCTTTTTCTCAAATTAATAGTTTTTTTCGATGAGCGAACTTTAGCAAATCATATCTCTTAACCAACAAATGGTAGAGTGGTGAAATTTTCAGGGTATATTCTTATGACTTGTACTTGCAACTTAAACTAAAAGCATTTGGGTTAGGTCTTTGAAATCAAGAAATATTTTATATTTTATATTGTCCCTATTTTAAAGTATTTTTATCAAATACTATGGGCAGTCAAGGCAAAAATTTTAATTTTTTTTAGTTTAAGTTGTAGATCTTACTTGAAAGAGTCTTGTGTCAAAGTATTATTTAGATATGTCTATAAGTTCTTAAGTTATCAATTGCTAAAAAAGTTGACTTTTTTTTGAATTGCAGCCATTATGGACGACTGCAATAACTTTTTTTAATTTTTTAAAAATAATTTTGCACTAATTTTGTAGGATCTACTATAAAATATATCGTTCCATTGCATGCAAAACCAAGTGGTCATTTTAGGTTTAACAGGGGGCATTCCCCTTAAGTTAATTTTTTCATATAGTTTTTCCAAGCTTAATGTGGTGTGTGCTTTTGATGCCACGTTTGCGCAGTGGGCAAAAATTCACTTTTACTGTATAAAATTAATAACTTGTCATATAAAAAAGATTTAAGAACCATTTTTCACTGTTTACTACTTTGAAAATTGCGGTTTTAAATGTGAAGTTAGTTTTAATTTTGGGTTGCTATGGATACCTAAATTGCTTCGCAACCAAAGATTTTATTAAATTTAACAAATATAAACTGAAAAAACTTTGGGATACTCCCATAATAACCACATTAAGTACTTTTATACTACAAATGTAGTAGTACTATGGATTTGTTATTTGGTTGGTAGTGAAAAATGCCTGGCAACGATTTATTTTGCGTACTTACTAGCTAAAGTAACTTTTCTTAAAGCATCAATGTTATAAAGTAGAGTAATATTAGACTAATATTAGTCTGATTAAAAATTATTTTAGGCATTTAAAAAATTTAACACATTCCCAATTACTAATTTTAAGTATTTTTATGCAATTCTAGGGTTCTATTTTATATTTCATGAAACTGCTACATACTCCATATAAAAAAGAACTTAAAGCTTAAACCTATTTGTGTATATAATAATATAAAGGATTTGGTTTAAAATTATTTTTTGAAACAAAACTCATATATTCTGATGATTGTAAAAACAGTTTTAGCTTCTTTTTCTTTACCATCTTGGCGCAAACTACAACTATTTGCATATGTATCTTTGTCAAAGATGTTTTATGAAATTAGATTATTATTTGCAGTTAAGTTTATGCCATTTACAACTGAATCCAAAATATTACAACTGAAATTTTGAAATTTTTTAAAATTTTACAACTGAAAAATTTACAACTGTATCCAAAATATTAGAATTAGAAAAGTTCAAGTTTTCTAGTATTATATATGAATAAATATCAATATTTTTCATGTTTTAACTAAATAAAAACATTAATTTTATTTACAAAATCTTATAAATAGGTATTTTAAGTTTGTAACACTAATATATTCTCACTGAGACCAGGGCCGTACCGAACGACAAAGACGTGGGGGAAGGGGAGGGTGAAAATGAAAAAAGCTAATTTTACCGACAAGAACTTTTTTTTTTTTTTTTTTTTTCTTTCAGAAACCAAATTTCCGTTTTAAACGACAGAAACCAAAATTTTTGAGTTTTCCGTCAAAAACCGACAGAATATTGCAAAACTGTGTGTGGGGGGGGGGGGGAGTGTCCAACACCCCATCGTCTGTACGACCCTGACTGAGACCCAATAATTACATAACTATTCAGAATAAAATTCATATAGTATTTTCACCGCATAAAATCGGGTACATCATTTAACTTAAAATCATTATAGATACCATGTGAACAATGTCGGATTATAAACCAAATTTATTTTTTAATATATTTTTCAAACATATTTTTTTTAAATTTGTTATTAAGGTGCTCTAAGAAGATCTATCGGTCTTATGTCAGAGTACCGCGGAAAAGCATTTACCAATTTCACTTATCCGGTCGAATCTGGCATCGAACTTCGAACCTCTTGGTTCTGAGCCAGAACTCTAAACACCGCGTCACAGCTGTTAAAACACAGCAGAACCAAGAACCTACGGGTCTTTCTGGAAAAACTATAAAAAAAATGAATAAATAACACTG
The DNA here is from genome assembly GCF_022113875.1 of Hydra vulgaris. Classification (NCBI taxonomy): domain Eukaryota; kingdom Metazoa; phylum Cnidaria; class Hydrozoa; order Anthoathecata; family Hydridae; genus Hydra; species Hydra vulgaris. The sequence goes on along the minus strand of NC_061160.1, from coordinate 20,913,510 downwards.
TAGAAACTTAATATTAAAGAGATTAACAGTACCGATTCTCGATTCTTGATTCTATCGAGTAACAATTGCATAGATTCTCGAGTATTGTATTGTATTCAATTATAATAACTTATTATCAATTGATTATAATTGAATTGTATTGATTCTTGAGACATTTTTTATTTATTTTCATAACTATTATTTTAACTCTTATTTTCTTTTAATTTTAGTTTACTGACGTTTATATTTATAATAACTTTTTTTTATTATTACTATTATTTTTTTAATAAAATGAATTTTTAAATTTCAAAGCATTTTTTTTAACGTAACTAGAAACTAATGGATACTTGACTTTCTGGTTTAATGTTAAAAAAAGCAGAAAACTAAAAAAAAAAAAAAAAAACTCAAAAATAAAAAAACGGCTTTTAAACTTAAAAGTTAAAATAATAATTTTAAAAACAGATTCAAAAAATAAACAAACATGCAATAATAAAATTTAGTAAAAATAAATATTGAATTTTATAAGTTATATTCATTTTACAATTCTTTTATATAAAGTTAGAATTAAATTTTAATAAATAGAAAATTACTTATTGTTGCTAACTTTCCGTGTCCGTGCGTAAATAAAAGAATTAGCAAAATGAAACTTTAATTAAAAATTATTTTATAGAGGTTGAATATTGAATTTTTAAAATGTTAACTAATATCACATGTTTAAAATATTAATTGATATCACACGTTTAAAATATTAATTTATATCACATGTTTGAAACATTTTAAAAGTGGGTAAACTTTTTTATTTTATTACGAATCTATTGTTTTTGATATATTGAAATTACAGTTAGATAATATTGTATTTTTTATTATCGTATTTAGAACACTGTTAAAACTATATTAATAAGTATAATAAATAAAAATAATAAATAATACAACAATAAATAATAGCATAATTAAGAGTGTAATAGTGCAGTAAACGCAAGTCATGCCATGCGCTAGAAATGCATGCATAGCAAGGCATGTTTTAGACATATGCAAAAAGAAACATCTATTCAAACTTTAATTCATCGAATTACTTACATTTTCACTTAATATTCAACATATTTTTTTAAACTGAATTTCAAATAACTTAAAAGCTCAGAAACATATTTTACATCTTTTTATTTATTTTGAAAATAAGATGATATAGTTATATAAATTGACGAGCTGAAAACTTGAAAATAATTTTTGTTAATTATGAGTTAATCAAAAAGCAAAATAAAATTAAAAATTTTTTTTTCTCATGTTTAACATCAGCAAAAAACTATGTAGAAAAAGTACAGAAAAAAAAACCACAGAAAAAAAGTGAAAAGTATAAAAACCATGACACAGTTTTAACTGTGGCTTTTTAAAGTTTTGCTTTAGACGTTTAAAAAATATATAAAAAAAAAAAAAAAATAAAAACATGAATTATAATAATAATAGTAATTGAAACAAAATTCGATTCATTTTGAATAAATCTTTTTATAGCTGCTACTGCTTAAAGCTTTGCACTTTTTAAATACAATGTGCAATGAAACATTTATGTTCTTAAACAAGCTAAAAACTTGATACACAGTTGGATTTAAATACACCACAGTTTGATCAAGGGAGTGACAATTGTATGGGTATATATATAGAGACTCGTCAATCAGATTTCTGATCCTCGTTCAGTGGGGTGCTGACGTTGATTTAAGCTGAAGGGTTATTTTTTAAAAATAAACATTTTGCATATTTTCAACATAAAAGTTTGTATAAATTAAATAGCTATGTAGAAAAATTATGCATCAATTATTTGAAAATTAATTGACAAATACAGGTCGAATAAAAGAGTTGTAATTTTTTATTTGTGTTAAACATCAAGTCAACGGATTTCAAGTTTCTCATGTCACTTAGTAAAACGTGTTTCTGTTGGGCCTTATTAGGCAATAATATTGAAAAAAATGAAAAGAATTTTTTTGCCTTAATTAAATTATACGGATTACTTCTGACGAATAAAAACAAAATTAAAAAAATCCAAACCGTAAAATTATTTTAAACTGACGTTTTTATTTGTTTTTAAGAAGTAATGCGTTAATAATTTAGAGTCTATCAAACGGAGTCTGACCTTGTTTAATCTGCCATCTTAGCATTGGAATATTTAGGATAAAAAAAATTAGACGCTAAACGTTATCTGTCTGTATCAATAATAAATTGAAAAATAAACTTTGATGAGAAAAGAATGATAATTTCTGTTGAAGTCAATGATTTTTTAAATCTTGTAAAAAGTTCTTGATTATTTTACACAAAACAATTAAAGTCAACAACATAATATTTGGTCGCAATATTTCATAAATTATTTCTTAACACAATGGTTTGAAGATGTCAATAATGCTATAATAGTGTTTTGCTATAATATGCGTTTTTACACAACTTTAAATCACGAGAGAATTAGATTGAATATGCATAGACTGTATACTACAAGGTATACAGTCTGGATACTGTTTGGTGCCAGTTTTTTGAGAAATATCAATAATAAAAATCAAAAAAAAATTATTTTTTTTTGCTATTAATTTAAACTCTTTTTTATAAAAATTTTAGAAAATTTCAAATGTGTAAAACATCAAAACGAACATTTTTTTGGTATTGAGGAGATAAGACATTGCTTAGTAAAGGAATAGTTTTAATTTTGTAAAAATAACTACACGCTTATAAAATGACAGGGGGTAAGTAACATGAACTCAGAATACCTTAGTGCAAAAAGGTACACACAAATTAAGAGCAATATTACAAAAAACAAGAGAGAAAAACTGTAAAATTAATTTGCATACTTTTAGACCACACTTGACCATGATGACTTACAAAGAAATTTCCCCTTTTTTACTAACCCTTGCTTGTTTATTCTTTACAGCAAGCGGAGATTAATTGAAACAAGAATTCAAATTTAAAAGATATCCTAATAAGATTTTTTTTTTTGAGTATCAAAATTTAAAGCTAATTTTATTGTCTTACATTTAGACAGTTACAATAGTCACAATGTTTGGAAGGAAGGGTGATGAGAACATTTTGCATTGACCTTTTTATTTTAGATGTTTTAGTTTAGCTAATAGGTTTAGTTTAACTTATAAGCAGTTTTTTTTTATCTCTCTTTATTTTATATACATTTTAGCTCCTAACATTGTGAAATGCTTTGGGTTGTAAATGCAAAAGAAAAACTTGGAATTTATTTAATAGTTATAAATAAGATAAATAAAATTTTCCAAATAATTTATTTACAAAGTGTTTAAAAAAACAACAAACAAAAATAACATAAGCTAGTTACAGTAGTTTCTCTGATATGTACATAGTTCATTTATAATTTTTTGAAGATTTAAATAAAAGGTAAATTTTATTGTGTCACATATTTACGTCAACAACGCAAATCATAACAAAAATCGCCTTGAGTAATTTATCTCTGTTTTGGTTATTTGTAGTTTCAATCTCCTTTTAATGCGGAGAAACAACTTTTTTTATTTTTTTTAAAAGAAAAATCATATGACGAATAAACTTAAAAAGGTTTCTATATTTTTGAGGACTCAACTCCCGCCTTTTAAAACAACATTGTCAATTGAAAAGTTTGATTTGAGTATACTCGACATCATAAAGTTTGATCTTTGCTTAACTGGTTTCAAGGTGTCATTGAGTGGAGGATAACTTTTACATTCTCCACGTATGTCAGAAACGCCTGTTTCTGATATGATTTCGTTTTCGTTATCTGAAATGTCAAGTATATTATCTAACGAATCTTCGTCGTCATCGTGAACTGCGTTAAAATACTCGGGTTGACGTTGCTGAGTGCTAAAGTAAAATAATTTTTTATCTTAAATTAATAAAAATTGGTAAAAATGTTAATTATTAAAAATATTAATTAACAAAAAAAAAAAAAAAAAAATCATAATTAAAATTAAATTAATCAAAAGATAATTAAGTTAAACTTCATATTGCCTACTTATTTTTTGCCGCAGCAGCTCGATCTCTTTGACGTCTATTTTTAAACCAGTTACCAACTTGCGTGGGTGTCAAATGAGTTAGATCGGCTAGTTCACGTTTTTTGGAAGGACTTGGGTATGGATCTTCTAAATAAAATTCTCTTAAGTGTTTTCTAGTGCGTTCTTTAAAGCAATGAGTTTTTTGTTCTCCGTCCCAAATTGTTCGCGGTAAAGGAAATCGCTTTCTAACACGATACTTATCAACAGGTCCAAGAGGTCTACCTCTTAATTGTTCGGCTTCTATATAATGTGCTTCAAGCCATATTGCTTGCATTTTACTGTGAAATTTTTTGCCAAATCTAAAATGCTCTAGTATAAAATAAAGTTCTTCGAAATGGCGGTTATGAAATGCTACCATGGATCTTGAGCGAAGAATTGTCTCATTGTTGTTAATTAAGTTCCTTATGTAAGGTGTATTAGGCAATGACCACAAAAATCTGGACAAACGCTCAATATCTCCACATTCTTCAAGTGTTTCGCACACTTTAATAATTTGTTCTGAAGAAAATGGCATATGAGTTGAACATGTAGCATTTGAATACAAATTTCGGTCTGTGTAAGACAGAGGAGAAGTTATAAAAGCAGGATGCTTTGGTTCTGATGTTGAATACGACGACAAACAAACTATAGGTGATGTCATTAACATATTGGAGTTGAATCGTTTGTGTTTTTCTCCAAACGAATCTGAAATTAATACAAAACAGTTAAAGTTAATAATTTTTTGACCATCTGATTTCAAAATATAAAAAATTTAAACTGTATGTCTGAACTACAATATATATATATATATATATATATATATATATATATATATATATATATATATATATATATATATATATATATATATATATATATATATATATATATATATATATATATAAATGTATGTATATATAATTCGTTCTTTGTAAAAACTTTGTAGAATCTAGAGGATAAGCAAAACTATGGAAACAATATGTTATGTCATCAGAGTAGAATTAAACTCCAACTTTTAAAATTACACAAGAAAAAAAAACAACAAAAGGTTGAACCGATTACAATCTTGTGTTGTCAAATATAGAATAGCAGGTCAGAACATAAACAATTAACGTAGAGATCAGAATCTATGCTTTTTAAAAGGTTGAAATTGAGGCAATTTAACCAATTAATCAGATTTAGATTTAAGACCTGAAAAAAGTTTTGAGAATCTATCAAATGCGTGAAGCTGTACAATTGTTAAATTTAGAACACAAAAAACGACATATTAAAATAAAAAATTAAAAAAATTTAAGAAAGTCTTTATTGAAAATTTAATAGTAACAATGATAGAAATGTGTATGATATAAATTGATTTAAAAGCGATATAAATATCTATTACACTAATAATAATGACATGTAAATAATTCCCTTTTTTCTTCAAGATGACGAGTATAATAATGACAAGACAATGAAATAATCAGCTATATCATATGAGAGAAGATCAATTGTTACGACGCTAAAAGTATCATGACCGCAAGTAATTAAAAGACATATTGCAATTAATTATTCTGAGTATATCAAGTAATAATAAAAAAAAAAACAAGCAAACATTTTAATTTAAACAATTTAACTAAAATAAAATAATTTTTTTTTTTTTGGTTTTGCTTGAATTGTGTCTAAAAATTTTTTACAAACAAATTACAAGTTTTTGCGAGTGGCTTATCTGGGGGGAGATAGCTGGAAAGGGAAGAAATAAAAATGAAAATTAAACTTTACAAATGTCTCAAATTTTTTTTAATTTTTGAAATGCTTTGGGGATAATACCAAAAATAAAACAAACTTGTAATTTTTTTAGACTCCATTTCTGGCTTAAGTTTGTATTTTTTAAATTTAAACACACACTCAAAATTAGTTTTGCAAGTTAATGGAAACTCAAAAGTTAGTACCAAGTTTGACCTTAGGTTAATTTGGGGCAAACTCTTGTATAAAAAAAAGCTACAAACAAACACACAATTTCATAAAAACAGCGCACTGCGTTTTAAACGTATAGGTCCAACAAGATCTCAACAAAAAAACGCCCTGTTTAATTTTTTTACTTTTGTTGAAGTTTAAAAAAACTTTTGTTTTGTATGAGGTATACATAAGTTTTCTCTTACGCCTTATTTTCTTTAAAAATGTGTATTGGCTCTGATAATGTTTTTTTGTTCTTGTTGTTGTTGCTGTTAGTTGTAGTGTTTGTTTTTTTTTTGTTGTTATTTTTTACTTCTATAGAAAATAATTTATTTAGGAGATTGTAAATTTGCTCAATATTTATTTTGTTAAGTAAAATCTAATGTTGGAACGTGGTTCTACTTTGTTCAATAACGACTAATATACACCAAAAATTTAATGTAAAGACAAACATTAAAAAAGATAAATATAACTCAACATAGAAGACAAATTTAGATAATATCAATTATTGTAAACACATGCCATGTCATCTTTTACACTATAATCCAAAGATGATATCAGATTTTTCTTTAAGTAACTCGAGATTTGTTGTTGATTTAAATCGGATGTTGGTTTAAAATGTATGTTTAAGTAACCAACGGCGTTCAACTTAAAGTTCGAACGATAGCAACAGCTACAATGAGATGAAAAAAAGTTGACCCTTTACGAGAACTTAGATTCAAATAAAAAATTAAACTTTTTTAAGTACTTTTTCAATACACTTCAAAAAGAATATCCAATCAACTTTTCAATCTGGAAACCGCAATGAGGAAGAAAACTCGCGGTTATCTTAAAGCAATCTTGACTTTCGTTGTTAAAAATGTCAGTTTATAAAAAAAAAAATTAACAAATGATTTAGAATGATTCACGAAATAATTTTCAAATGCCGCAACAAAAAACCGCGCTTATAATATTCTCCTTTGTTTTTAATCCGTTTTACAAAATCAATAAAAAAAAAAATAAGTAGAAAAAAAAAGCTACAAAATCGATAACAAAACTAATAAAAATAATAATAAAAATTAGATTTAGAAATCTACATGGCAATAACATACTACTTTAAATACCAAAATTTTTATGAATGTTGAACCATCGAGGAGCCATTTG